>OX453283.1:4120737-4200737 GCA_949710005.1 Ricordea florida | reverse complement strand
CTCATCTTTTCATTAAGAATCTTGGGAAAACAAATGGTGGAATGAGCTGTCTTGCCAACACCGATGAAAAGTATATTAGTTTCTCGAAGAAAATTTTAATTAATTATGATTGTGATCACGATTGTGATTGCGATGAGGATGAAGACGACAAAGAAAAGCCCATTACTAGAACAATAAGATTCATTGATTCTTATAAATTTATGCAATTCTCCCTTAGCACATTGGTTGACAATCTTACAAAATGTGAAAAATGTGAGTCATGCAAACCTGGAAAATGCTTGAAAAGATACGTAAAAGATGGGAAGATTATTACTTTTAATGGTGTTGGTAATTGCGAACAATGCAAGAATTGCAAGTTATTGGGAAGTATGTGTTTTTCTCCAATAGATAAAAATATGACAGAAATTAAGAAACATTTCACAGGAGAAAAGTTAAAACTATTGTTGAGAAAGGGGGTGTTTCCTTATGATTATTTTGACAGAATTGATAAACTCAATGAAACAGAAATTCCACCAAAGGAAGCGTTTTTTTCAAAACTAAATAATCAAGGTATTTCTGATGAAGATTATGAACACGCCCAAAAGGTGTGGGGAACATTTGGCATGAAAACAATGAGAGATTATCATGATTTATACCTAAAAACAGATGTACTGCAGCTTGCAGATGTATTCGAGAACTTTAGAGATGTGTGTATTAATAATTATAGTTTAGATCCCGCTCACTATTTCACATCGCCGGGATTATCTTGGGATGCGATGTTAAAATTAACTAAAGTTAGTTTGGAATTGTTCACAGATGTAAATATGCTGCTTTTTATTGAGAAAGGGATTAGAGGCGGAACATCCCAAGTATCAAAAAGATATGCTAAAGCTAATAACCCCTATATGACAGATTTTGAAATAGATAAGCTTATAAGTTATATTATTTATCTTGACGCGAATAACTTATACGGAGCCGCAATGAGCAAGAAATTACCCAAACGGGGATTTAAATGGATTCCAAATGAAGAGCTTGTAAATTGGAGAGATATACCCTGCATACTTGAGGTTGATTTGGAATACCCAAAAAATCTTCATGATAGTCACAAAGATCTACCTTTGGCCCCAGAAAAACTTACAGTTAATAAAGTCAATAAATTAATACCAAACCTATTTGATAAGAAAAGATATGTAGTTCATCACGAAACCTTAAAATTTTATGAAAAACAAGGATTAAAAATAACAAAGATTCATAAGGGGATTAAATTTCAAGAGTCTGAGTGGTTACAAACTTACATCGATCGGAATACTGAATTGAGAAAACATGCAAAAAACGACTTTGAAAAAGATTTTTTCAAACTTATGAATAACTCCGTATTTGGCAAAACAATGGAGAATATGAGAAAAAGGATAGATGTTAGATTAGTTAATAATATAGAATCAGCCAAAAAATTAATAAGAAAACCGAACTTTAATCATTTTACCATCTTTTCTGCGGATCTTGCCGCAATAAATATGAAGAAAACAGAAATAAGATTTAATAAACCGGTTTACGTGGGGTTTTCCATTTTGGATATAAGCAAACAAATAATGTATGATTTTCATTATAATTATATCAAAGAGAAATACGGTGAAAAAGCGGAATTACTTTTGACTGATACCGACAGTCTTGTATATAATATAGAAACAGAGGATTTCTATGAAGATATAAGTCAAGATGTTCGGGAAAAGTTCGACACTAGTAACTATCCAAAAGATCACAAATCTGGTATTTGGGATGATGCAAACAAAAAAGTAATTGGAAAGTTTAAGGATGAGTTTGGTGGAAGTATACCTACAGAATTTGTTGGTTTAGGTGCAAAACAATATGCTTTATTAATGGACAACGGCAAAGAGATAAAGAAGAACAAAGGAACAAAGAAATTAGTTATTAAGAAAACAATAAGTTTTGATGATTTCAAAAATTGCTTGAATACCAAAGAACCGCAAATGAGATCGCAAAATTTAATCGGTTCAAAACTACACGATATTTACACAAAAACAGTTAACAAAAAAGCGCTATCCGCCTATGATGATAAGAGAATCATTCAAAAAGACGGAATACATACTCTTCCTTATGGCCATTACCTTGCTAAAACAGAATTAGGTGGCAACTTAGTATCATAAGGAATAACTTGTAATTCTTCCCTCACAAATCCTCGCCGCGGGCCATCAATTAAATAATATAAAACCGGTTGATTAGATGAAATAACGCTTCTGGAGATGTTATAAACTTTGATACTCCAAATAGGATCAGTAGCCCGTCTTTTTTCTCCGCCTTCAAGTTCGCCCGGCGATAATAAATATCTAACTTTTACAATAGGTGGCAATCTAACCTCATCAAGCCCAACCGCCCGCTGATAATTTTTGGGTTCAATATTCGTTTCTTTCAGTTTTATAGCTTCATCAGGCTCTTTACCGGTTATTCTAATAAGTGTATTATTCAAAGTTTTCAGAATATCTGGTAATCTTTTCACCCACACCTTTGATCGTCCATCACTAATCATTTCTTGCGCATATTGATGACTAAATAATTTTTCTCCTAATATTCTGTTTGCGCTTTCTACAAATGCTTGAGCTCTATGATTACCAGCCTCACTTCTTTGTATCTTCACATTATGGTAATTCATGAGTTTACTAACTTCACCCATAAATTCTTTCCCAGGATCAACCATTAATGTTTTTGGGAATTTCAATCTTCTAGAATATATTTTCTTAAAAGCTTCTGATATCTCTCGACTTTCTTTTGAGGTTAATGGCTCAGCATCTTTATATCTCGAGGCGATATCAACCAAAACTAACGCATATTTATATGTTTTTCTTCCAACTCTGTCATGCGGTAAAAATAATAAATCCGCTTGGTGAATCTGATTGGGTTTATCCACAGTCCAGTGCGGTCTAGGTATATATTTTGGGGTAGGTAGATAGATTTGCCAAATTGCCTGTTTCTGTAGCCATTGTTTTGCCACATTTTCACTTACTTTCGCTTTTTCGACCAATTTTGGAATTGCAGAATATCCTTTCCAATACCCTTCAGTTGAATAATATATTTTAGAGAGTATCTTTTCGTTATTCATTTAAAAATAAACAAGTATCTTATAAATTGAAATGGAGGATGAAAAAATAATTTTTTCAGGATACCAAATCATCATTATGAAAAAAATTATCATTAAAAAAATTCTAGATATGGAAGATGGTGACGATATTTTTAATATTATGATTTTAATCCCCGGTGCGAGAGAAGGATTATTAAAACATATTGATAAGTTAGAAAATAAGCCAAACAAGGTTTCGGAGGTTTAAAGGTAAATAAAAGTATTTTATAAATCATACAATGACGTCTGAGAAAATTAATCCAAACAGAATTCCAAAAGAACCCTTTGGTTTGAAAGCAGAATCTACATTGAATCGAATTACTCTTAACCCATCCACAGCCAGTCCCGGAGAAACATTGTATATAAATATTCCAAAATTGGCGGAGAATTTGGTTATTGTCCCCGGAAGTGTATCTCTTCTCTTCGATTTGGATGTGGAGGGGCACGCCAATAACACCCTTGTCAATAACGTTGGTCGAAATCTTGTCACCAGAATGAAAGTTCTTTTTGGGGGAGAAACTTTGCAAGATACCCAAAGATATGATTTATTTCAAACATATCGAGATTTATTTTTAACCAATGAAGAAAGAGAAGATAGATTAAAACAAGGAATTTCTTCCCTTGATATTAGAAAACATAGAACAAAATCTGGCGACGCAAAAACAGGAATAGATCAGAAAGAAATCGTTTTAGCTAGAATTCACGGGACAAAGTATAGAATACCAATTAACCACCCCATCCTAAATGATCATGGTGTTTTTTACCCCAAAGCCCTAGAAAACCATCTGATATTTGAGATTACTCTTGCTCCAATTAATAATATTCTTATTTATTCCGATAAAACTAAACCACCATCATATTCAATCAAAAATCTAGAGTTAGAATATTCCTCAATTTCTAGCGAATATTTAGCGCGCGAGGCTCAAGCCGCATATCAAGTTGGTAAGGGTTTCTTTTATGAGAATATTACTCTTCACAAAACTTTTACCTTTTCTGTTGGTGGAGATGGTGTTATTAATCAGCACATTAATCTCCCAAGAAGATCAATGACTGGGATATTGTTTTTGTTTTTCACAGCTCAGGCTGAAGGAGCAAGGGATTCTGAAAATTTTTATAACCCGGGTATATCTTCCGTAGAAATTGATGTTGATGGTGTGCCAAATAGAATATACTCTAGAGGCATGATTCCTTCTGATCTTTGGGAATCCGCGAAAAAGAGATTTCACAGGGATGATGGTTTGCAAATTTCTTTGAAAGAAAAAGAATTTTATGCGGATAAGTTTGCTCTTTGGGTTGATACTAGAACTCACCCAGATAATGGAATTCATGGTGGGGGATTAGCTCTAAATAATACCCATGATGGTGTAAAAATAGAAATTAAAAGGAAACAAAGCGGATCTGGAACAATAACTTGTCATATGTTTGTCGTTGCCGATGCAATGCTGGAGATTATGAATTCCAGTTTGAGATCTATAAAGTACTGATGTTATGATACAAAAAAATCATGGAAGATTTGAGAGATAAAATACCATTTCATTGTATTATAACAGGGCCCACAAATTGTGGAAAAACAAAGTACCTAATTGAACAGCTCCGGGGTCCTTTCCGGAAAGTTTTTGAATATATTGTTTTAATTTGTCCAACTTATTCT
This sequence comes from Ricordea florida, assembly GCA_949710005.1. Taxonomy (NCBI): domain Eukaryota; kingdom Metazoa; phylum Cnidaria; class Anthozoa; order Corallimorpharia; family Ricordeidae; genus Ricordea; species Ricordea florida. Next base: position 4,195,974 of record OX453283.1, on the reverse strand, counting down.
AAAAATAAAACTTATCACAATTTTGCCCTAGGAGATAAACATTTTTATGTATTATCTCCAGATGCAAGTAACGTTGAGGAGATTAATGAGTTACTAACTGATTGTCAAACTTTATTCTCCGGAACCAATACGCTAATAATTTTAGATGATTGCGCCGTTTCTAATGACTTGAAGAAAAGATCCAATAAATTTATTGATTTGGCGTTCTCCGGAAGGCATCACGGATTATCAGTTTGGGTTCTAACCCAGCAATTAACATCCATAGCAAAACCATTCCGAGAAAATGTGGCCTGTGTTGTTACTTTTCATAATCCGTCGCAGAAAGGTATGAAAATGTTTTTCGAAGATTATGGGGGCGATTTGGATTATGAATTGGGTAAAAAGTTTGTAAAACTCCTGAAAACTGAAAAATATTCTAGGTTATGTTTATCTTTGCGGCATCCATTTAATTGCTATTTAGAGATACCCGAAGTGATTTAACAAAGATGACAAAGCCGGAAGATTACATTGACCAACCTCAGGGAGGAACAGAAAAAAATGACCGACCGGTAGGAGGATCGGGGAAAAATGATACTAATCAAAGTGAGGATCTTGAAATCAAACAAGAGTCACTAGCCATTCTCGCAGTGCTTGGAACAACAAAGGAATATTTAGGGGTTGATATGAGTCTGGGCGATGTAAAAAAATTATCAGAACGCGACGTAGAAAAATATTTTAATCGTTATCAATCGGTAATGGGAAAGAAAATTAACGGTGGATTGGTAGATTCATCCCTTCAATTAGTTTCTAAAGTTATTTCTTATTTAGTTCCAGTGGATGATATAGAAGCTCTTTGCAATGATCTGAAGAATGATGATTTGGTTAATCGCGAACTAACAAACATTGTTGGGTTCTTGGCATTGAAATCAGGAAGACTGGCAGCACTTGCTAGCGGATTATTTCAAGTAGCTAAACACATAAAATTCAACAAAAATCAACAATTTCCAAGAGAAGAACCAGTAAATGATAGCACAACTGATCGGCGCGCTAGCGCCTCCCCAGCAGAGCTGGAGTATAATACTAAGCAATATGCTGAAGGGGGTTGATACTGTTTACTGAGCATACTATTATTTTATTTACATATCATTCCTAAGAGGTCTAAAGAGTTCTTAATGTTATGTAAAATAATGTCTGAACAAAATGAGCAAAACGTTGAGAGAATTACTTCTGATCCAACACCTGAGAATATTGATAATAGAAAGAAGGATAAGGATCCTAAAAAGGTTGCAGCAGGAAAGAAATTAGCAGAATATAATAAAAAAGCAAAAGAAGCATTAGCCAGGGAGATGAAACGTGATCCAGTCCATGCGGGGCGAGTAGCAAATGTTGAAACAAAATCATGGTTACCTGAGTTATCTTTTACTACTGTTTTATCCGTTATTGGATTGGGGTTTACAGCATTTGATCTTTTTATGAGATATCGGGAAAAAGCTAGAGATGGATATACAGAATATAAAAATAGGATACCCGACTTATCACAAGTTCCGCAAATACCCCAGCCCGCAAAAATTCCATTGCATTTAACTCCAAAATCTTTAGGAATGGAATAATCTCAAAAGTCATTTAAAAGTTTCTCAATGGTACAGTAAAAAATTATGTCAACCGAAAACAAACTTGTGAAAACTGTAACTGATTCAGCGGTACTTATCGGATTGGGGGCTGGGGTTGGGTATGTAGCCAAAAAGATGATGAAAGAATCATTTTTGAGTGACCCATCCTCGAGTATTACGAATTACGCAAAATGGGTTGCGGTATTATCCGGAAGCATGTATCTTAAAACATATTTAGAGGATCAAAAGATTTTACCAAAATAATGGCATTAGCATCGATAGGAATGATGATTGGTGGGGCTATATTGAATGCAACGGCATTTACTGGAGGAAATATTATTGCCCAAAAAATTCTAGGACATAGAGTGGATACAGAAAGAATACGACATGATAAAGCAATGGAAAAATACCAAAGAGATTACGAAGAATATCATGAAAAAAGACAAAAAATGCTTGATTGGGAAAATAAGAAAAAGGATGAAAAATACCAAGCGTCAAAAAATATATCAACTACAAATCAGGCTTTTGAATTGTACGGGCAAATGAATGAACCAAAATTCTCTGATTATTATAAACCAAGCGAAGAACAAAAGACTGGAGAAATGGTATATGTCGGAGCCGGGATGTTGGGTTTGGGGTATGCGGTAAGTAAAGTATTATAAAAATATTGTTATGTAACCAATAATTGGGTTATATAACATAAGTATTTTATTTTTTCGAGTATAGTTTCTTAAGCATTTCGTTATCATCAATGCTGTTATCATTTTCTATTCCTTTCATTTTGCATAATTTATCCCTAAGTTCTCTTTTGAGTTTGAGTGGGTCTATACCACTATCCGCCAATTTCTTCGTTGCGCTTAAACATCTATTAGTGTGGATAGGAGAAATATTTATTCCTAATTTCCCGGCGTAATTAATTAAATCATTAGTACCAATTCTGATAGTTTTGTATTCTTGTTCTTCGTTACTCATATTTACTTTTATTTACGTGTTTTCTTTTTAAATATCAATTTTTTCAACCCTAAGAAGTCTAAAGATTTCTTACAGATGAGTAAAAAATTATGGCAGAAGGAGGATATGATCCAACAGAATTAAGTAAATCAAAAGATAATGACTCGGGGGATTGGGATCCCTCATTTGATATAAACCTAAAACGCATGGACACAAACACATCCACTAGTTATGATAACAGGGGTTATGCAGATACTGCTTTTGATGGAATAGATGACGGTGTCAATGAAAATCAACCTCTTTTAGGAGAAACAGAAAAAAAAGAAATTGAAGACCGCATAAAAATATTTTATCCAAAAGCAAAATTTAAGGAATTTGTTTCAAAAATAAAAGATATAGGACAGGGGATAAAAGCACCAGTTATTAGATTGAAAAACAGAATTAATGCCGCTCAATATTTTCTAGACAATGGGGAATTTAGAAATGTAAAAGGTGGAGCCAAGCTTCGTGATGGGGAATTAAAAAATCTTTTAGGTCCTAGGGCAGAAGAAATTTTAAGAGAAAATACCATCGTAAATGAAAATATAAGAGAATCAGTAAATCAAAATACGACAGAAATAGAACTTCTTGAGGAAACACCACCAGAGAATAGGTCGCCGGAGAATATAACACGAATAGAGACTTTACAAAGAGAAAATGAAGAGAGGCAAAATGAAATAGAAAGAAGGGAACGAGAGTCCGAACAAATACTCGAAAGAATGCCATTACGAGAGCGAATCAAAGAAATTTTCAAAAAACATGGGTTTACTGTTTTTGCGGTTTTAAGCGCTGTTGGTGCGGTAATTGGTGTTATCGTTTCTAGTCTTTCAAAGGGTTTATCCACTTTGGGAGGAAAAGTTGGTAATGGATTAAAAACTCTTGGGAAAAAATTAGGGCAAATATTACCTGGAATGGTGGGAGCTATAGTTAGTTTTCTTTTCAAAACAGCGGGGGAAGTTATTGGATTTTTAGGAAAGAATGCTTGGCTTTTGATCATGGCTGTAGTTTTATATTTTGTGGAAAGTATGAAAAAGAAAAGTAAGTAACCTAATCTAAAGATTTCCTTTATGACCAGTAAAACAATATGGGTGAATACAATGGAATTTATCCTCAATTACAACCAAAAAATGAAGAAAGTACAATTAATTTCAGATTGCAGAAATCAAGTGAAGTTTTGCAAAATCTCGAGAAGGAAATTAAACATTACGAAGAAGTGAGGAAAAAATATAATAGAGCAAGAGGAATATGCTCAAAAATTAGTGTTTCTGGAGGATTTGTTTCAGTTCTTCTATCAGCAGGCGGATTAGGAACTTCTCTCACTGGGGTTGGGGCTATAGTTGGTTTACCTTTGGGTGTAGTTGGTGGATTTTTTGGAGTTTTCTCAATCGGATTTGGAATTGTATCTAAAAATCTTTCCAGCAAAGTTAGTAAACACGAACAAACAGTTGCAATCGCAAAATCTAAATTAAACACCATTACAGATTTGGTCTCTAAGGCTATGAAAGATAATGTAATATCAGATCAAGAATTTTCTATAATTTTAGCGGAGTTGGAAAAGTTTCAGAAATTGAAACAAGAAGTTCGACAAAAGTTCAGAAAAGAAGACCAAAAAAATTTCGATATGAGTATAATAAGGAAGAAAGTTCGAGAAGATCTTTTAAAAGAACTCGTAGGAGAGAAAGGTCATTAAAACTTGTATATGAGAAAACCGAAGTTGGCTGTAATTGTTTTGCTGGAACATCTTATTCTTAAAGATTTAAAGATCACACTTTTTGAAACATAAAAGAATAAGATGTTATTTAGTGATTTCACAACTCGTTACCCAAAAGCCGATCTCAATAAATTTTCATTTGTGGCTGATCCATTCGGCGGTTATATTAAATGGAAGGTTAATGGGACAACAATTATGTCTGATGATGATCCTTCTGGAGAAACATGGACCGCGAATCTTTCAAATAAGTTGAAACTATCATTATGGGAAGATTTGGGATTAAACGCAACCGTTAAAAAAAGTTCGTTTCCAAAAAGTTTAACATTAACAACAAAAACTTATCCAATACCAGGAGTTAGTTTCGATCAATTCGCAAACGATGTAACAAAAATGCTGATATTTTTGAATATTTATGTTTCAGAAAAAGATAGTTTCACAGCCCCAATGAAGAATATATTCAAAAATCAAACCGTAGAACTTAAAAGCGGAAAAGAAGCTAGATCTTGGTTGAATAAACCAAATATTAGTCAATGGCCGCAACAATTAAACATGGCTGTTTGGTGCTCAACAGCCGGCTGCGGAATAGGTTTAGGTGATATTTTGAATTACCCTAAAGTCGTTAAAAGCTTTTTTATATTTCACATCTACTTTACGATAAGAAGAATAATATATGAGCTAGAAGTTCCTCTTCCAGATGCAGATACTTTTTCCGCAAAAAATAATATTTACAACAAAAATGCTTATAATCGCTTATGCGCTGAATTTGGGTTGAGCAACAATCAAGATTTTAAGGGATTGAATAAACCTTTAGCTGATTTTAGATTTAAGGGGGGTGCAAATCATGGAGTGGGTGATGTTTTCATTGATTACGGAAAAGGATATGTGGATAAAGATAAAATACCCGGATCACAAGAATACCAAGGAAAAGGTGGAGGATTACAAAATGTCAGAAAAATAAGGAATTACGATACAGAAGCTAATATTTGGCCTAGCTATGGAAATAGATTTTCAGATGATGGAGGAAAAAAAATTGACGGAAATTTAATATCTATGCTGCGAAATGATAGCTTTGCTGATTTTCAATATGCTTGGTTTATACCAGAGTATTGCAAAGGATTAACAATGGCTGGTTTAGGAAGAATAAATAGATCAATTGAAGCTTTTGTTTATTGTATTTTAGGGGCGCAAGTAAATACTAGAACTTCAATTGTTAATAAAGGCGGGGGAGGAATCGAAACACAACAAAATTTTGGTAAATTATTTGAAAGTACTGTGATTGAAAATGATGTTGCAAAGTCAATTCAAAAATACCAATTGGCGGTACAAGAATCAAAATCTCGGCTTGACTTAGCTGTTGCCCCTGGAGTTTGGTTAATGCCAAGCAATTTAATAATAAATACTGAAAGTATTGTTGGGTATAATAATGCTTTGAAAAGAGTAACAGAAGATATGAAATTTGGAGTAAATAATTCAGTAAACAACGAAACAAAAACAGTTGGAATAGAACATAGTTTGGGAACTTCAAAGGTTTTATTAAATACCAGACCTCAACCAATGAAACCTAAAGTAAATGAAAAAGATAAATCTGGGAATGAGGAGGAAAATAAAGTTGGTAATATAGAAACATCTTTTCATCAAACTAATCTTTTTATTTTTGCGATTGGAGGAGCATTATTATCCTGGTTTTTATTTCGTTAATGTTTTGATTGCTTGAAGAATTGCAAGATGAATCAAAACATAATATTTAAGCTAAAAAGCCAATGCACTCAAATTTTTTCTCGTGAAATCTGCATTGTTTTATTTCTACTTTAATTTTATCTCCCATTCCAATTCTGATATTATCATTTTCAAAAGTATTCTTATTTTCATCAAAAACATAATCTTTTATAAAAATACTTGGAACTAGAACCATCATTCTTTCAAAAACATTTACAAGAAATCCATCCTTATAAATCATACAAACAAATCCCTTAACTTTTTGGCCAATTTTAGGTTTATATGTTTTCGCCTCAATCTCTAGAAAGAAAAAAGTATCTGCATTATCCAAAATCTTTACTATCCGATTCGCTGAAATAAAATATCCATAATCTTTATCAATTTCTCCGCTCATTTTCTTATTAATTTTTCTCAAAAGATGAAGCATAATATTACTATCCAAATATTTTGGTTCAAGATAAATTCTCTTTTTAATTATAATAGTTTCCATTTTCCTGATCTAAAAACTAATATAATTTTATCAAAAAAATGTTCAGTATTACAATGTATGAATCAGAAACTAGAGTTTACTTGGAGCCCCCATTAAAATATGTTCGTGAATTACAACTTTTAGATTGTAATATACAAACCAAAAGATTAATTCATTTCAAGGATCAACAGATATTATCCAATGATAATAATCAACCCCTAATAATAATACAACCCGGAACATATTCGTTTCATGATATTCAAACGATCTTTCTTAATGATACTAGTAGGGAAAAGATAACAATCATTGAGACAGACACCGTTGACTATCTTTATTCCAATAAGAACTTTAAAATAAAACTTACTAGAGGTTTGGCGTTTGGTTTAGGAGTTCCTGAAGTTATAAATCCTGGTAAATTATACCCCATAAATATTCAGATTAAGGAGCCGCTGAGACTTATGTGTAGTATAGTGGATAATAAGTCATCATATATGAATAACTCCAAATATGGAGAACTTGTGAAACTCTCGCCATCAAACCTACTTGCAAACATACCCTCAAAGGATTATCCGACAATCCCAGTCCAAAAATATGAGAACCCTATAAACCACTTTGATTTAACTATCTTAAACGCTGAATGGAAAAAACTTGATCTTAAGGGTTCTCCCATAACTTTTAGTTTAAGATTCAGATAAATTTTTTTTTTGTTATGTAACCAATACTTGGGTTATATAACATAATTAATCTTCTTCACCCCATACCTCTTCTTTCAAAAACTTTAGCTCTTCAAAATCAACGCACCAATCTAAATACCTAGACGGATGCCAAGCCACTACCATTAATTCATCATACAAACTTTTGAAGAATTTATCTTTATGCCTTAACTTTTCTTCATCCAATTCCAAAGAAATATAAATCGTATTAATATCTAAATTATCAATATTAAAAATTTTATTTTTAATAAAAGCAGGATGTCCTTCATTTTCACAATCCTCATTCCACTTTTCTATATCTTGATTTGCGTAATATATCAAATCATTAATAAACTCTTCATTAGATATTCCATCCAAATATAAGTCTCTCACATCTTCAAAATACATAGAAAAATACTCACTTTTATCATCATGCCAAATATTAAAACCAATATCAGGAGTATCCTTACTATACCAAAATACTTTTTTTGGAATAGCAAGAAACCCCCTAATTTTTGTTAAATATTTTAAAAAATTTCCTTTGATTAAATTCAAAAAATCGTTAACATTGAGTTTCTGTTTATTTGAATATTCAAAATCAAAATAAGTCTTTGAACAATGCCTTCTAAAAATAATATTCAAAAAATCATTAACTCTAAAATTTTTTTCATAATGAATATCAAAAAAAGAATTTTTTTTAACCTTTGTAACTAAATCTTCAAGAGTATCTTCAAATATCTTTTCGAACGTTTTTTCTATTTCCATCTTTTTTATATTTTATATTTTCTTTTTAAATATCAATTTTGTTATTAAACCAAAATAAGGGTTTCATAACACAATTACCCGTTCTTCGCTTTTATTTTTTAATCATTTAATAATAATTTAATTCTGCAATCCTTACAAGAAGATTTTTGCTTATCATGTACACAAATTTGGGAACCTCGGCATTCTACACATTGTTGTTTATGTTTATTATGTTCACATATTTGAGAACCTTGGCATTCTTTGCAATATTGTTTTTGTTTATTATGCCTGCATATTTGCGTCCCCCTGCATTCCTTACATCGATATTTATATTTATTATGATACAAACAATTATACCCATTACATTCGCTACAAAATTTTTTTATTTTCCCATGATCACAAGTAATTCTACTATTGGGAATAACTTTTTCAATTAAATAAGCAATTTCCTCAACTTTGAAATTTGAAATTTCCTCAATTAGTTCTTGCTTATTCATTTTTGCTCTGCCTTTAATTTCTAGATCTTTCGCTATTATTCTTAGTTCAAAAATATATAATTCACATAACTGATCCATAATTACTTTTGTAAGAAATATCAAATCTTTAAGCCGATTTTCAAATTTTTAATCCTCTGATTAAATTCCTGTGTTCCAGAACCGACAGCTTCAGCAATACTTTGCAGAGACTTTACCGGTGGCTGGTGGTCGCCCTCCGCTCGCTCCTCTCGCTTCGCCTGCCGGCCCCTATCTTGGCCAAAACTTTGCAGAAACTTGGCGGCGGGGTTACAAGCTAAAAATCCTTGACAAAATTCCTGTGTTCCAGAACCGCACCGGGCTTGACTTAAGGCTTGACTTAGGTTTGCTGAGACCTTGCTAAGACTTTGCTAAGCTTGGCTTAGTCTTTGCTAAGGTTTGACTGGACTTGACCGAGGCTTGGTTAACCCAATAAATCCTTGATTAAATTCCTGATTAAATTTGAAAACCCAATTTAGCTTATAAGCTAAAAAATCCTTGTCAAAATTCCTGTGTTCCAGAACCACAGTTTTCTCCCTCTCTAATTTCAACGAACCTTCTTTATTTACATATTACAAGCCATTCCTTCAAATTGGGGGCACACTATGACTATCTCGAGTATATAGCGTCTCTACCAGTAAACAGCTTGAAGGTGAAACCAGCATGTAAACTTCCCAACGCCGACCCATTTCACCCAAGCATCATAAAATTCGTGGAAAGTCTTGGAAAGCTGCACTGCAGCGGGACAAATTACGCGCGACTTAAAAACGGACTATTGGAGATCCGAGGAGAAGGAATTGCTTCCGCGAATCTAAGAATAATTGAACGGCCAAAGGGAAACGACTTTGAAGCAAAGTTTTCCAGTCCTGTCAATATCATAAACGTGATTCATTTAAATCCCCGCTTCGGAGACCAAAATATTCCAGCCGGTAAGTGAGTTAATGTCTTGTTTTTTCATTTCGTTGTTAGCGAGCTGTGTTTTACACAAGTTATACTTTTTAATCTGCGGTTCAAGATAACCATGGAGACTTACTGTTCGCATTCTCCTTGAATGCTGTGGTAAACCTTGAAGACGGCTTTGATTAGAAAAAAATTGCGCGAAAAAAGCCCGATACCGACAAAATACAGTATAGCAAATCATGTCTGAAAACTCGCTCTTTCGCTGCGAATTCTTGTTGATCGTCTTTTACTACTCAACAAGTGAAAAAAATCAAACGCGCGCATTTGCCATGAAGTTATTTTTACTTTCTAACTTGTGCAAACAAAAAAGCGTATGGACTGTTCGAAAGTCCCGCAAACTTGCCGGGCCCGAAAAGCTATTTTATGATCCAAGTATTTATAACGGGAGTCACAGTTTAATTGGATTTCAAGTTCAAGCAATACCACGTTAGGCTGTTTTGTACGTTAAGGAGTGCCAAAACTTTCGATAGACTCTGATCCAAAAATAGCTCACCGGGCCCGTTAAGTCATCGGAACTTTCGAAACACGGTCCCTCGGTCCTTAAAATTCCCAAAAAACGGCTTAGCACTTACGCAGGATTAAACAATAACTAAACTGAACAATAAGCCTTTAGTTAACACGAACACGCCCCCAATAAACTGAAACGCGATGATCAGGATACTCCCTAGTTTTATCGGAACGCCTAACTGGAGAACAAACTGTAATTTTGTCGGCAGAGTTTCATATAATGTAAACAGTGTTCACTTTCCGAAGAGAAAACTACGATGACAAAATGGCTTAGAAATTCAAATTACAGAGAAATTGCAGGGGTAAACAAATGTTGAAACGATCTTAATATTTACCACGATAACAACCGTTTCTAAGCAACCTGTTACTCCTTGCTGTTTCCTTTCAAAAGACACACAAGAAAAACACTTCTATGGCTGCAAGAGTTCAACAACAAAGCTTTAAGGCCTTATTTCAATCCTATCTTATCAAGATGACAATATTAATAGACATGTTCTAACCAGGTATGTTCTACGGAAATGCGACGGTAAAAGCCGACTTCGTCCGAGTGGACGTCGTAACCACTTCGGGCAAAACACTGACAGAGGTGCACATGAATGTATCACCAAAAGAGAAAGCTACCGAAAGAAGATTGCAGCCAGGAGGGATACCGTTAGACGTTGCGCTTGTTATGTTTGATTCTACTTCGGCGGCTAATTTTGAAAGGAAAATGCCGAAGAGTTTGGAGTATCTCACTAAAAACCTGAACTCTGTTATTCTTCGGGGTAAGATGCTTTCTGTTTTTTTGCTTTTAAAAAACGTACATAAAGTAAAAGCGTTAAGAGACTACAGGAGAGGTACACACAGCCAGAGTTTATTTGGATTTCTGTTGTATGAAACACCTACTGCTACCGCTACTTACCCCCCCCCCCCCCTCCCTCCTTCCCCCTCACCTGGATGGAATGTTAGTCCATCGCAGGGTCACCCCCAGCATTATATCACAGTACCACAGGAGACCCACAGGAGCCACAGGAGGCCCACAACTGAAAGTATTCACTTCCTTTCCTGTGACGGGATGTTAGTCCATCAGGGCCCCCCCAGCACCATATCACTGGTACCACAGAAGACCCACGGGAGCCACAGGAGGCCCACAAATGAAAGTATTCACTTCTCTTCCTTTGATAGGGCGTCAGTCCATCAGGGCCCCCCAGGCACCATATCACTGGTACCACAGGAGACCCACGGGAGCCACAGAAGGCCCACAACTGAAAGAATTCATTACTCTTCCTTTGATGGGACGTCAGTCCATCACGGGTCTCTCCAACACTATATCATTGGTACCACAGGAGACCCACGGGAGCCACAGAAGGCCCACAACTGAAAGTAGTCATTACTCTTCCTTTGATGAGATGTTAGTCCATCAGAGTCCCTCCCCCCCCAACACTATATCACTGGTACCACAGGAGACCCACGGGAGCCACAGAAGGCCCACAACTGAAAGTTGTCATCACTCTTCCTTTGATGAGATGTTACTCCATCAGAAGTCCCCCCCAACACTATATCACTGGTACCACAGGAGACCCACGGGAGCCACAGAAGGCCCACAACTGAAAGTTGTCATTACTCTTCCTTTGATGACATGTTAGTCCATCAGAAGTCCCCCCCCCCAACACTATATCACTGGTACCACAGGAGACACACACCTGAGAGTATTCAAGGATCTTCCTTTGTTGGAATGATAGCTCATCACAGGGTGAAACCCAACGTTATATCGCAGAAAACACAGGACACCAGTAGCTGAAAGTATTTATTAGTATATACTAAAACAGTGGATAGCGTTGAAGGTGCGCTTTGATAGGCTAGTCAAACTCTGAATATCCTGTGCTATTTAACTTCGAGCAACGAGGGCTAAGTTTCAGAATACCCCGCCACTTCATTAACATACTGATGAAGAACAATAGAGTCCACTGTAATATGCTGTCGTTCTTCAAAAGAAACCGACACATGCAAATGAAGTGACGGGGTATTCTTAAGTTGCTTCCCAACGAGAAAGGTTTTTTTTTACAAAAACAAATTAATCTTGCGTAACCAAAATTGATGTAACTTGTTCACTTGCGAACCAGACTTGAATTACATTTTTACAGAATACTTTCAAATACAGAAAGAGTTTGCAACTCCATTTGAAAAAATGTCGCCACTACAAGTAAAGAAATGTCTCCGTTACCACGTTCCGAGCCGCGTTAGATTGTGAAATTGTCACTACAGAAGTCCTCCATTTTCCTTGCCATTTTCTTTTTGTGGTGTATATTATCTCACTGTTTTAATATATACTAAAACAATTATTCACCTCAGTGTCGGTGACTAGCGGTGGATATATGCACCACTTGCCACCTCCACTTCGGTGAACAGTTGTTGACAATCCCTTCGATAACCCATCACAAGGTTACCCCGAGCATTACATGATGAATGCCACGGGCGACCCACAGGGGCCACAGGAGACCCACAGGGGCTACAGAAGACCCACAAGGGCCACAGGAGACCCACAGGGACCACAGGAGACCCACAGGGACCACAGGAGACCCACAGGGGCCACAGGAGACCCACACTTGAAAGTGTTTCTCACTCCCCTTCCACAGGATGCTAGCGCATTGCAGGATTAGCTCTGAAATTTTACCGCTCATTCGTATCTACCTACACTGCCGTGTAGATAGACAGTGTGAAGGTAAAATAAGAGAGGGAAGAACACATCGCAACCACAAGAAGTTAAGCCGTGGACTTCGTGGTCTAGAGTTCAATATATTAACCCCGGAGTTCGGCCACGTAAACTCCACACGACAATACAAATTCAAATTTTCTTTTCATAAATCTAAAGCCACACATTTTTAGGACAGAATCAAGTAAACAGATAGTCTAGCCCAGTCCCGTGTTCAGCTTATGAATCATAACAATGAGTCTGAAATGTTTACTCACGTTCAAAAACAGTCTATTGTTTGATGTTACTGAGCTTGCGCGGTATTTTACTTGTTTTACCATATAAGGTCAGACTATCGTGGGAGATGGCACCACAGCACAACTCAGCGCAATGCTTACTGGGATACCAGAACATCGGCAACCCGAAGCGAGACGAGGCAATAGACATGGAAGCAAATCAGTGGATAAGTGGAGATGGATTTTTAAAGACTACAAGAAAAAAGGATACATCACTATGTTTTCAGAGGATTCACCGCAACTTGGAGCCTTTAATTATCGTTTGCTTGGCTTCGAAGATCCACCAACTGACCACTACGCGCGACCATTTTGGTTGGGAGCCGACAACTTTATCGACGGACATTGTCTCAACAGCCGACCGTCGCACGAAGTGTCACTCGAGTACTTGGAGAATTTCTTTCAAGTGTACAGAAACAGGCCCAAATTTTCTTTCGTATCACATGCCGGTATTTCGCACCAAGGTATAAACACTGTTGGCTACGCGGATGGGGATTTAAAAACCTTCTTGCAAACACTCGAAAACGAGTCATTTTTAAACAGAACTTTCCTCGTTGTTTTTGCCGATCATGGCGCCAGATTCTCAGACGTAAGAACGACATTACAGGGAAAACTAGAGGAGCGGCTACCATTCCTGTCAATCACGACACCGAAATGGTTTTCTGAACAGTACCCAGATCTCTACGCTAATCTCGTGCACAATTCACGTCTTCTTACCACGCCTTTTGACCTATATGCTTCACTGCGCCACGTCTTATCATATCCTGAGTATCCAACCAATATCACAACCGGTCAAAGCTTGTTTAGCCCGATTGATCCCGAAAACCGTACATGCGCTAACGCGGGAGTCGAGGATCACTGGTGCCCATGTCTAAATTTGGAGGAAGTGTCAACGGAAGAGCCCGTGGTCAAGGAAATAGCGGACTTTTTGGTCAATCACATGAACAAGTTGACGTCCCAGAATACAGAGCTTACGGGATTGTGTCGCAGACTAAGTTTGAATCAAACAAAGACAGCTTTCCGTGAAATGCCTAGTGAGGTAATGCAAATGTTTGAGGAAACCAAAGGCGATGCAAAATGCGATTCTTGCGTTTTAGTAATGGGAAACAAGTCGCAAAACACCCTAGTTAAAGACACGCTGTATCAGGTCCAACTAGTTACTTTGCCGAACGAGGGATTTTACGAGGCATCAGTAAGAATGAGCCACGGTATTCCGTCACTCATGGGAGATATAAGCCGTATTAACTCATATAAAAGCCAGGCAGACTGTATACCTGGGTACCCTCTCTTACGAAAGTACTGTTATTGTTCATGATGGTTTACAGTCTGCCAAGGGTGGACTCTATTTCTTCACCGAAGACGAATTTACGTAAGATGTGTTCTACACCATAAATTATTACATCAATTACTCATGTAAGGTCAAGAGAACGCGTAGCACATCCGCCGTTCTTTTTTCCAAATAATCGCTTACAAAGCAAAAACAAATGTGGTGCATTAATGGTTGTTGTAACGTTTTCATCTATGGATCAAATCACGCAGTCTGACCATTCTTTGTAAAGCTACTGAACAGTACTGTACTGTGGTACTGTTTGTTTTACTATACAGTGTGGTTATAACTTTTTCATCTGTGGATCAAACCATGCAGTGTGATCATTCTTTGTAAAGCTACTGAACAGTACTGTACTGTGGTACTGTTTGTTTCACTATACAGTGTGGTTCTAACTTTTTCATCTGTGGATCAAACCATGCAGTGTGACCATTCTTTGTAAAGCTACTGAACAGTACTGTACTGTGGTACTGTTTGTTTTACTATACAGTGTGGTTCTAACTTTTTCATCTGTGGATCAAACCATGCAGTGTGACCATTCTTTGTAAAGCTACTGAACAGTACTGTACTGTGGTACTGTTTGTTTTACTATACAGTGTGGTTCTAACTTTTTCATCTGTGGATCAAACCATGCAGTGTGACCATTCTTTGTAAAGCTACTGAACAGTACTGTACTGTGGTACTGTTTGTTTTACTATACAGTGTGGTTCTAACTTTTTCATCTGTGGATCAAACCATGCAGTGTGACCATTCTTTGTAAAGCTACTGAACAGTACTGTACTGTGGTACTGTTTGTTTTACTATACAGTGTGGTTCTAACTTTTTCATCTGTGAATCAAACCATGCAGTGTGACCATTCTTTGTAAAGCTACTGAACAGTACTGTACTGTGGTACTGTTTGTTTTACTATACAGTGTGGTTCTAACTTTTTCATCTGTGGATCAAACCATGCAGTGTGACCATTCTTTGTAAAGCTACTGAACAGTACTGTACTGTGGTACTGTTTGTTTTACTATACAGTGTGGTTCTATCTTTTTCATCTGTGAATCAAACCATGCAGTGTGACCATTCTTTGTAAAGCTACTGAACAGTACTGTACTGTGGTACGGTTTGTTTTACTATACAGTGTGGATCTAACTTTTTCATCTGTGGATCAAACCATGCAGTGTGACCATTCTTTGTAAAGCTACTGAACAGTACTGTACTGTGGTACTGTTTGTTTTACTGTACAGTGTGGTTCTAACTTTTTCATCTGTGGATCAAACCATGCAGTGTGACCATTCTTTGTAAAGCTACTGAACAGTACTGTACTGTGGTACTGTTTGTTTTACTGTACAGTGTGGTTCTATCTTTTTCATCTGTGGATCAAACCATGCAGTGTGACCATTCTTTGTAAAGCTACTGAACAGTACTGTACTGTGGTACTGTTTGTTTTACTACACAGTATGGTTCTGACTTTTTCATCTGTGGATCAAATCACGCAGTATGACCATTCTTTGGAAAGTTATTGAACAGTACTGTACTGTGGTACTGTTTGTTTTAGTATACAGTGTGGCTCTATCTTTTCCATATGTGGATCAAACCATGTAGTGTGAAAGCTACTAAACAGTGCTGTACTATGGTACTGTCTAGTTTATTCTAAAATGTGGCTCTAACGTAAATTTCTCCGGATACTAAGAATACCAATTCCTTACCTTTGTTGTCACTTGCTCCTTCTTCAATGACCACAGATGCAAGCGCTCCAATTGATGCCAGAATCAGACTGGCTGCGATACTTTTCTTGCGACCAAATCTACAGTTTGAGAGAAAGAGAAGCTAAGTTATAGCGGAGCTCCACAGCGGCTCGAAGAGCCGCAGAGCGGAGCCCCATAACTACCGTGCGAGGATAGAAATTGAGAAAACAATGCGTTTGAGTTTTCATGGTCAACGAGGCTAGCGGCATGGCTCGCGGGCGCGTGCGCCTAGCGACGACGACGACGACGACGACGACGTTGCCCCAACATGGCGGCCATAGTCATCCAGGAAAGAAACCGAAACGAGGCGTTGTTTTTTTTCGCGCGCTTTTCGCGGCTTGCCGCGGCTACACAACCTACAGCCAGCAGTCTACAGCAGTCTACAATGGTTTGCTGAAGAAACGGATTATTCATAGCGGTTTTGGAGGAAAAATTTTCTTCCTACAAGTTTTGAAGCGTTTTTGGAGGGACATAAGCATAAAGCTGAGTTCTTCCTACAAGTTTTCAAGCATTTTTGGAGGAACATAAGCACAAAGCTAAGTGTCTATTTTTCATTTGTTAAAGAGCTGCCTAGCTGCTTTTGGTGTTGCTTTAAAACTATTATAATTTTGATGACCAGGTAATGGTTCTTCCGTTGAGTCACGAGCTACATGTTTTTTTTTGACGACTTATTTCAGCTATCGAATCTTCTTTAAGTAGTTGCGTACACCAGGCGTATTTAATAACTTTAGTTACAGCATTTTCAATGTGTGAGGGTCTGTGTGAGGAGCTCCGCTTTTAGGCTTGCCTAAATCTATTTATATTAGTGAACCGTGTAAGAACTATAACTACCAAGATATTTTCTGATATAGAGAGCAAAAGGGCTAAAAGACAGAACTAGGGTGAAGTACTCACAATCCGCCACATGCATGATTCAAGATTTGAACCCGGGGGCAACAGGGCAACATTCTTTCACTGAAGGTTTGTCTATTGGACTTAGAGGCCTGGGTTAAAAGTAAGAACCACATTGTATGACTCAAGGTTTGACTGTGGGAGTGAAAGGGTTAAAAGTTAGAACCACATTGTATGACTCAAGGTTTGACTGTGGGAGTGAAAGGGTTAAAAGATAGAGCCACATTGAATGACTCAAGGTTTGACTGTGGGAGTGAAAGGGTTAAAATATTGAACTGCATCCTGTGGGAAGAGGACTGACTTTATAAATTAATTAAAGCAGACATTGCCAATTTCCAGCTATATAGTTTTCTCAGACAAATAACTAAAAGCGACTGAGCAACTCCATGCCACTTAACAAACCTGTTAAAGACCCAGATGCCTGCTGGGATAGCTGGAAGCTCGATTACGCTTGTTAAGAAGAAATTCAGGTAGAAGCTTCCTCCAATTGTTGGAGCGCTTAGAGTAACGCCATAATAAATCAGGGCATTGACAAACCTGCAACAGATTAAAACCGAGAACGGTTTTGAACGCTGTAAACGGCAACGGCAACAGCAACGGCAACGACAACGACAACCACAACCTCTGCAAACAGCAGAAGTTGTAGTTGAAGTTGAAAGTTGAAGTTGAACGGCAACGATGCCGAGAATGGCAACAGTGGAGAATTTCATTTTTCTTCTTCTGTACTTTAAGTGGCAGAATTGTTGAAGCTTGTTTAATTTTTTTGGATCAATGTCAGTATTTGGGCAACTGTGCACCTAACCGTACCCAAAGCCAATATTAACGTTAACTTTTTTTAGTGAGCACTTCATATTATTACTATTGTTTTTCATACTTAAAAGCTTCCTTTATAAAATGCACTCACTCTATGTTTTCTGAACCACTGCATTTTAAAGGCCGGTTTTCACTAGCGACGGAGTCGGAGTCGGAGTCGCAAGAGCGCTTATGATCCCGTGAAAATTGAAGATCGGAGTCGTAAGTGAAGTCATAAGCTCGACGGAATCGGAGTCGGAAGAATCAGAACGTTTCCATTTTCTTCCGACTCCGCTGTTTATGATCCAGTGATAACTTGACTCAGGGACGGCGGAGCGTATTTTGAAGGGGGGGGGGGGGGGGGGAGCGGGGCTGAAAACGAGCGCCGGAGGCGCGAGTTGTTAGGGGGGTCTGGGCATCCTCCCCCAGAAAATTTTGAAATCTAGAGTCTCGGAAATCGTATTTACAACATTCTCCGCGACATACTTCTTGAAATAATTAGCCTGGATAAAACGTAAAATGAAAGGTACTTTTAATGCTTACAGCAATATTTTGGAGGTTATTTCTCAGCCTTCCGGTCTCCAACGCTAACCTGCGGTTTTTGGACACAAGCTTCCCGTCTGTGGGAAGGAAGCACACGCTCAGAAAATGTTAAAAATACGTAAACGCGAAACGTTTCCGACGAGGCTTGTATAAAGTTGTAGCTTAAACAAAATAAAATGTCATCCTCCTCAAAAGTGGGGGGCTAAAGGCCCCCCAGCCCCCCCGGCCCCGCCGTCCCTGTGACTGTCGGAGTGGGATGCAGAAGCGGAAGAACCAACCAATCACAATGCTAGTTCTCAGGCGCTCCGAGTCCAGACCAGTACAGTTCACTGGATCGTAAATAACGTAGTCAATCGGTTTTCTGCTTCCGACTCTAACAGTTTGATTTTCACTAGACCGTACTGCTCTGCGCTTCTGATTATGACTCCAACTCCGACTCCGTCGCAAGTGAAAACCAGCCTTAAGTTTTGTTATAAGGACACCACTTACCAGCAATACCACTTACCAGCAATACCACGACCCCAAAGTCCGCTGGATCATGGCACGCGTGGCAAACATGTCACGCATGTCACCTAGCCTGCTGTCGTCATCCGGGACTTTCAAATCTTCCTCAGGCATTGTGGTCTTGTTTATTTTCGCGATCTTTCTGAAAATGTCTTTCGCTTCTTCGGTTCTACCTTTCAGCATCAACCAACGAACGGATTCTGGTGTCAAACTGTTGGCAAAATCACGAGAAAACGTAAGGTGACGAGTGCAACTCTTCCTAAGTTATTAACGGGTGAATTACAACGCAAGCAATACAATGCACTGTGATGTAATCAGAATAAGGCACAATGCAGTAAAAAACGCCATTGCGGTACAAAAAAAAACCTGACCAGAGAAAAAAAAGAACGCAACTCAATCAAGAAGCATTGGTCAGCAGGAAGCAATGATAGCAGAAAGCTAAAACTTTTAGGTTGTAAGAATTTCGTAATGGTGCCACCAAGGCCCTATCACCAGGAGTGCTCCTCTCTGCTGTTATCTTTTGGATCGGGCGTTATGGCAGACCAAGAGAAAATAATGAAAGAGAATATAACTCCGTCTGATATGACAAGGGGACAGAATCTATTTTTAGCGCGGGAATCTATTTATATCTCGTTCCATGGCTGCTCGGTTTTCACATGGCACACTGAAATTACAACCACGTGATGAGAAGGACATCAACCATTGGTCAGTTACAATAGTTTCCGGATCCAAAAAAGGATTCTGTCCCCTTATCATAGTAAGAAAACCCAGTATGGAAGATGCGTTCTCTTACCTCATTTTCTCTTGATTCTGTCTCCTTATCATAGTAAGAGAACCCAGTATGGAAGATGCGTTCTCTTACCTCATTTTCTCTTGATTCTGTCTCCTTATCATAGTAAGAGAACCCAGTATGGAAGATGCGTTCTCTTACCTCATTGTCTCTTGATTCTGTCTCCTTATCATAGTAAGAGAACCCAGTATGGAAGATGCGTTCTCTTACCTCATTTTCTCTTGATTCTGTCTACTTATCATAGTAAGAGAACCCAGTATGGAAGATGCGTTCTCTTACCTCATTGTCTCTTGGGCAGAGCTAGTTACTTTTTTTGTCCTCGGCACTTTGTGTAGATAATCAAATCGAGTGCAATTTGGCATATACGAGCGCAAGTAAATTTTTCTGACTAAAAAAATTGCCCGCGCCTGTAGGGCGAGTGCAATTTGTTGTCTTTGAAAAATTTACGAGTTCTTTTCGGAATATACTGGATTGCGCAACCTCACAAGATACCAGAAACCCATACGATTTCAAGCGTGTAACGCGCGTTCACAGCATGTCCAGATTTAACATTTCCGAAGTCCCATAGACCTAATGCATAAATGGCGGCCAAAAAAATATTCTTTTGTTTATGGGCTAATTAGACTCACTAGCATCGTTTGCATGGACATAATTCAAAAGAAATGTTGCTTGAGAGCGAGGTTAGTGACTTTAATTAGCACATAAACAAAAGAATACATTTTTGGCCACTATTTATGCATTTGGTCCCATATGTATTTTGAAACTGGTTTCACCAGACTTTGAGCTTGTTGGTACTGTCCCACTTTCATAGCGCGTCGTAAACAACACGCATTTGCAACAACGACCGCTGTCCGCCATGTTTTGAGCAGAGGCGCGTATTTCCCAGTAAGTACGTCACACTACTGAGTTACAAGAAAACGGGTAAATCAAACGAGTTGATTAAGTACGATATACCACCGTAAGGTAAAAGGGAGGTGCTGACGTTTCGAGCGTTAGCCCTTCGTCGGAGCGAATGAGAGGATTGTGGGTTACGTTCAATTTATATAGAGAAGTTTGGAGCCATGCTATTGGTGGAACCATAGCATTGTGTGAATGGAAGTGAATAAATTAGATGAATGATTAAATGAATGAGAAACGTTCGTTGATACCGTGGGGATTAAGAGAACCGAGTTGGAAGATAACAAGTATTGTGGGGATAGTTTCTAAAGAAACTGGTGCTGCGTCGGTGGGAAGTTGAAACACAAGAAATTGGGTAAATCAAACGAGTTGATTAAGTAAGTTATACCACCGTAAGGTAAAAGGGAGGTGCTGAGGTTTCGAGCGTTAGCCCTTCGTCGGAGCGAATGAGAGGATTGTGGGTTACGTTCAATTTATATAGAGAAGTTTGGAGCCATGCTATTGGTGGAACCATAGCATTGTGTGACTGGAAGTGAATAAATTAGATGAATGATTAAATGAACGAGAAACGTTCGTTGATACCGTGGGGATTAAGAGAACCGAGTTGGAAGATAAACTTCTGTTCTAGGTTTTTACACCACTGAGTTAGTTTGATTGGTAAATAAGGTTTCTAATGCTTTCCAAATACGGTACTGGGTAAACTGAATGTAGACAAGGTAGGTAGAGGCAAAGGCGCACACGAGCCTTTAAGGCCCACACGGCCGGAGCTTATCCCGGTTTCAATAGCATGAAGCACCTGGGAGTATTATTACTCCCCCCTGGATGGGATGCTAGTCCATCGCAGGGTTACCCCCAGCATTGTATCGCCGGTACCCATTTAAACACCTGGGTGAAGAGAGACAGTGTGGAGTAAAGTTTCTTGTCTAAGGAAACAACACAGTGCCAGCACCAGGGCTCGAACTCCAAACTTCCTGCTCGGAAGTCCGAATCGCTAACCACTGCACTACTGTGCCTCCTCAAATGTGGTTCTGTCCTCGTGTACCGATACACCAGGGAATAACTATTGTATTTTCTTTGTTTAGGAGTCATTGTTTAGCTGTAATGTATTGTTTGGTCTTTTGTGTCGGCTCTTGTGTACCGATACACGAGGACAGAACCTCAAATGTGGACAAGCTGTGGCTCAAAACATTCAGAGACGCTTACATGCAAGAGTACCTAGCGGAGCCGCTCCTCCAAATACCCGCTCCGCAGACCGTACTGAGCTGGCTGGGAAATTTCCGTTTGAGCCAGAACCTTGCTAGCTTTTTTTCTGAAATACCGATAAACTTGCTCGCATATTGAATTAAAACATAAAAACTTGCTGGGAAAAGAATGGCATGCTTTATTTCTAGCTGACCTGCAGCCTTTTGCAGTGCTCTCTAGCTAGAGATCTCTAATCATGTACTGATTTAGGAGTCATGTCACACACCAATATGACAAATCCAGGCTACAGATAACAAAAACTCAAATTAGATGTTGGCGAAAAGCAACTTCTAAATAAATTTCCTGGCTGGCAGATCTGAAAAGTCAAAATAAGCCGCTGGCAAAACAACGCAATAAAAATCCTGGCTGGGAGTTTTTCCTTGGAATTGAAAGCTTGCTGGCAACAACTGAGTAAATAGGCCTTTGCTTGCTGGCTAAAATAATTGAATAACCGTTGCTTGCTGGCAGTGAGGAGCGGCTCTTTTTTTCCCACGCTAGTTAATTATTAACCAAAAACGACTCCGCAGATTGCAAAACATCGTAACATGCAATAAAACATTTTTCTAGAAAAAACATTCGTTGAGCACTCCTGTACATGTTTCAAGTCTTCTGGGTTTCTGAAGAGACTTACAGCGATGATCATATTGGCGTGAACACCTAAAATATGTCTGGAATGTTTATACAGACGACATCATCACACCAAAGAAACCACAGGCAACGAACCGTTTCCTATCTGTCACGGAAATTATTTTCATTTTGTTTTAACATTCAGTCTTTTTACAAGTAAACAATTGCTTTTCCTTCCTATTTGTTTACAGTATTTGCTATAATAACGAAGAATACAGGTTTGAGCGATTTTGAAATAAATTACAAAGCGACGGTTTGGCGCGCGAGTTTTTAAACTTTTTGTAACGATCGGATGAAATCGGTAGTTACGCCTGATCGCAAGTTACAATGTTGCAAGGTAAGCCGCTAGAGTTTTTTGATTTCCATCGCTTCGCAGCTAATGCAGTAAGCGTAAACAATTTTTTGTTAGGTGAGGGAGATTTACTGTTTTGGTGATTTATTTATGTTTTTGTTCTTTTGCGCGCAAAATGTGCTAATTTGGACTTGAAATCTTCTTGACTAAATCCCCTCATAACTACTAGCTTCCTATAGCATGTAATGCCCCAGATATTAAATGCGTAAATGCTTTCAGAGAAAAAGCAAAATTATATTTTGGAAGGAATACCGAAAATTGGACTGTTTACTTTGCGCGATCTGCCAATCATTCTTTGGTCGGCCGGCGGTCTTTCCAGTTTGCGACCTTGCGATCAACGGACTTCTGCCAGCACAGTAGTTCGAAGGTTCAATCGTTAGTCCACACAAATCGAATCCCCTTGTTCTACAAAAAATATTAGCAAGGATTATACTATCAGAAACGAAAACACGATAGTTCATTTTTTTATTGTCTTCATGTGACATGTCGTTACATGGAAAGCTGGTCGCCGTCGCGTCGCGTTGGCTTCTAAAACGCGAACGATGTACTGAATGCGGTCCTCGGCACTGATCTTGCGGAACAGCGGTGTTTTAAATTCCTAATAAGGCAGTTTGTATCCTTAAACAAAACGAAAATAATTTGTTCCATGACCGATCGGAAACCGTTCGTTGCTTGTGCTTTCTGTGGTGTGAAGATCTCACCTGTGATTGGTTGCAACACAATAAACATTCCAGACATATTTTAGGTGTTCACGCCAATATAATCACTGCTGTAATTCTAGAGCTACCCTAAACTAAAAATAAAACACTTTCCAATAACTACACTATAATTGAAAATCTAAAACTCAGTAATGACTGAATTAGCACTAAACAACTCTTGTTGATTAACGTGTACGCAAATCTCTTAGTGTTTGACATCTGATACTTACAACCAGCCGAGTAAGGCGGGAAATCCTGGTACACACGTGACTATAGTCAATGTTCTCCAATTCCTTATAAGGTAACCCATACCAGCAAGGATCATCAGAGACAAACTCCAACAATACCACAGGGACATTCCCATCATGCTGCGGTGGTTCACTCCCACAAATTCCGTGACGAGTACAAAGATAGCTACACTCGCTCCGCCTGACAGGAAGGAATGCGCGAAAAAAAAGAAATTGCAATAAACCGTATATTTCCATTGCGGATGGAAACTTAAACACTCGCAGCATTCCACAGGCGGACCAGGCGACCTATATGTATTTTTATTATATAGACGTGAGTGTTTTACTGGGAATTGCACCACTCGTGAAATTCATACAACACTACATCCGGGACCATAATGACATATTTTCCATATTCTCACTAGTGACGTTATCGATGACGTCATTTCCTGCCTTGCAAGATTCAGTTTGTGTACAAATCTGTTAAACGAATGTCTTAATGTCTACATAACAAAAAGACAATTACACGTTAGTTCGAAGATATGAATTTTATGTTTGAGTGAACATGAGAACAAGGATTGTTCTATGTTCGAGTAGCAAGAACAATATCTCAATATTAAAATATCTCACGATTGAGCTGCGCAGCTCACTCGTGAGATATTGTTCTTGCCACTCGAACTATATAAAATTCATATTTTTCCGCCACCGTGTAATATCCCCTATATAATTCACGCCCGCGTGGTTATGAGAATATTTGAAGACAATGTACGAGACTGCAAAAAATCCACAGCGTACGTCTTCTCGGCTAGAGGCGATTTCGCCACTTCCATGCCTCGGAAGTCGGTGCTACGTATTAGTGAAAATAGAAAATAAACTTGTACCCAATGCAAGAGCTCCGCAACGAAAGGAGTACTTCAGGCATTATTCATGGCTTAATGCACATAAAGGAAGTAAGTGTTATTGTGTGGCTTCCACGAAGTGTGTAGTCACGATTGGATTTATTTATTTATTTATTTATTTTTATAATATAGCTACGTTCTTACGCGCGCTCTGATTGGTCAAAATCCTATGTTTTATCAGAGTGTAAAACATAGAAAAAGCGTGTTTTATTGTTTTTCGCCACATTACCTCCCCTCGACAATTCTCTAAGAGATGGCGAAAAACATTTTTCTTTGAAGAAATTCATGATGGAATTCTCTGCGAAGCAGCAGAAAGTTTTGAAGCTGAGAATAATAAAACAAATAAAGAAGAAAAAGCGAAAAATGTCGAGAATTTGGTATTAAATGGCGTCGGTTTGTCGATCTGTGTGCTTTTTTGTTTCTACTCGCGGCATGTAAAATCTATATCATAAAGCGAATAAAGAAGCCTAAGCCGTGTATTACACTGTGATTAAAACACTCCAGGCATTTGAGAACACTCGAGAAATGTAGAAAACACTCGCCTGCGGCTCGTGTTTTCTACATTTCACTCGTGTTCTTAAATGCCCGTCGTGTTTTATCACAGTGTAATACACGGCTTAGGCTTCTTTATTTGTTAAATAACTGAGGAGAAAGTGATGACATCTCTAAATGGTTAGACTTTATAGTCTTCTCGGATAAGGACGATAAACCGTAGGTCCCATCTTACAACTTTTGTTTATGATAACTTAGTGGGACGTTAAAGGACCCACACACTGATCGTCAAGAGAAGGGGACGTATTTCTCGGTGTTGCATTTGGTCTGGCCTTTGGGTTGGCGTTTCACATCGGAACAACCTCTTTGCGCCTTTCCTTCTTGGACAGAATTGTCCAAGAAAAATAAGTATGTTCTATGTCCTATGTTTTGGTGTAAACGGGGTATAAGTTAAATTCATTATTTCAATGTTCTTACCAACTCCCAGTCCAACAATGGCCTTAGTAACTGCGAACTGCCAAAAAGCTTCCGTAAAGGCAGACAGCAAACTGAATAGTGCGATAATAAATCCAGAGATGTAGATGGTGGGCTTGCGACCAAACTTGTCTGTGAACGGGCCGATAAAAATGGCTCCGACGAAGAAACCAAGAAACACAGAGGCAACAGAAAGGGTGGCAAAAATCGATTTATCGCACACCAGATCAAACTGAAAAGCAAGTGGAAATAGAAGGGAGTTAGTTTGTTTAGGTAATCAAATGGTTTCGATTGAAGCTTGGAATAAATGAGCACAAGTAGATTTTTCAAATACTGAAAAAATTACACCACCCTGTAGGGCGAGTGCAATTTGTTGTTTTGGAAAAATTTACGAGTGTTTATTTATACAAAACTGCCCTCGAAATCATTTGATTACTTGTTAATGGCTCCTATTTATTTTGGTGAAAGTCTAAGACGTCTCAGTTGTCTTAGAAGAACAGTATAACTACAGGAAATAAGGTGGACGCATTAAACCTGACGAATTAAACGTCTCAAGTTAGGCCCGGTTCAATCGTTAAACTTCACATGCGCTGAATCTAATGCAAATTAGAAAAATATATTGTTTTCCTTCATTTGCTTTAGATTTGGCACATGTAAGGGTGCGTTTCGTTGACCTCATTCCGAAATAAGAATATAATCAGGATTATTCATGAATAGCCATACCCTGTGTAAATCAATGACACAAGTGTGGTTCATTAACGCGTCCGACATCGTTGTCGTGTTTTGCTTAAGATCCCTGCCTACGTCAAACACAAGGGACTTCGTAAAAAAATATAAAAGCATCGAGAAAGGAGTTAAATTTGCTCTGTAAAATTACTAGTTTTGAGGGACAGTGATGTGTTTAACCATCAACCTGTGAAATGGGCCCGAATTTGCGCATCGCTGCCCCGCCCACTTTCGTTAAACATTAATTTGCTTGCCAATTTTTTTCCTGCTTTCACACAAGTGGTTCCACATTATTTTACTGTGCCATATTTAATCTGGTTTTGGCAACCGCCATATGGGGGGGGGGGGGGGGGGGTACTCCCATATATGCGCTATATAGGTATAGGTTCTCGGTCCTTAAATAGGGTAGCTTAATTGTATTATCTAATACTGGAGTGTGATATGTATATTATGCTTGATGTATACATCCAATGTTACAAAAAAGAAATAAAGTTTTCCTTTTCATGCTATTAACAGGAGCCCATTACCCTGCTATTTTAAATAATTTTGTTTATTCCTTCAATAGGGTGTCATTTTTCGGCTTTGGGCCTCAAAAAGGGTATCAGTTTTCGCTTTCTTAGTCCTTAAATAGGGTTTGGGTTCACGAACCTTCGCGGCACACCCCTATCCAAAATTCGCGGGAGTACCCCCCCCCCCCCCGGGGGCAACCACAACCGCAGAAAAAATTCCCGTAACGAAACTTGTCGTGAAGTCTATCTACTTTCCATAATGTCTTGTACAATCTTATGCTTCATGTCTATGTCAAGTGGTTTTCCAAAATCAAACAGGTCCAAACAGCCTCCTAGCTGCGCTCAGCTCCGCCATGGTGTTGAACACGGCACTTCTCAGGAAATTGAAGTATTTTAAAGCCAAGATGGGCGGGACAGTGATACGAAAATAGGACATATTCCACGGTGGTTTCCGTTATACACAAAGTCCGTTTCCTCGTATAGTTTCTCGAAGAAAAGTAACATGACGAAAAAACGTAGTATATCAAAAGGGAAACTTATCCCGATTAACTTTATGAAAAACGCGAAGGGCATGGTATCACATCTGCTGCAAACGCAGCAAATAAGAAAAATTTGGTCTCTCTCCATGAGACAGCACGTGATAAACGTGAAACAAGTGAGACGACACCAACTACAAACGCAGCATATCTTAGATTTTGGTATCTAACTTGGAAACTGCTTGTGGTGCTTGCTTTGTCGACCAGGATAAAACGCGAAACAAGTGATATGGCACTAAATGCAAACGTAGCCTGTGAGAGCATCCGGTTTTTTCGGCTCAAGTTTCTAGTTTCACCCGCCGAGAAAAAACCTTTCTCGGCGGGTGAACTAGAAACTTGAGCCGAAAAAACCGGATGCTCTCGCAGGCTAATGCAAACGCAGACACGCGAAAATAGTGAGATGTGAGATGGCACTCACGTATGACCATTTTATTTTTGAGGGAGGGGGTTGGTCAATTTTGTCGTGGCAAGAATTTTTTCCCCTTTGGGCTATCCAAGATTTTTTTTAGCACCTTGGGCTTTTTAGCACCTCTCTCTTCCCTTGGCCCACTGTATAATTTTTTTTAAACTTTTTCTGTGTAGGAATTTTTTTTTTGGTAATTGCCCAGCCCCCACCACTCTCAAAAATAAAATGGTCCATCATTATGATTGAGCAAAACGCAAGCGGTTGGTCTTCTGTTACCTGAGTTACCACAGATGTGAACTCATCAACAAATTGCCATTCACTCCTCGGCATTTTGCATCTTTCATCGTAGTCGTCATCACCTGTACTGATGCTCTTGCTAAACCGACATACAGAACTATTGCTTACACACTCCCAACGAGGTTCCGCTGTTACTATTCCTGTAACCATAACAGCCCATCCAAACAGCAATGCAGTGAGCGAGTTGAACAGGACAAGTAAAAGAATCTGAAAACGTCCAAAACCTCCTATTCTTTCCAACACGTCGTCGGCGGAGAGCGCCATTTTCTAGAGCACAAAATAAAAATGAAGATACTAAACAGTACTGTACTGATACAGTGTGATTTTAACTTTTTCATCTCTGGATCAAACCATGCAGCGTGAATATTCTTTGTAAAGCTACTGAACAGTATTGTACTGTAGTACTGTTTGTTTTACTATACAGTGTGGTTCTACCTTTTTCATCTGTGGATCAAACCATGCAGCGTGAATATTCTTTGGAAAGCTACTGAACAGTACTGTACTAAAGTACTGTTTGTTTTACTATACAGTGTGGTTCTACCTTTTTCATCTGTGGATCAAACCATGCAGCGTGAATATTCTTTGGAAAGCTACTGAACAGTACTGTACTGTAGTACTGTTTGTTTTACTATACAGTGTGGTTCCAACTCTTTCATCTGTGGATCAAACCATGCAGTGTGACCATTCTTTGTAAAACTACTGAACAGTACTGTACTGTGGTACTGTTTGTTTTACTATACAGTGTTGTTCTATCTTTTTCATCTGCGGATCAAACCATGCAGTGTGACCATTCTTTGTAAAACTACTGAACAGTACTGTACTGTGGTACTGTTTGTTTTACTATACAGTGTTGTCCTATCTTTTTCATCTGCGGATCAAACCATGCAGTGTGACCATTCTTTGTAAAACTACTGAACAGTACTGTACTCCCGGGGGGAGAACTCCCTTACAGGAGCCTAATGGGGATGTGCCGCTGGATGGGGTCGCATTTTCACAACTGCAGTGACTATAATGGGGTCGCATTTTCAATAGAGTTACTAGAATGGGGTCGCAAATTTTCGAATTTTGGGGGTAAATAGGGAATCAAAATGGGAAGATTGTCGGTTAAAAAGATCAGAAAGTTGTTTATTAAATTCAACAATAAGCTTGCATTGACCGCATTACATTCCGTTCTTGAAACCACAACTTAAATATTGACCAGTTACTCAATAGCACAAAACCACGTGGCCCGGCTTTGACAAGGTAGATGCATAAATAGAAAGTGACTAAGTTGGGATCGCAAAAATTACATTTTCCAAAAAGTGACTAAGATGGGGTCTATAATTGGCCAAACAAATAGACTAAATGGAGTGGGGGCTCTGAGAGGCCCGCGGCACATACCCAGCAAACATTGACCCAAGTACCCCCCCTCCCCCCGAGACTGTACTGTGGTACTGGTTGTTTTACTATACAGTGTGGTTCTAACTTTTTCATCTCTGGATCAAATTATGCACGTGACTATTCTTTGGAAAGCTATTAAAAATTCCCATACTGTGGTACTATGTTGAAGTTTTCAGAATGGTTCTTAGGCCTCGTTTATACGTCGCACAATCGTCGAATTTAATTCGGACGAATTCAGTTCAAGGACCTGCTAGTAATTAAATTCGATGATTGTGCGACATATAAATCAAATTACATTCGTGCGATTAATTAAATTCGTCCAAGACGTTGTGATGTTATAAAAGGGGGATGCTGGCACATTTTCATTACGATTTCATTATGATTAAAAAATACGCGCGGGGCTGGCACATTTTCATTACATTATCAAAGATTTAACAAAGTACATGTCGGATGATCGGGTGGGCGGGTGGGTACCTCTGTGAAATTGTTAAGTTTCTGATAATCAATAATGAGTGTAGGTAGATTGCCGCCAAGCCGATACAAAGCTGTTATTGACCAGAGCACAAAGCCGATACAAAGCTGTTATTGACCAGAGCACAAAGCCGATACAAAGCTGTTATTGACCAGAGCACAAAGCTGATACAAAACCGATACAAAGCTGTTATTGACCAGAGCACAAAGCTGATACAAAGCCGATACAAAGCTGTTATTGACCAGAGCACAAAGCCGATACAAAGCTGTTATTGACCAGAGCACCAAGCTGATACAAAACCGTCACCAAGCCGCTACAAAGTTGGTATAAAGTTGTTACAAAAATTATATGAAATTGTCGAAGGCTGGGATTTTAGAACATTTTGGCATGTTTTGTGAAACTGATACTAAGTCTATGTGAAGCCTATAAAATCTGATGCAGGGATCTGGCACATTTTAAAAAAATGATTTTTAAAAGAAATAAAATACTTATTTAAAAAGAAGAATTAATATACAAAAATGGAACAACAATTACGAAGATTAAATGTACCGCAACTAAAATTTATTGCAAAAGAGTTGAAAATTAAAGGAAGGTCTAGAATGTTTAAAGCTAATTTAATTAATGAGTTGGAAAAATTTACAGATGTGGATATTGATAAGTTAATTACAAAAGCTATTATAATGTATAATTATCCTTGTGTACATGGAATTAAAAAATATTTTTGTAAAGAATGCGAGGGATCACAAATATGTATTCATGAAAAAATAAAGTATCAATGTAAAGAATGCGAGGGAACACAAATATGTATTCATAGAAAAAGAAAGTGTTACTGTATATTATGTGATGGCTCACAAATATGTGTACACAAAAAACAAAAAAGTTTTTGTAAAGAATGTGGTGGATCACAAATATGTATACATAATAAACAAAAGTATCATTGTAAAGAATGTTGAAAATTATGTTATGTAACCCCTATTTAGGTTTCATAACAAATAAAAAAAATGAATTATAATTTAAAAAGATAAAATATAAAATAAAAAGATGAATATAAAATTTTTAACTATTAAATATGATAATAAAGAAAAAAAGTGTTTTAAAGATTTCTTTGATGAAGTAAATAAAGATTTATCAATTTGTTTAGAAGAGAATGGTAATTTAATGATTATTGCAACAAATATTATCCCAAATAATTTTGCATCAGATAAGTGTGTATTTTTTGGTTTTAAAATTTGTTATCAATTGGGGGATAGACCACCAGTAATGAGAGATGGGCGATTGTATGTTAGAGAATTTACTACAAAAGGAGTAAAACTACATAAAATTGAGGAAGATATTAATTTTGATAAAGAGTATTTTGAAAAAGCAATTAAGGTTAATAATGAAAGAGAAATTAATAGTAATTTAGAAATATTTATTAATTCATTTGAGATTAGTTTTAATATAGTAATTAGAGATAAAAATAAGTTTTACGAAAAAATACAAAAACATGTAAATGAAGGTATATCTTCTTGTTTTTTTATCTCTCCGCCCAATAGAAATATGTTTAAGGGTATAAAAAAAGCAGTACCTTTAAATAATTAGTAATACAAAGTTTAATTTTATGTTATATAACCCAATAAATGGTTACATAACAAAAATTTATTTAAATCTTAAACTAAAAGTTACAGATTCTCCTTTTAGATAAAACCTTTTCCAATCAGAGTCTAAAATGGTTAAATCAAAGTGATTAATCATGTTGTCATATTTTCTAATTGGAATAGATGGATAATCTTTTGATGGAATGTTTGCCAGCAATTGGGATGGCTGTATTTTTACAAGGCCCCCATTTTCGCCCTTATTCGCGTATGACATTCTATTATCAACTATGCTGCATAAAAGTCTCAAAGGTTCTTTTATAGTTATATCTATTTGACTTATTTTAAATAAAACCTCTGGCACCCCTAAAGAATTTTGCAAACCCTGGGTAAATTTAATGTTAAATGGTTTATTGTTGATTATGTAAGCAAAATTATCGCTGGCAATTATTGTTATATTTTTACCCTTTTCGCTGAGCTCAATTAATATTTTTATATCATTTATGGAATATGTTCCTGGATTAAATATTACTAAAGGTTTACCTTGTTCATCAGTTATTTTTTCTTGATTCTTTAAAGTTATTGACCTTTTTGTTTTAATATTACAATCTAAAAGTTGTAATTCACTAACATGTTTCATTGGAGGGTCTAAATAAATCCGTGTTTCAGAATCATACATTGTAATGCTGAACATATTTTTGATTAAATTATATTAGTTTTTAGATTATTTATTAAAAATTAAGAAAATGGAAACTAATATACTTCAAAGACGTATATTTCTTGAACCAAAATATTTAGATAAAAATATTATGAATCATCTTTTAAAAACACTTAATAAAGTAACGTTTGGCCAATTTGATAAAGAATATGGATATATTATTTCAGTAAATCGTATAATAAAAATCGTAGATAATGAAGATACTTTTTTTGTTTTAAGATTTGAAGCAAAAACATATAAACCTAAAATTAAACAAAAAGTTGCCGGCGTAGTATGTGGGGTTTATGAAGAAGGTATTTTTATTAAAGTTTTTGAAAAAATGAAGATTTTAATTTCACATATTTATTTAAAAGATTATAAGTTTGATGAAATTTTTAATACATACGAAAATAAGAATAACAAAATTGGAATAGGTGATAAAATTAATGTTGAAATAAAAGCAGTTAAATATGATAAAAATGGATTTTGTTGCATTGGGGTTTTAGTTTAAATATTTTGTTTTGATTACATCTTTAGATTTTTATAATCAAAACATTATCGAAATAAAAACCAAGATAATAATCCTCCGGTAAGCATTAAAACAATAAGAGTATTTTGATGAGAAGATGTTTCTATATTACTAACTTCATCTGTTTTGACCGATTCATCAATATTGTTTAATTTAGGTTTTATATTTTTACTCGGCCGGGCATTAGTATTTAATAAGACCTTTGATGTTCCTAAACTATGGGTTATTCCAACATTTTTTGTTTCAATGTTTAATGAATTATTTACGCCAAATTTCATATCTTTTGTTGCTGTTTGCAGATTATTATTGTATCCAATAACGCTTTCTGTATTTATAATTAAATTGCTCGGCATCAACAAAACACCAGGAGCTATAGCAAAATCAAGTCGCGCTTTTGAATCATGAATCGTTTTTTGATATCTTTGTTTTGAAGTTGCGATATCATTTTTAATCACAGAGCTTTCAAATAAATCTATAAAATTTTGCTGAGTATTAAATGCACTTCCTCCATTACCAATAATTGAACTCCTAGTATTAACTTGAGCTCCCAAAACACAATAAACAAAAGCTTCAACCGACCTATTTATTCTTCCTAATCCAGCATATGTTAACCCATGTCCAGATTCTGCTATAAACCAAGCATATTGAAAATCAACAAAATGATCATTTCGTAACATAGATATTAAATCACCTTTATTTTTTTTACCCCCATCATCAGAAAATTTATTTAAACTGCTCGGCCAAATATTAGCTTCTGTATCATAACCTCTTATAATTCTAACATTTTGATATCCACCGCCCGTCCCTTGCGCGGCAACGCTTCCAGGAACGCTTCCGGGTTCTACGTATCCTTTTCCATAATCAATGAATATATCTCCAGCACCATGGTTTGCACCCCCCTTAAATCTAAAATCAGCTAAAGGTTTATTCCATCCCTTATAATCTTGATTATTACTTAAACCAAATTCTCCACATAAACGATTATAAGCATTTTTGTTGTATGGATTATTTTTTAAAGAAAAAGTTTGTTCGTCGGGTAATGGTACAGATAATTCATATAATATTCTTCTTATTGTAAAGTAAATGTGAAATATAAAAAAACTTCTAATAACTTTTGGATAACTAAAAATATCACTTAAACTTACACCGCATCCAGATGTTGCACACCAAACCGCCATGTTTAACTGTTGTGGCCACTGATTAATATTTGGTTTACTCAACCAAGCTCTAGCTTCTTTACCACTAGTAAGTCCTACAGTTTGATTTTTAAATACATTTTTCATTGGTGAGGGTGTAGTGAAATGGTCTTTTTCTGAAACATATATATCTAAATTAATTAACACTTTTGTTACATTAAGAGCAAATTTATTGAATTTAATACCAGGTATTGGATATGTTTCTTTTGTAGATGATAAACTTTTTGGGAAAGATCCAACTTTAGTTTTATTTTCTGGAAACGAATCAACCTTGGGTTTATTTTCTGGCCCCAAATCATGCCGTAATAATACTACCAAAATATCAGGAATATCATCGATCCATGTTTTTCCAGAAGGATCATCATAAGACATAACTGTTACTCCATTAACTTTCCATTTAATATATCCCCCATATGAATCATTTACAAATGTAAATTTATCAAGGTTAGCTTTTGGGTATCGATTTTTGAAATCATCTAATAAAGATATAGTGTTATTTATGTTGGTTAAACTTTTATTTATTTTATCCATATTATTGTTTTTTGCTATTATACAAGTCTTTAGGTTGAATTAACCTCTCTTCTAATTCCCGCAAAACAATTGCAACCAACATCAGTTTTCTCATATGAAATTTTTAATGACCTGGATTTGTTAATTCTTTTAGTAGATTTTCGCGAACTTCCCTCCTTATAACAGACATATCCAAGTTTTTTTCCGAGTCTTTTCTAAATTTTTGTCGTATTTCTTGTTTTAGTTTTTGAAACTTTTCCAACTCTGATAAAATTATAGAAAATTCTTGATCGGATATAACATTATCTTTCAAAGCTTTTGAAACTAAATCGTTTATTGTGTTTAATTTTGATTTTGCAATTGAAGCGGTTTGTTCGTGTTTACTAACTTTACCAGAAAGTCTTTTTGATGCAATTCCAAATCCAACCGATAATCCACCAAAAACCCCGCCTACAACTCCCAAGGGAATTCCAACAATAGCACCAAAACCAGTAAGAGATGTACTCAAACCACTCGCAGATAGAATAACTGAAATCAAACCACCAGAAACACTAATTTTTGTACATATGGTTCTAGCCCTATTATATTTTTTTCTTACTTCTTCGTAATGTTTAATTTCTTTCTCAAGATTTTGTAATACTTCGCTTGATTTTTGTAATCTGAAGTTAATTACATTATCTCCGCTTTGTGTTTGGAAATTATTATTAGGTAATTGAGGATAAATTTTATTGTAATCATCCATATTGTATTTTACTGATCAGTGTGATATCTTTAGATCTACTTTCGCTTCTTTTTTATACTTTCCACAAAATATAAAACCACAGCCATTATCAAAAGCCAAGCATTCTTACCTAAAAACCCAATAACCTCGCCAGCTGTTTTGAAAAGAAAGCTAACTATTGCTCCCACCATTCCTGGTAATATTTCACCTAATTTTTTACCTATAGTTTTTAATCCATTTCCCAACCCCCTACCTAATGTTGATAATCCTTTGGAAAGATTAGAAACTATAACCCCAATTACTAAACCAACAGCGCTTAAAACTGCAAATGCTGTAAAACCATGTTTTTTGAATATATCTTTAATTCGCTCTCGCAATGGTATTTTATTTTCTATTCTTTCTGTTTCCATTTTATCATTTTCTATATCTTCTCTTTCTTCAACAATTTCCCTTCCTAGATTTTCACTCTCATTATTTTCTTCAGGCGTTTTATTAGGTTTTTCATCTATTAATTTTTTTCTTTCAACCTTTTCAGCCAGTTTTTGTTCTTTCTTTTTAGTTTCTTCTTTCATTTGTTCAACAATTTCTCTTCTAGAGGGACCAATAATTTCTTTTAATGTCTTCGGAAGTCTTTGATATTTATTTTTAACATTTACTAGTTTACCATCTAAAATTTCATATTGAGCCCCTTTCCCACCTTCGAACCTAAAAGTTGCTTTTTTAATTCCTTCCCCAATATCTCTAAAATAAGAGATCATTTTATTTAGTTTTGTTCTTGGGTTTATTTGTAAAAGTTCTTCTTCTGCTTCTTTTTGTTCATTTAATTTTTCACGTAACAACGGCTGCCTTTCACCCCCGAATGGAGTTTCTTGCTCTTCATCATCACCATCATAATTAGGATATTCTGGTTGGTTTGTGGATGTAATCGTGTCCATTTCAATACCATCATCATCTTCTTCATCATCAACATCATTACCATCATTTAGCTCGGTTGGATCTAAATATTCTCCTCCTTCTGCCATTTTTAGTCATGATTAATAACCCTTTAGACTAAATCTTTTTATAATAATTTTGAAGCCACATACCCTAAACCTAACATTCCAGCCCCAACATATACCATTTCTCCCGTTTTTTGATCATCGCTTGGTTTGTAATAATCAGAAAATTTTGGCTCATGCATTTGACTATACAATTCAAAAGCTTGGTCTGTAGCCGACATATTTTTTGTTGCTTGATATTTATTTTCCTTTCGCTGCATTTTCCAATCAAGCATTTTTTGTCTATTTTTCTGATATTCTGCATAATCTCTTTGATATTTCTCCATTGCTTTATCGTGCCGTATTTTTTCTGTATCAACATTTTTACTAAATAAATATTTTGTAAGAATATTTCCACCAGTAAATGCCGTTGCATTCAATATAGCCCCACCAATCATCATTGCTATTGATGCCATATTTAATTATTTTGGTAAAATCTTTTGATCCTCTAAATATGTTTTAAGATACATACTTCCTGATAATACAGCAACCCATTTTGCATAATTTGTAATACTTGAGGATGGATCACTCAAAAATGATTCTTTCATTATCTTTTTAGCCACATATCCAACTCCGGCCCCTAATCCGATAAGTACCGCTGAATCAGTTACAGTTTTCACAAGTTTGTTTTCGTTTGACATAATTTTTTACTGTATCAGTAAGAAACCTTTAGATTACTTTAGTAATTATTCCATTCCTAAAGATTTTGGGGTTAAATGCAATGGAATTTTTGGGGGTTGGGGTATTTGCGGAACTTGCGATAAATCAGGTATCCTATTTTTATATTCAGTGTATCCATCTCTAGCTTTTTCCCGATATCTCATAAAAAGATCAAATGCTGTAAATCCTAATCCAACAACAGATAAAACAGTAGTAAAAGATAACTCTGGTATCCATGATTTCGCTTCGCGGTGATTTGTTTCATCATTTTGCGCTGTGGCTTGCAGGGCCTCTTCGCGTTTCATCTCCCTAGCTAATGCTTCTTTTGCTTTTTTATTATATTCTGCTAATTTCTTTCCAGCTGCAACTTTTTTAGGATCTTTCTCCCTCTTTTTTGAGTCTTTATTTTCAGGTGTGGGATCAGCTGTAATTTGCTCAACTTGTTCATTTTGTTCAGACATATTTTACATATAATTAAGAAACCTTTAAACAGATTAGTGAACAGTATCATACCCGCTATCAGCCTGCTCGGTAGTCTGTTCAGTTGTATTTGTAAATTGTTGATTTTTGAATTTTATGTGCTTAGCAACCTGAAATAGCCCGCTAGCAAGTGCTGCCAATCTCCCCGCTTTTAATGCTAATAGCCCAACAATGTTTGTTAGTTCACGATTTACCAAATCATCATTCTTCAAATCAGAACAAAGAGATTCTATATCATCAACCGGAACTAAATATGAAATAAGTTTAGAAACTAATTGTAAGGATGAATCCACCAACCCACCGTTAATTTTCTTACCCATTACCGCTTGATACCGGTTAAAATATTTTTCTACATCGCGTTCCGATAATTTTTTTACATCACCCAGACTCATTTCAACCCCTAAATATTCCTTTGTTGTTCCGAGCGCTGCGAGAATGGCAAGTGATTCTTGTTTTATTTCAAGTTCATCATCATCTTTTACCTCTGTCTTTACTTCAGTTTTTTCCTCAATATAATCTTCAATATTTACCATCTTTGTTAAATCACTTCGGGTATCTCTAAATAGCAATTAAATGGATGGCGTAAAGATAAACATAACCTAGAATATTTTTCAGTTTTCAGGAGTTGTACAAACTTTTTACCCAATTCATAATCCAAATCTCCGCCATAATCTTCAAAAAACATTTTCATACCTTTCTGCGATGGATTATGGAAAGTAACAACGCAAGCCACATTTTCCCTGAATGGTTTTGCTATCGAAGTTAATTGTTGGGTTAAAACCCACATTGATAATCCGTGATGCCTTCCGGAGAATGCTAAATCTATAAATTTATTAGATCTTTTCTTCAGATCGGTGGATACGGCGCAATCATCTAAAATTATTAATGTATTGCACCCCGAGAATAAAATTTGGCAATCATTTAACAATTCATTAATCTCATCGAGATTACTTGCATCTGGTGATAATACAAAGAATCTCTTATCCCCACGAGCGAAATTATGATATGTTTTATTTTTAGAATAAGTTGGACAAATTAAAACAATGTAATCAAAAACTTTTCGGAAAGGACCTCGGAGCTGTTCAATTAGGTACTTTGTTTTTCCGCAATTTGTTGGCCCAGTTATTATACAGTGAAAAGGAATTTTATCTCGTAAATCTTCCATGATTTTTGTATCATAACATTATGTTTTTAGATTCTCAGTACTTAATTGATCTCAAACTTGAATTCATTATTTCCATCATTGCATCAGCCACAACAAACATATAACAAATTACTGTTTCTGCGGTATTTTTTACCTTCCTTTTAATTTCTATTTTTACACCATCATGTGTATTATTTAGAGCTAGTCCTCCTCCATGAATACCATTATCTGGGTGAGTTCTCGTATCAACCCAAAGAGCAAACTTATCCGCGTAAAAATCTTCTTCTTTTAATGAAATTTGTAAACCATCATCTCTATTAAAGCGTTTTTTCACGGATTCCCAAAGATCAGATGGAATCATCCCCCTAGAGTATATTCGATTTGGTACGCCATCAACATCTATATTAACAGAAGTTATATTTGGATTATAAAATTTTTCAGAATCTCTTAATCCTCCAACATGTTGTAGAGTAAACAAAAATAATATTCCAGTCATTGATCTTCTCGGTAAATTAATATGTTGATTAATAACCCCATCAGCGGCTACTTTAAATGTAAAAGTTTTGTGTAAAGTAACATTTTGGAGAGCAGAGTTGGCGATATGTTGGAGAGCAGGGTTGGCACAGTGTTGGGCAGCAGGGTTGGTGGAGTGTTGGGGAGCAGGGTTGGCACAGTGTTGGGGAGCAGGGTTGGCACAGTGTTAGGGAGCAGAGTTCGCGCAGTGGTGAGAGCGTTCGCCTTCCACCAATGTGGCCCGGGTTCGATTCCTGGCCCCAGCGTCATAAGTGGGCTGAGTTTGTTGGTTCTCTACTCTGCTCCAAGAAGTTTCTCTCCGGGTACTCCGGCTTTCCCTTCTTCACAAAAACCAACAATTGATTTGATTGATTTAATTTAATTGAATGATTTGATTTGAGCTTTACAGTGTCCCCAATTAGTACATCATTGCTAGATACAATTAACCTCAAATAATGGTTATTATTATTATTATTTATTAAATTTAAGTGATGTGTCAGTACCTGTAAGAAGATTAAATTTTGTGTAACAGTTAAAACTGCTTCAGGCATAACAAGGTTTATTGAAGATATCACACCCTCCACCTGCTCTTCAGTTGATCAAATGTTCGTTCAGTTAACATCCTTGCAAGGCTCAGGTGCTAATTGAAATAACCCTGTTCAGGTGTAAGTTTTCATTACCGTATCGTTTCATCAACCATATTCTAAATGGAAATACTGAATCTCCTAAATTCATTGGATAAACCCCAGTGTCTCCAGTTGTTTTAGTAATTGGTGGTATGGTATTGGTTTCAGTAATATCATGCCACAATTCAGTTGACCAAAAAATCACAGAATCATGTGAATTATCAGGGAAACCAACACTTGCCCTGATGAAGTGGTCCTGTGCATCAACAATTGCCATCATGACTAGGGAGTAATTGTTTTTAAAGTTATGATATTCTTTACAGGCTTTCAGTCCACCTGGGGGACACTAAATAGGAATGTAACACCCATGTATAGCACCCCAGCAAGAAGGAAACAGCCATAACATTTCCACATCAACCCTTTTGTCTTTGAAACCCTGTTCAGTCGTTGAAAAATAAGCTTGCACTCTTTTCATAGGTTTCTCATCACTGCTTCACAGACTTCTTTAACAATGTTGTGAACGGTTGCTACACCAAGACCAAACAATTCAGCAATAGTACTTATAAATTAGTCCACCTGGCCAAGCTTGTAGAGACAAATGGCAGGCCTGCATTCAGGTGAAACAGGAATCTCTGCCACAGTATTTTTCTCAATATCAGGTTGAACACTCTTTGAAATAAAGTTGAAAGTTTGTCTTGAAACTCTCAACGCCTTCTTGAATCTTCCTTCATCGTAAGTCGCCCAGACCAGTTCCCACCATCCTGTGTTCCTGACACTGTGACAACAACTGCAATAATGCTGAATATGTTCACCTTCCCAGGGGTTCAATAAAATTTGAAGTAGGCAACAAGTTGGAGTAGAGTAGGCAATGGTATTAGCAAGGGGCTGCAATACCCCCATTGCTAGGAGGGTCTGGAAATAATTTAGATCTGGAAGCTCAGCAATGCTATTTCAGGCGTTCTGGGCACCAAATTGTGTATAAAAATAAGGATGATTTCCTATCATTCCTATTTTTATAATCATTGTGATATATTGATGAGATAAAAATAGCCTTTTGGATGCATTTCCTGCTGGAATTTGAAGGCCACAGTCAATGAAAACAATGAACTTAAGCAAACCCTTCTTCTACTAAACAAAAAAGCTTCTTATGTCGTGTCCTGACATTTTCCCGTGGCAGCAGGTACATAGACCATGTGACTATATCCAAAAATAGATGTGACGTGTTACAACCGACTCAAGTTTCGTAACCAACTTAATTGACGAGTCAGGCCGTAACAGCGATACCAAATCATGAATATATGCAATGAAGCCTGATATTGATCTCAAAATTGAGTTAAAAAGTATACTCAAGCTCATCATAATAAATTATAGTTTCGTTTTAAAACGATTATTTTAATATTAGGAAAAAGTAGCTGACGCTTTCCATTGGATGTCAGTGCTTATCTAAACCACTGCCTTCCAGTGATTGAATCAACAGACAAATCAATAAACACACTTGAGCAAGAAACCTTTTCTTCAATACAACCAGTGCCAACATTCGACGTTGCAACTCTTTTCTCCACTGTCTTTCTCTGTGACATTTTCTCTTGCAATAAAGCTTTGTTAAATCTCACCATTTCATTTAGTTTTCAAGCCCTAGCACCCTGGTTTAATCTGCATGTTTCATACGTTATTTAAGTTGCCACTGGTCAGATAAATGCGGAAGGCTCAGGCAAAAAAAATTTAATTTGTCATATTAATTTTGACGTCTAAATCACCTGTCAACTGATCAACAAATTTAATTTGAATTAAATTTGTCTGAATTAAATTCAACGTATAAACTAGGCCTTACTGTTTTA
The DNA here is from genome assembly GCA_949710005.1 of Ricordea florida. Taxonomy (NCBI): domain Eukaryota; kingdom Metazoa; phylum Cnidaria; class Anthozoa; order Corallimorpharia; family Ricordeidae; genus Ricordea; species Ricordea florida. Next base: position 4,154,781 of record OX453283.1, on the reverse strand, counting down.
TCTGTGGATCCATGACTGCAAGTTAAATTTATAAAGCCATTTGCTATAAATACTCAGGTGATTATACAAAATTGCACGCTCTTATTGGTTCGCTATCTCTGATTATCAGTCAATAATCACCTTGACAAACAAAACGGCTGCCCGTCATTTTTGAATTGTGACGCATGCTTTTGATGAAATAAAACTTTTTCGTGTTGTACAATGCCTTTTCTTTTCTTTTTTGAAATAATCACCTGTGTATTCAAACTAAAACAATTATTCCCCTCATCTCAGTGATTATCGGTGAATATTCACCGATAATCACCTCTCCTTCAGCGAATAATTAATAATTAATCACCAAGATACAAATGAATAATTAATCATCAAGATACAAATATCTACTGTTTTCGTGTTCAGGTCAAGTTTGTTTTTGTCACAAAACATCACATGTGATGGAAATGAACAAAATATCTATGATCTCATATCAAGTCCAATCAAATCGCCACAAAAAATTAATCAGATCAAGTTGGGCAAAAAAATTGAATACAAAATTATCAAAGGATTAGGGATGAAGTTGAAAGGATGAATATGTCCCACTTGGCCAAATGCTATGGAGGTCGAGAAGAAGGAACGGGGAAAATTGACGTTAAATGCAGATCTTGATGGTCCACTGCAATTGCCGCACTTTGAGAAAGCGAATCATACAACAGACATGACGACAAATGATTTTAAAATTTGAATACATGATCGATTGAGTTATATACATGTCTGCATGGCAATGGTAATGCTGTCACGCTGGAGCCATAACATCGGACCTACAAACTGACAAGCCGCTCCTAAACAATTCAAATTAACCTTTTGAAGGGTGCTTGGAAAAGGTGGCTGTTGTTACAACAATCTTACCTTTTTTTCCGCTTATGCACAGTTGATATTAGCTTTCAAGCCGCAAATCCTGCCACAATTTGTTTCTTTAATGAAGACAGCGGTGATGTACAAATATGCCCTAGACTTATGTCTTCGACCGCAAATTCGAAGAAAAACACAATCTTAACCGTGGAACTTCGGTCGATACCAAAAGCAAAATTGAGCTCGCATCACTTTGACACTTGCGGTTTGAATTTCGAAAAAGTATCGTGTTTTCCATGCGTTTATATTATACTTGTGGAAAGGATAAAACTTCACTATTTGACAAAGCTCGCTCGCGTACTAGGGCGCTGTGAAATACTTGCTCAGGATGGTTTTAAATACATAGTAATTTGCTTATCTTTTAAATATCATGCTTACCTTGACTAACTGTTCGAAGTCGGACTAGCAGGTAGCTGATGCGACTTTTACTTTGATGATCTGAAACAGAAGCTGTCTGAAATCACTGTAGCTATAGTTGAACTCGCTTCTTTTCTTTACAGTTTTTTGACGCGCCCTCGGCTAGGGTCGGGTAGCTACATAGTCCAATGACCGATGTACATTGCAGGGCCGGAGTGCAATGAACCCCACCGGGTACACCCCTCGGGAGGAAAAAAACGCCAGGCCACACGGCCTTTAGGAACGATCATTTTTTACGAGGGAGGGGGCGCTAGTGGGATTTGGGTGCCATGCGAAAAAAATCTCCTTTTGAGGGGGGGGGGGGGGGGGGACATCCAAAAAAATATCAGGGAAAATAAAGGGGAATCACGTGAAATATTCTAGCAATACTTTTGTCATAATATTTTAATCCAAAATTGACTTCTCTTTCTTTTGATTTGTGCCCTCTATGGCATTGAAAATTGGAGGAGGGTCATCCACAAAAATTATCGCTTCAAGGAGGGTCATGCAACCTGTAAACGGCGCTTCCGAATTACAGCAGTCCCTCCGCCTCCCCTCCCTCATAAAAAAATGAACGGTCCCTGAGTGCAATGGGATGTAACTGGCCCAACATGGACAGTTACAGGCAGTAGGTGCAATGTTTGTGTCACCATCATACATCAGTTCAAATTGCTAGTATAAAACTTCTGCAATTAATATGCATTTAAATATATCGCGTGAAATAGGATGAACGCTAAGAATCGATTGTGGACCGTGCGACGCTCTCTTGAATTTTAAAGTGTTTGGTAAAATAATAAAGAAAATGTTCACATAGAAAGACAAATATGGCAAGAGGTGAGAGGAAATGGTCTAAATAACAAAAGGCAATGGGATATGAATGAGGAAGCAGTAAAGCGAGAATGGACAAATAAGCTAAACTGAATGAAAATGAGATAGCACGCAAATTGATTGGGGCCAAATGTTTATTTTTAATCTATATCTGACCCATAGTTTTTTTCCAGAAGGAAGGAAAACAGCTCATTCTTATCATTAAAACCAGAAGTTACAGAATGTACTTCCTACATACTGCAGATAAACCTGCAATCAAAGACAAAGCACATTTTGTGTCTTTAACAGTAGAATCTAAAAAAAAAAAAAAAAGAAAAAACAGGTGATAACATAATGGCACTTTGACAAAAACATGTTTCAGCTTCACCCTTCCCCTCAACAGTGTTCAAGTACAGAAACTGTAGAAACATATTTCAGACTTGTTTGATTGACCCCCTCTTCATTGACAATGCTCATGGGGAAGAGGGTAGGGGGTGGGGACTAATTGGACAAAATCACATGGGGACTCCCCTGAAAGTTTTGTCCATCATTGCAGATCAGCTGAGCCTTTGAGCTCTTCCTACTAAGAATGAGGATGACAATAACTTCCAAATTCGGCAGCATCGCTCACAAACTACTCACAGAATTATGACAATTCCCTAAAGATTGATAGTTTCTCAAGCTTTCAAAGCCTTATATCAAGACAGAAATTCTCCTACATGGTCCTAAAAGTCTTTGTACAGAACTAGTGAGGAGAATTTATCACCCTATCAACCCATTCCATCATTGGTGATCAGTCTCTTACATCCTCATTACTCAAACTTTAAACCATTTATATTATCTTTATATTCAGAATTTTTTGTTGTTCTTGGTGAAAGCTAATATATGAAACCACTTTGTGGTATCTATCATGATTATTACTCTTCTAGTTTGCATCCATTTTTGAAGAAAAATCAACAGAGACCTTAAAAAGGTATCCTCCTTGATGTAAGAACCTGCAAAGCTCCTCGTGTCATTATTTTTGTGCTACAGCTGTCACGATTTGGGTAAGTTCTTTTTAATCTTCTTTGAGGTCACTTGTGAGGTTGAAGGAGTCTTCATCCTAAATCGCACCCAGAACCAATGGCCAAACCATTTACTTGTCCCGTTTATAAATCTTTTTGACAAATTCTTCAAACATCCCTTTTGGCAAATCTCCAGATTTCTCAGAAATCAGCCGAAGTATTTTCTGGTAGCTCTCTTCTTCGTGTTCCTTGTAAAGTCTTTTTAGATTTAGTTGATGGTACAGTGCTTTTACTTTGGCAGATGATTCAGAGTCCTTTACTCCATAATTTTCCTATGAAACAACAGAGTAGGATAAGAAAGACCAATTAGCTTAGAGTGTGTACATGTACAAAAAAGTAGGTGAGGAACAAATGGCTTGGGGTGAACAGGAAGTATGATAGAAAGGAATAAAAGAAAACAAATCAGTGTGAGAGGGAGAACAATAATAAAAAAGAGCTAGTAAGTGAAGGAACAAGAAAAGAAGGACAAAAAGAATGTAGGGCTTGAAAAGGAGCCTGTAAGATACTGGTCAACCGGCATTGAGGTCCACAAGACCAGGACATATTCTTATCTCTGCAGCTGGCATAAAGCAACTTGGAGTATTGTTCCTCTCGCAACCCCCTCCCAAACACCTTTAATGGGACACAAGTCCATCGCAGAGTTATGCCCCAACATTACCTGTATACAACCAATACCATAGGCAACCCACAGCAGCCACAGGTGACCCACAGGCACTACAGAATACCCACAGGAGCCACAGGAGACCCACAAGAGCCACAGGAGACCTACAAAAGCCACAGGAGACCCATACCAGCCACAGAAACCCCAAATGAACCCCACACCTGAAAGTAACTGTTACCGGTGCTCCCACTGGATGGGATGCTAGTCCATTGCAAAGTTACTCCCAGCATGATAATGCTGACGACCACTTGTAAACCTGAGAAAAGGCTGTTACAAGTGATGTTTTCCTGTCTAAGGAAACAACAAAGCGCCAAAACCTGCATTCAACTATGACAATTTGTTACAAATCTCTCCCTTTCCTAACCTTGAGTATCTCCATCTGTTCTTGTGACACTCTCTGCAAGGCTTGTATTACAAGCCATGAGCATTTATTTTCTTCAATGTCTGTGCCAACTTTCCCTGTGACTGCAGGGTCGCCATAGCAGTCGAGATAGTCATCCTGGGAAAGCAAAACAAATACTGATGAGCAAAACAACATACACAGCTGAAGAAACAGTAACAAGAATAAGAAAAAAACAGGCACAACAAAATACAAAGAGCAATGACATGCAGTGGCATGACTCAAAATAATTTTTTTAATAACTGAGCGAATTCTTGCGCGCTGATTGGCTAATTTTTATCATCAATAAGAGTACAGACACAAAATTTTAATTTAAGTCTTCATTTGACCTTTTTCGCATTTTGCTATTGTAAAAAACAAATTGACGTCAGTTTTTTATGCGTCTGTCCTCTTATTGATGATAAATTGCGTCACAACATTGTCACAGTTTGTTGTAGATCTACAACACTTTGACAATGTTATGATGCAATTTATCATCAACAAGAGGACAGACGCATAAAAAAACTCACGTCAATTTGTTAAATGACAATGATAGATGACAAGAACAAAAAGCATGATGTACATGATATCAACAACAATGAATATAATAACATCAGCAATGACAACAACATTACAGCAAAAACGGCATTCACAACACCAATAACAAGAGAACAGCAACATTTGTGATAACAGCAACACAAAATCAACTACAAATCCACAACTTTGATATTCGTACTTTATTATATCTCTCAGTTAGTACGCATTCAGTGATTGGTCAATTTAGCGGGCTATACTTCACTGTATGGCTCGCTAAATTCAAAAGTTTGTTTTGGTTGCCCACATGTCTCAAGAGATATAATAAATATCTTACAAACCTTGTTTTCTCGATCCGTACTGTAAGTCACAGATCCTATTTTTTTCCTCTCGGATTTATGGCCTGCACCCTTTGCGCTTGGGCCATAAATCAGAGTGGAAAAAACTTGGTCCATAACTTAGAGGACCTTGCACTTGGTTAGTATATATATGTTATTTACCGGGCGGGAGGTCCGTATGGGAAAAAACTGTGCCTGAGGTCTTGCGTACAGCCTGAGGCCGAAGGCCGAGGTCCGTACTCAGGACCAAGGGCACAGTTTTTCCCACACGGACCGACCTAGACCGGTAAATAACTTATTTATTTTTTCTGTTTGTTTGCTTTTTTTTTCAATTTGCCGAGAAAAGCGCGGACAAAAATTTGGACCGTGGTCCGTATCGTAAAAAGCTGGACTGGTTACGAGCGCGCGATTAACCAATCAGATTCAAGGATTTGGGATTCCGGCCCGCTGAGATACTTGAGAAAAAAATAAAAAGAGGTATGCAGGAACAATATTGGCAAGCGTGACAATAGCAAGATACACGCGTATGCTATAATATCAGAATAACAGGATGACAACATTATCAGGAGCAAACATTGCCAACAATACCAATAATGAATAATTGACGGGTAAGAACATTTATATAATTGTAATATGTCGAATTTTGGAAGTTATTTTTTTTGCCCAAAATTAGCTTATATTTTGCATGTAGAAAAATATTGGTTTTTATTTTTTTTGGCCATTTTCCTCTTATTATTTAATATCAGCCAATTTTGGGCAAAAACAAAATAATGTTCAAAATTTGATGTAAGACAGTTAATATTCTCTTAGCCCTTCAATTGAACAATGGCAAAAGTGATCTCAACATCAGCAACAATAAGGACAACAAAGACATAACAACAATAACCATATTTAATCAACAACGAGAACAACATGGACACCAGTTAAATCAAGAACCACGACAACTGATACCTGTATTTGGAAAAACTCGCCCATTGCCAGCAAAATATCCTTTGCATTTTGATGGGACTGTGCATCTTTTATATCAGCCTGCAGCAAAAATATCATCAAAAACCACAAAAAGGTGATCAAACTTTGATTTCTCCTGACAAGAATAATACAATAAAGCAACACGCAACAAGAATTGCGATCAATATCTGTCAACAATTTCATCTCACTTCAAATTCTGCAAGTCAACATACAAACAATTATAACAACAACAATTTTAACAACAGCAACATGCAAGGTAGTGTATTACACTTATCAAAAATTGTAACTAAGATATTGGCAGTTATGATATGTGTATACCCACCATGTGCATTGCTAAAGCCACTGGCAGATAGAAGGAATAGAACGCTGTCTTAAACTTCACAATAGCTTTGTATCTGAAAATAAATAACAGAATTTATTTACTAATACTTGAAGATAAATAAATATCAATAAGTTTTCACAACAGACATCCACCAGATATATGGCCATACTTGCCAACTGTTTCCTCATAAATTTAAACTAAACTTTGGTTTTAGAGTCGGTTACTCAGATATATACTGGAAAGCTAAAACCTTTTAAAGTGATTTAAACATCATAGGAACAATCATACAGGAATTCATCCTGTATTCCACTTATATTTTCATCCTAAATTTCATACATGTAGCTTACCTTACAAGAGTGAAATTCTTGAAATTTTCTCCAGGTTTTGTAATCAAGTCTAAGGTTTGGCCAGTAGCAGTTTCATAAGTCACCTAAGGAAACAAAATTAATATTATGAACAGTGACTAGACAGAATTACACCGGACTGTAGGACCAGGGTGTTAACAGGGGTGTTCCTTAGGTATCGGAGATCGGAGAATTCTCTGGCTACTACGAAGAATTCTCCGGCCAAGTTTAGATGGCCTAAGCTAGTTTTAAATTTAGATGTGGAGCGCTAATAGAATATTCTCCTGTTGCTTTACACAATTCTCCTGCTACCACAAATCTTATTGAAAACCCTGTTTAACACCCACGTTGCTTCCACCTACTTACTCTCCCAAGACAGAGATTAACCTGCAGTATAATCGGAAACTCATGAAACATGATCTGAGTAGTAATTCTCTTAAGTGACTGCCATATATTTGCTTTTAACTTAGTTTGGAGAATTTGGTGTCAGATCAATTCATGATGTCTAATTTGATCATTTCTGTGATTCTCATTAACAGTTAGTCACACATTGCACTGTTCTTGTACGGAGAAGTTCCATACTGATCACTTCCAGGAATGAAAGATTTAAACCACCGCATGTCCATATTCAATCTACCAATCACAATATTTGCAGTGCTCGAAATTAGAAAAAAATCCAGGTTGTCCTTATGGCAAATGTCGGACAACCCGGCCCCTGACATTGGTTGCCCTGATAAGGACTTGGTTGCCCTTAACATGTTCTATGATTTTTGCCTAGTTATAGGGTTTGACCAGCGAAATAATACCCCTATCAGTATGCCTCTGTTTTAATAGTTCTCGAAGTGCTGCGAATAATAAATATTTAATAATTCAAACAAAGTAAGTATAACCCACCCATTTATTTCATTCTGTGTCAAGGTTCACTTATAGGATACTTACATTTGTATATAAAACGTGCGCCAAAATAATTTCGAGGAGGTCTGGGTTTGAAGACAACACAGCATCCTTATCGTGGATTATTGAATCGAACGAACGGCGTTCAATTAACAGTTACAACCTTCCATTTCCTTTGTTTTACAAATTGTCATGGATCCTCATCCATCTATCAGTATCAGGAGATAAACCTCGCATTTAGAGCTGTTTTCGTGTCTCACATTTATAGCTTCTGTTCTTTATTCTGTTATGCATCACAGTAATGTAAGAACTTCAATTTTTTCCTGGGTTGTCCAACGAATTCTTCTCGGGCAACTAGCCCTTTATTTTTCCTAAAAAATGGTTGCCCGAACGAAGTTTTAGTTGTCTCGGGCAACCGGGCAACCGCTAATTTCGAGCACTGTATTTGGAAAATTAAGAAAAACTAAATGAGCCAATGAAGTTGGCTTTGGCGACATGATGTGGGAAAGCAGTTTCCAAATATGATACCTGGGAATATTGACTCTGGACAAGCTGTGAACGTGTGTTACACATTTTCAAGTCTTATAGGTTTCTGGTTTAATTTACTAAGGTCTGCACAACTAAACAGAATGTTTAATATTTGCAGTGAATTACTATAGGATACGTGCCTCGTGAAATAAATCCAGTATGTCGACATAGTAGCTCTTATGATGCAGGTGTTTTCGCAGAAGTCTGTAAATGGTTGCCTCAATGAGAAGGAAATCGTTTATGGCGATGTTTCCAACTCCAGCCTATGCAAGAAAGAAGAATCAAGAACAAAAAAGATCATTTCTGGGCCTTTTCTTGTTGGTGAAAACACAGTAATTGGAAAGAAATAAGAAACATAAGAGTAGCTTTGGTATGACAAACCTTTTTATACCAGCACGGCTTTCCCCTTCTTGTTAATGATTCATCCATGATATCATCTGCTACCAAGAAAAATGCCTGAAGCTACAATTTTTATCAAAAAGAGATGGAAATTTAGGTCAGCAGTAATTTGATAAATATGTTGGTTTCAAATGGCCAAATTAATAATTATAAATTATCACCAAAAACTGATGAAAATAAACTCAAAATCTCTAATTCAATAATTCCCTCAGTTTGTGACACTTGTTTGCTACACAACATCAACACTGTTATGAGATGTCACATTTTATTCCTCTGATTTTGAGACACATCAGACTATATATAGCAGGGTTTTCAAGAAGATTAGTAGTAGCAGGAGAATTGTGTCACGTAAAAGGAGAATATCCTGAAAGCGCTCCATGTCTGAATTTAAAACTAGCTCAGGCCATCTAAATTTGACCGGAGAATTCTTCGTAGTAGCTGGAGAATTCTCCGATTTCCCACAAGTAATGAACACCCTGATATAGTAATTCATTCAATACACTATTCCATTTTTTCTAGATAATTTTATACCAATGCATCATAATGTATTGAGATATTGGGTGAATACAAAGAATCACCCCCAACAATCAACTGAATTCAAGGTGATATCAGATATATTCTCCTTACTGGAACTGTATACAAAGAATGGGGACCACTATGGAGAAAATTCATCTTGACAGAGCAGAATGTGAATAAAACAAGGTGACTTCAGATGAACGTACCCATTCTACACACCATCCTAAAATTATTGCTGTCTGGACATCATCCTCTGTTAATTGGTCAGGCCTCACAAGATACCGCAGAGATGCAATCACAGAAAGACCACGATTTCTCTTTCCTAATGTAATGAGATAAAGCCAGTTCATTAATAATTTATTAGCAAATAAATACCTTCTGGACCCAGACATCAAACAGTGGTAACAGGAGGTATAAATAAATATATAAAACACTGTCGACAAGGCATGTTCTGATTGCTTAGCTATGTTTATCATAACACCATAAAGAACACAGCTCATGATACAACTGTCCTACATTTAAACTAGTTACTAAACTAGCTTGCTCATGCTGTACTAGAGAATATCAGCCCTGAGTTGATTCTGTATGGACCTCGTAGCAACTGGTCCATACTGTCATGACTTTTTAAGGATACTCCCCATTATTATATGACTCAAACACACAAGGACTGGGAATTACCAAATTCACAAATTTAATTGGCTGAAACTGACATTGAAAGTGGTCTAGTCTAGATTTTCCATTCTAGACTGGCATCTAGACCAATCACATTTTGCGACGAAAAGATGCAAACTAAAATGTAAATAATATTAACTATTTTCTTCTAATGATATTTATTTAAGGAAGTGCCAAAAAGCCTGATAAAAAAGGTATAGAGGACAAGCAAGCCTTGGCAGAATTTAATTCGGCTCATCACCATTTGCAAAGATTTATATCAGCTAATGCAAACCAGTTACATTAAATGAATTAAATTGTTTTTTTGTCACATAATAAACATCTTATTAACTGAGCTTAGTCAGTTGACCTCGGTGGTGTGTACAGACAGAAAGCGCGACCTCAATCAAGATTCTCACATATAGACCTCCTGCTCAGTTAATAAGAGTGACGTACTGCCCTATAGCTTGGTTAGTGCGCCAATCTTTGTAACCCACCTCCAGGTACATTGTACTCCAACACCTGTTCAAAACAAACCAAGAAAATTAACTCACATTAATATGGATTTGTGGGGGTAGTTTCTAAAGAAACTGGTGCTGCATAGGTGGGGAATTGAAACACAAGAAATTGGGACAGTCAAACAAGTTGACAAAGTAATTAGTACCACCGTAAGGTCAAAGAGGGAGGTGCTGACGTTACGAGCATTAGCCCTTCGTCAGAGCGAATGGAACATACCAATAACCAATCAAGACATAACTTCGCTCTGACGAAGGGCCAACGCTCGAAACGTCAACATGTTCCTCTTTTACCTTAAGGTGGTACTGTAAAAATTACTTTATCATTTTGTCTTATTATTCCAATTTGTTGTGTCACATTAATATGGCTTTAGCTTGGCCTCTTAGAAATACTACCAATCCCACATCATTAACAAAACTCAGATTTTTTGGGATCTAATTTAATTATTTTTTTTGGTAGTGGGGGGGTGGGGGGTGGGTGGTGGAGGGAGAGGTACACCACAGTGTACAAGTGCACATGTACAAATTATGCTCTCTTCCTCTCTTTCCATTCTCTGAGTATGCGTTCAGCATATTACTGACTAAACTTACAAGATACCAAAAAAGGATAAATAATAATAATAATGAACTTTATTTGAGTGTCAACTGTATTTAGCACTGACGCACTAATTGGGGACACTGTAAAGCACAAATGATATGAAATGAAATCATATTACATTAAATCAATCAAATCAAATGTTGGTTTTTGTGGAGAGGGGAAAACCGGAGTACCCGGAGAAAAATCTCTCGGAGCAGAGTATAGAACCAACAAACTCAGCCCACATATGACGCCGGGGCCGGGAATCGAACCCGGGACACATTGGTGGAAGGCGAGCGCTCTCACCACTGCGCCAACCCTGCTCTCCTAATCAAAAGTAGTAGTGTGTAATTAGAGGGGCTGGCACACCGATTAAAATTTGAGTCAATTTTGAGGAAAAAAATTTATCAAGGATTTATCAAGGAATTTTATCAGAGATTTTAAACAGGAATTTTTATGCATCGAAAAAATTTATCAAGGATTTATCAAGGAATTTATCAGAGATTTTATAGGAAAAATAAAAAAAAATATGATTTTCAATGTTGGTTTAAAGATATAACATGAAATGTTAAGTGGTAAATATGAAACAGTTACAAAGGCGAGAAGTTATAGAACAACTGAAACAAATTATAAAAGAACATGGTGAAAGTCTTAAAAGACTAATACTAGAAAAACTGAAACAAATTATAAAAGAACGCGGTAAAAAAATTAGTAATAATAAAATTATTGAAGAGTTACGTAAATTTCCAGAAATTGCTGAAGCGTTGGATAATATGCTAGAAACTAGAAATAACCCTTCACAACCACGTGATAAAGTTATCAAACCTAGAAAAAATATACCTACTTCAGAACCACCCACTGCTAAACTAAAAACTAATCTTACTCAAACCCTACCTAGCATAGAACCACAATCCACCCAAACCACTAAAACTAATCTTACTAAACCAACACTCATCAAAGAACCTAAAACAAAGAACAAAACTTTTAATTGGGAAAATCATACATTTAAAGTGATGGATAAAGATGAGTTTTATAAAAAGCTTACGGATCTAACCAATAAAAATATCATAAAACTTACTAATAATAAACAACCACAACCAAAAAGACAGGTAAATATATCTGAGAGTGTGAGAGATGAATTGAATGAAAAGTTTAATCAATTAACTCTAATAGAACAAGAAACAGCTTTGAGAGGTTATATGAAAACATACAGGATGGATGGAAAGAAAGGGTATGATGAAAAGACATTTATCAAAAAAATAAAACCAAAAGTTGTAGATCTTATTAATCAAAAAAAGAAACCGATAAAGGTAAAATTTATCATAAGGTGTAAGTTCATAAAAAAGAATCCTAATACTGGAAATTTTGATGAAGCATCACCTGATTTTCATACTGAAAAACCGGAAACCATGTATGAGTCTGACGATTTCTCTGATTTATTCGATGAAATGATTGGTTATCCACTTCAATCGATTGAGAAGTTTAAGAAAAATGGTTCTGGTTGGGTATTCGATCATGTGGAATACTTTGATATAAGCATTGACCCATTTGAACCGCTTTCAGGAAGTTCCTATATCCCACTACCACCAGAATTAGCAAACAGGAAAGCAATTATTAACCCTAAGAATGAAAATGATCATGAGTGTTTTAAGTATGCGACAACATTAGGTGCATTTCCTATAGAGAAAAACCCGCAGAGAGTAAATAAAGAAATGAGAGAGAACTCTGAGAAGTTGAATTGGTCAGGAATAAAATTTCCAGTTGGATGGAAAGATATTGATAAGTTTGAAAAGCAAAATCCTAAATATACGATTTGTGTCCACGGATTTGATAAAGATAGCGGTGAAGTATACCCTCTAAAAACAAGTAAGAAACAAAGTGGTTATTTGATTGATTTACTTCTGATATCAGATGATAAAGGAAATCAACACTACTGTTGGATAAAGGATTTTAATAAACTTGTGTCCTCTCAAGTCGATAAAAATCATCACAAGCTAAAATTTTGCCGAAGATGCTACAAATCATATCAAAAAGAAGAATCATTAGAAAAACATAAGGAATACTGCAACGAAAATGAAGAAGCCAAGATTGTTATGCCAAAAGATAAAGATGGTAATCCTATGTATATTTACTTTAAAAATTTCAACGCAAAAATGCGAGTACCATTTGTTGTATATGCAGACTTTGAGACCACCCCAGAGAAAATACACACTTGCTCTCCAGATGAAAGTAAAAGCTTTACTAAACAATATCAAAAGCATAAACCATCTGGATACTGTTATTATATCAAGTGCTTTGATGAAAGCATATTACCAGCTGATTTCGAAAAAATTAAACGATACACCGCAAAATCTCAAGATGAGGATGTAGCACAGATATTTGTAAATGAATTAGAGGAAGATGCTAAGAAAATTTATAATAAGATTATAAAACGTAATAATTTAGATTTCTATTATTTTGATAAGAAGAATATGTCAGAAATGGATAAAAACAACTATAAAAATGCTACTTATTGTCATATATGTGAGGGTGAATTTAGGGGAGATAACTGTAAAAAAAATAAAAAAGTGATAGACCACTGTCACCTTACAGGAAAGTATAGAGGAGCAGCTCATAATGAATGCAACTTAAATTATAAGATTCCAAAGTTCATCCCAGTCTACTTTCACAACCTATCTGGATTTGACTCTCATCTTTTTATCAAGAATCTTGCTACGCCAGAAGGTAAAATAAAATGCATACCTAATAATGAGGAAAAGTATATTTCTTTTACAAAACAGATTAAAGTTGACGAGTTTATAAATGAGGAAGGTGAGTTGAAACCTGTTAATCGAGATATCAGATTCATAGATTCATTTAAATTTATGTCAACAAGCCTTGAAAAATTAGTAAATAATCTACCTAAAGAATCTTTCAAAAACCTAAAGAGTAAATATGATGGTGAGAAATTAGAGTTATTGTTGAGAAAGGGTGTATTTCCTTATGAACACTTTGACAAATTAGATAAACTAAACGAAACCCAACTTCCATCAAAGGATGCATTTTACTCTAAACTCAATGATGAAGAAATAACAGAAGATAATTACCAACATGCAAAAAAGATATGGAAAACCTTCAATATGAAAACAATGAGGGAATATCATGATCTATATCTTACGTCAGATGTACTACAGTTAGCAGATGTATTCGAAAACTTTAGAGATGTTTGTATTAAAAACTATGGATTAGATCCCGCTTGGTATTATACAGCACCTGGACTAGCTTGGGATGCGGCATTAAAGTTAACGAAAGTGAAATTGGAGTTGCTAACTGACTACGATATGTTACTTATGTTTGAGAAAGGTGTTCGAGGAGGTGTAGCCCAGATATCTAAAAAATATGCTAAAGCTAACAATCCATACATGAGGGAATATATCCATGACCTTGTCACAAAGTATATTATAGATCTTGATAGAAACAATTTATATGGTGAAGGAATGAGTGAACCACTACCTACTCATGGTTTTGAATGGATAAAAGATAAAGAAGAGCTTAAAAACTGGAAAAATATTCCATGTATACTAGAGGTTGATTTAGAATATCCCCACCACCTTCACGATTTACATAATGATTATCCTCTAGCACCAGAGAGAATTAAGGTTAATGGGGTTGAGAAATTGATACCAAACCTAAACAATAAGGAAAAGTATGTAGTTCACCGTGAAACCCTAAAACTTTACGAAAGTCTTGGATTGAAAGTAACAAAAATTCATAGAGGTATTAAATTTAAAGAGTCAGCTTGGTTAAAACCATACATTGACTTGAATACCAAACTAAGATCAAAAGCAAATAATGATTTTGAAAAAGATTTCTTCAAGTTAATGAATAACTCCGTCTTTGGTAAAACCATGGAAAATATTAGAAAAAGGGTAGATATACATTTAGTTACTAATGAAAAAGATGCGAAAAAATTAATAACACAACCTAACTATCAACATCATACTATCTTTTGTGAAAATCTTGTTGCCATCCACATGAAGAAAAAAAAGATAGACTTCGTTAAACCTGTTTACTTAGGTATGTGTATTTTAGATCGAAGTAAAGCAATAATGTATGACTTTCACTATAATTATATCAAAGAAAAATATGGTGAAAAAGCAAAATTACTTATGACAGATACAGATAGTCTTGTATATGAGATTGAAACGGAAGATTTCTATAAGGATATAAGTACAGATGTGAGAGAAATGTTTGATACTAGTAATTATCCTAAAAACCACCCATCAGGTATTGAGACAGGTGTAAACAAAAAATTAATTGGAAAGTTCAAAGATGAATTTGGTGGTAAGCAGATAAAAGAATTTGTTGGTTTAAGACCTAAGCTATACTCTATATTGACGGATGAGGGTGAAGAAATAAAAAAGGATAAAGGGGTAAAGGCATCAGTCGTAAAAAAGACAATAAGTCATAATAATTATAAGGAGTGTCTATTCAGTAAAGTACCTCAGATGAGGCAGATGAATGTAATAAGAAGTCATAATCATGTTGTTTATACTGAAACTGTTAATAAAGTTGCACTATCTGCTGATGATGATAAGAGAATAATTTGTGAAGATGGTATACATACTTTAGCCATTGGACATTATCTTTCCAAAACAGAATCAGGTGGTAACTCAGTATCATGGTACAACCTGTAGTTCTTCTCTTACAAAACCACGTCTAGGTCCATCTACTAAATAATACAAAACTGGTTGATTAGATGAAACCACACTCCTAGAAAAATCATAAACTTGAATACTCCAAATAGGATCCGTAGCTCGTCTTCGTTCTCCACCCTCAAGTTCACCGGGAAAGAGTAAGTATCTAACATTAACACCAGGTGGTAGTCTAACCTCATCATATCCAACAACTCGCTTATATTTTTTTGGTTCAATATCAACCTCTTTCAGTTTTATTGCTTTTACAGGCTCTTCACCAGTTATTCTAGTTGGTGTACTATTCAGAGTTTTCAAAATATGTGGTAATCGCTTCACCCATACTCTAGACCTTTCATCACTAATCATTTCTTGTGCATATTGATGACTAAATAATCGTTCACTTAATGTTCTATTTGCTCTTTCGACAAATGCTTGAGCTCTATGATTTCCAGCTTCACTTCTCTGGATTGTTACATTATGTATATTCATAAGTTTTGTAACATCGCCCATAAATTCTCTTCCAGGATCAACAATTAATGTTTTTGGATATTTTAACTTTCTGTAATATATTTTTTCAAAAGCTTTGGATATCTCATGAGTTTCTTTTGAGGTTAATGGTTCAGCATCTTTATATCTCGAGGCTACATCAATCACAACCAATGCATATCGATATGTCTTTCTTCCAACTCTATCATGTGGTAAAAATAATAAATCTGCTTGGTGAATCTGATTAGGTTTATCCACAGTCCAGTGTGGTCTAGGGATATATTTTGGAGCTGGTAGATATATTTGCCATATCGCCTGTTTCTCAAGCCATTGTTTAGCCTCATCTTCACTAACTTTTGCTTTTTCAGCTAATTTAGGAATTGCAGAATACCCTTTCCAATAACCAAAAGTTGAATAATATATTTTTGATAAGTAACTCATTTAAAGATTAATCCAAGTATCTTATAAATCAATATGACGTCTGAAAAAATTAATCCAAACATATTTCCAAGAGAGCCATTTGGTTTGAAAGCAGAATCAACACTGAATCGAATTACTCTCAATCCATCCTCCGCTAATCCTGGAGAAACACTATATATAAATATTCCAAAACTTTCTGAGAATTTGGTGATTGTACCTGGAAGTGTATCTCTACTATTTGACTTGGATGTTGATGGGCATGCTAATAACACACTCGTGAATAATGTAGGTAGTAATCTTGTATCTAGACATAGGGTTCTTTTTGGTGGTGAAACATTACAGGATACTCAAAGATACGATCTATTTCAAACCTATCATGATTTATTTTTACCGGATGAAGATCGAGCGGATAGATTAAAACAAGGTATTTCTTCTGAAAACATGAGGAAGCTCAGGACAAATGCGGGTGATAAGAAAACCCAAGATGTTAAGGAAGTGGCTCTTGCATCAGTACATAACACCAAGTATCATATTCCACTAAACCATCCTATTCTAAACGATCACGGGGTTTTCTATCCAAAGGCATTAGATCATCAACTAATCTTTGAGATTACACTGGCTCCAGTTAATGATATTGTTATTTATTCTGACACGACTAAGACTCTGACATATTCGATCAAAAACCTTGAGTTGGAATATTCTTGTATTTCAAGCGAATACTTAGCTCGTGAGGCTCAGGCGGCTTATCAGGTTGGTAAAGGATTCTTTTATGAAAATGTCACTCTACACAAAACTTTTACCATGTCCTTGGGCGGTGATAGTGTAATAAATCAGCATATTAATCTACCTAGAAGATCAATGACGGGGATATTATGTTTGTTTACATTACCCAGCGCTGCAGGAGCACGTAACTCTGAGTTTTTTTACAATCCAGGTATCACCTCGCTCAATATAGATGTTGATGGTGTACCAAATCGTTTATACTCTAAGGGAATGATACCATCAGACCTCTGGGAGTCGGTAAAGAAACGTTTCGGAAGAGAGGGTGTAAAGGAAAAGGATTTTTATGGTGATAAGTTTGCTCTGTGGGTTGATATGAGAACTCATCCTGATAATGGTATTCATGGAGGGGGTCTGGCCTTAAATAATGCGCAAGATGGTGTAAAAATAGAAATTAAAAGAAAACAAAGTGGATCTGGTACTATAACCTGTTATATGTTTGTTGTAGCTGATGCGATGATGGAGATTATGAATTCAAACTTACATTCTATAAAGTACTAGTTTACATGAAATTTAACTTAAAAAACGTAATGTTATAATACAAAAAAATTATGGAGGAATTGAGAGATAAAGTTCCTTTTCATTGTATAATAACTGGTCCAACAAATTGTGGAAAGACAAAGTACATCATAGATCAACTCCGAGGACCATTCCGAAAAGTTTTTGAATACATTGTTCTAATATGTCCAACTTTTTCTAAAAATAAAACCTATCATAATTTTGCTAATAAAGATAAACATTTCTATGTATTATCACCCGATGCTAGTAATATTGATGAGATTAATGAAATGTTAACTGATTGTCAAACTTTATTCTCTGGAACAAATACACTAATAATTTTAGACGATTGTGCTGTTTCGAATGATCTGAAGAAACGATCGAATAAGTTTATAGATCTAGCATTTTCTGGAAGACATCATGGTTTATCAGTTTGGGTTCTCACTCAGCAATTAACATCGATAGCAAAACCATTCCGTGAAAATGTAGCTTGTGTGGTCTCATTCCATAATCCATCACAGAAAGGTATGAAGATGCTTTTCGAAGATTATGGAGGTGATTTAGACTCTGAAACTAGTAAAAAGTTTGTACAACTCCTGAAAACTGAAAAATATTCTAGACTTTGTTTATGTTTACGTTATCCATTCCAATGTTATTTAGAGATTCCTGCGGTGATTTAAAAGAATCTATGTTTTATTACAAAATTAAAATATGACAGAGGTTGAAGATTATATTGAAGAAACAAAAGATGAGGTAAAAGATGAGGTAAAATATAATGATGATATTGAAATCAAACAAGAATCACTGGCTATTCTCGCATCTCTTGGGACTACAAAGGAATATTTAGGTGTTGATATGAGTTTAGGTGATATCAAGAAACTCACAGAAAAAGACATTGAAAAATATTATAATAGATATCAGGCAGTATTAGGTAAGAAAATTAGTGGCGGATTAGTAGATTCATCTCCTCAATTAGTTTCTCAAGTAATTTCTTATGTGATTCCTGTAGATGATATTGATGCGCTTTGTAAAGATTTGAGGAATGATGAGTTGGTTAATCGTGAACTGACAAACTTTGTAGGTCTCTTAGCATTAAAAGGTGGAAGATTGGTAGCACTTGCTAGCGGACTATTTCATGTTGCTAAACACATTAAAATCAACAAAATACAAGATGATTCCACCAAAACTGACCACAACTGATTTAAAGATTCTTTACTTTGTGAAATAAAATAATAATGTCAGAAGAAGCTGTTGAACAAATTACAATTGATCCACCTACTAATACTAAAAATAAGAAAGGTGTTAAAGAGAAAGATCCTAAAAAGGTTGCAGCCGGTAAGGCACTAGCAGAATATAACAAAAAAGCTAAAGAAGCGTTGGCCAGGGAAATGAAACGAGAAAAGGAACAAGCGGAAAGTAAAAAGGAAGAAAATTCAAACCAAGAGAGTGAACCTAAAGCATGGCTTCCAGAGCTATCTTTTACTACTGTTTTATCCATTGTCGGAATAGGGTTTACAGCATTTGATATGTTTATGAGATATTATAAAAACAGAATACCTGATTTATCACAAGTTCCGACCAAAGTTCCACCCTCAAATATTTCCGTACCACAACCACCACCAACACAGATTCCAAAAATAGGAATGTTATAAGGAAAGTAGTTAAAAGATTTCTTACTGTTTAGTAAAAAATTATGTCAAATGAAAACAAACTTGTGAAAACTGTTACTGATTCAGCCGTCATTATCGGATTAGCTGCTGGAGTTGGATATGTAGCTAAAAAAGCTCTGAAAGAATCATTTATGAACGACCCATCCTCAAGTATTACAAACTATGCTAAATGGGTAGCTGTTCTATCCGGTAGTATGTACCTAAAAACATATTTAGAGGATCAAAAGATTTTACCAAATTAAAGATTTATGGCAACAATAGCAATGATGGTTGGTGGAGCTATATTGAATGCTACTACCTTCGTTGGCTGATCATATCTTGCAAAATATCTCTCAGGTGATAAAACAGATGCAGAACGAATACGACATGATAAGGCATTAGAAAAATATCAAAAAGATTATGCTACATATCAGGAAAAAAGACAGAATCTAATTGATTGGCGCTCTCAACAGAAGGATGCTAAATATCAGGCTTCAAAAAATATTTCGAATACAGATGAAGCTTTGAAATTGTATAGTCAGACACATGAACCAAAATTCTCTGATTATTATAGACCTAGTGACAATCAAAAGATGGGTGAAATGGCATATGTAGGTGGTGGTATTCTAGCCTTGGGTTATATGGTTAGTAAATTCTTTTAGGTGATCAGTTTAAAGATTTCTTACTAATTGGTAAAAAATCATGACAGAAGAAATACCATTAAATGAACGTACACCGCTACTTGTTGATAATGATGATAATGATGATAATGTTGGTGACACCTCATTAAACACAATTTCATCCACCACTTATCAAAATCCAGCTTATGAGGAGGATGAGGATGAGGGTGAAGCTTCATTTAGTGATAGGGAATATGAGAAGGAGGGTGCTAGACCTAAATTAACTAGTGAGAAATATGATAATAGGATGGAAGCGTTGCAATATATAAAAAGTTTGTTCCCTGAATTTAAACCTTTGGAAGCCTCGTTTACAGCAAAATTTGATAGTGAAGGAAATACTAAGGTTGCGTTGAGTAATAGACGTGGTGCTGCAGATCACATATTGATTGATAAAAATGGAGTAATAAACACTAAAGGTTTGCCAAACACTATATTAAAAGAGATTGGTGGTGATTATGAAACCCTTATTTCAAGAAATTATAATACTGCATTACAGTTGAATGAAGCTAATGAACAAAATAAGAAATTATATAATATCGTTGATGGGTTGAAAGCAACCATAGATACAAATAAACTGGAGCTGCAACGTTATGTTAATAATGATGAAGAAAAGAGCAGAATCATCGAGCAACTTCAAACCAGAATTGAAGAAATTGTAAGTAGTTTTGACAAAGTTTATAAAGAAAAGATAGAATCTAAAACAGAGGTTGATAAACTTTTGAATGAAATTAAACGATACAAAGATGAAATAGACAAATATAAGAAGGGAATGTCTGATTTAACAAAGTTAGAACAAAGTAGGGATCGTTTACAAACCGAGGTTAATGAATATCGAGAACTATCAAGAAAGAGTATAATTTACAATCAAGAACAAATAGGTGAACTAGATAAAAAAAACTGATGAAATACTTAAAAATCTACCGTTACGAGATCGTGTGAAGTACATCTTCAAAAAGTATGGTTTTACAGTCTTTGCTGTTATTAGTGCTGTAGGTGTAGTCATTGGTGTTATAGTTTCTAATCTTTCGAAAGGTCTAACAACATTGGGTAAAGGTGTTGGTAATGGCTTGAAAACTATTGGTAAAAAACTCGGTGAAATATTACCTGGAATGGTTGGAGCTATCGTAAGCTTTCTATTCAAAACAGCGGGTGAGGTCATTGGATTTTTAGGTAAGAACGCTTGGCTTTTGATAATGGCTGTGGTTTTATATTTTGTGGAACAGTTTAAAAAGAAGAGGAAGTAAGTAAAAACAAATAATGAATCATACAACGTTTCTATCTATAAATATGCTAACTCCTGAAACGAGAATTTATCTAGATCCACCCTTAACCAAAGTAAAAAAGATACAAATGCTTGATAGTCACATTAATTCAGCGACGAATAAAAATCCTTATTACTTAATGTGTGATCTTATTGAGTCAAAGTCTTCATATTCAAATTGTTGTATCCCTAGCGCTGAAACTGAAGAGCTTAAACCCTCTCAACTACTAGCTGTTATACCATCTCAAAAGTATCCTTGTTTAAAAGTTCCACAAACCAAAAATCCGGTCAACTACTTTACTTTAATAATTTTAGATGAATTTGGAAAAAAGGCTAAATTAAATAACGGACCTTTCCGAATTCATTTAAAGATTTCATCTTGAGTAGTAAAAAAATGGATGACTACAATAGAATTTATCCACAAGTTCCTATGAATGGAGACTCGCTTAATTTCAGACTACAAAAGTCATGTGAAGTACTACAAAATCTTGAGAAGGAAATTAAACATTATGAGGATGTTAGGAAAAAATACAATAGAGCGAGGGGAATATTTACAAAAATCAGTGTTGGTAGTGGGGTGTTTTCAGTTATACTATCTGCAAGTGGACTTGGAACCTCTCTTACTGGTTTTGGTGCTGTTGTTGGCATCCCATTGGGAGCGGTGGGAGGTATTTGTGGGGGAATATCGGTTGGATTCGGTGCGGCTTCTAAACGACTTTCACATAAAGTTAGTAAACATGAACAGACTGTTTCTCTAGCAAAAGCAAAAGTAAACACCATTAACGATTTGGTTTCAAAGGCACTAAAAGATAACACCATATCCGACCAAGAATTTTCGCTAATTTTATCAGAGGTGGACAAGTTTGAAAAACTAAAACTCGAAATCCGGCAAAAAAACCGTAAAGATACAGAAAAAAACTTAAATATGAATCAGATAAGAACAGAGGTTCGTGCGGAAATTATAAAGGAGTTAACCACTCCCGAACTTGGAAATTTTCATTTGAGAGAACGCCAGTAGGATGGAATTGTTATGCTGGTATTAGAAAAGAACGGTATTGATTTAAAAGCATCCTATTATCAACGTAAATAATAAGATGGGTTTACTAAATGATTTCAGAAATAAATATCCAAAGGCTGATCACAGTCAATTCGAAGTTGTAGCTGATCCGTATGGAGGTTATATTAAATGGAAAGTTAATGGAACAATAATAATGTCTCATGACGATCCCACTGGAAAAACATGGACTGAAGACCTATCACCTCATTTGAAAAGACTTTTATGGAAAGATTTAGGGTTGAATGATGATGAATTGAGTTCATTCCCAAAGAGTTTAACTATAACCAATCGATCTTATCCAATACCTGCAATTGATTTTGATGACTTTACAAGTGACATAACAAAAATGCTAACCTCGCTGGATATATACGTGTCAAATACTAAGAAATTCACAGCAAAGATGAGAAACATATTTACCAATCAAGTTGTGACTTTCAAATTTGGTAAACAGAGTAGAAAATGGTTGAATGCTCCTGATATGAATTATTGGCCACAACAACTTAACTTTGCAGTTTGGTGTGCGACATCTGGTTGTGGTATAAGTCCTTTTGAAAGTCTAAATTATCCTAAAGTAGTGAGTAGTTTTATCAAATTTCATGTTTACTTTACAATAAGAAGAATACTGCATGAATTGAGTCTTCCTTTACCTGATGAGCAACCTTTTACAATAAATAATAATCCCTATAATAAAGTCGCATATCAACGATTGTGTGCAGAATTTAGCATATCAAAAAACTCTGACTTTAGATGGAAAGGTGGGAGAAATGGAGGATTAGGCGATATATTCCTTGATTATGGTTCTGGATATAATGGAAAAGGTGGAGGATATCAAAATGTGCATATTGTAAGGAATTACGATGAAGAAGCAGATATCTGGCCTGGTGAAGGTGGTAAATTTGCTGATGAGGGAGGTAAGAAGGAAAAGGGTGACCTAATCTCGTTTATCCGTAATGATGACTTTGCTGATTTCAAATATGGGTGGTTTATCCCAACAAGTGGTCATGGACTCACTAAAGCTGGGCTTGGTAGATTGAATCGATCTGCTGAAGCTTTTGTTTACTGTATATTGGGAGCGCAAGTCAACACTAGAAATTCAATTTATGGTAATGGCGGTGGAGCGATCGAGACTCAACAAGAATTCTTATCTTTATTTGAGAGTGGTGTGATCGAGAATGACATTTCTAGTTCTATCCAAAGATATCAATTAGCTGTACAGGAAGCGAAATTACGGCTTGATTTAGCTATTGCTCCTGGTGTATGGCTAATGCCAAGTAATATGATAATCAACACTGAAAGCGTGACTGGTTTTAATAACAAGTTGATGAAAGCGAGTAATGATATGAATTTTGGAGTGAATAATTCCCTAAACACTGAAGCAAAACAGGTTGGAATAAGTCATAACATGGGATCTTCAAAGGTAAAGTTACCACATAGAACTGAAACGAAACCAAAACCCCCAATGAAAACAGGCTCTACACAAACATACTCAACGAAGCATGAAAATAATATTGACTCAACACAACATGAAGATAATATATTAGCATTTATAATTGTCTCTAGTGTATTTGCGTGGTATCTATTTCGGTAGTTCATAACCATTTCACGTGATTATGATTGTTTGTAAATTAGTGTTCACGTGTAGAACAATAGATTACATACTTTTACGACATAGCAACAAGAAAGTTGAAAAGTGGATTTGAAGTTGAAAAGTAGATTTTATGTTTACTTTAAAAAGGCTGGTTTCTAACGTCGCTCAGGAATGTGATTACGTCAATGCAAATTTTGTTATGTAACACTGACTTGTGTTATATAACTTAATGTTTTTGTTGTAGCTCTTTTGTTGCACGACATTCTTTACAAATATACCTCTCCCGTTTATGCTTACAAATACCACCACCTCCACATTCTTTACATCGTGTTTTCCTTTTATTATGTATGCATATTTGTGATCCATGACACTCTTTACATTGATATTTAAAACTTCCATGAATACACTCATACTTTTTTGATGCTGTTATTATTTTATAAACAATATTTGATAATTTATTTAAGTCTATGTCCATATCACCCAACTCTTCAATCAATTCATTTCTTGTCATAAAATAATATTTTTTAATACCATGCTCTTTAGCTAATGCTCTCATATGTTCCACATTTAGTTTTTCAAATACTGGATTAATTTGTTGTTTGAGTTTTTTGGAAGAAGATTTTTCAATAATATTAATGCTTGGTGATTGTGCTTGTTTTATAGCTTCTATAAGTTCTGCTTTAATCATTTGAGAATATCTTTTAATACCCAATTCTTTAGCAATTTGTTTTAGTTGTTTGATATTACATCTTTGTAACTGTTCCATATTTTTTTTACTTTACAACATGTCTTTAAACCAACATTAAAAATCATATTTTTTTTTTATTTTTCCTATAAAATCTCTGATAAATTCCTTGATAAATCCTTGATAAATTTTTTCGATGCATAAAAATTCCTGTTTAAAATCTCTGATAAAATTCCTTGATAAATCCTTGATAAATTTTTTTCCTCAAAATTGACTCAAATTTTAATCGGTGTGCCAGCCCCTCTAATTACACACTACTAAAGTTCAGATGTGGAAGTAAGGACTCTGTCTAACACAATGGCTCCAGTATGGATGCTCTGGAACCTACACGAGCCACATTAACTTGTGAGTATATGGCGTACCGCGGTGGGGGGGGGGGGGTTGGGTCTCGAGCAAATTAGTAACCCAAATCTGGATTAGTAGTGCTATTTTTATACGTTTATATTAGTATTAGCTATGTTAATCTGTGTACCTTAGTGCCAACCAATTTTCAATTGCGTAGGAAAATGAAATTCAAATTTTATTTTCGTTTTTCTTTGCGCTGTAAAAAAAAAACCAAATTGGACTTTCATTTTCGTTTTTCAAATTCCCCGCCAGGACGAAAATGGAATTCAACTTCACTTTTATGCTCTCTGTTTTTCTTTATTCTATAGCTCTTAAAACACGGATTTCAATTTTCTTTTTGTTTTTCGTATTTGGCCAATGTTGAGAGCACCCAAAAACGACTTGTAATCTGTTTTCCAAAATGAAAGTCTGATTTCGTTTTTTTTTACAGCGTAAAGAAAAATGAAAAACAAAAATAAAATCTGAATTTCATTTCCCTACGCAATTGAAAATCGGTTGGCACCAAGGTACACAGATTTATGTTCATATTTTTGTTCTTATTAACTCTTCTTGATGTGTAATAGCGTTGAAGAGCATTAAAGTAGATGTAGATGTAGTAAAATTCTTAAGTTTAATAAAATCAATTTAAGAGGACTTTTTACCTTTGAATTTTACTATCTCCTACGAGATATTTCTGATGAACAGGTCACAGGCTTCAGACGTGACACGATGTGTGTGGGGAGGGGTGCGAGTGGAAAAAGGTGGAAGGGGGGGGGGGGGTACGTCACTCGTACACACCCAAATTTGACTGTTTTTGTTTTCGAGCTGGTTTTGTCTGACTGCTTCGATTGTAAGGCAAGATGGAAGGTCGCCACAAGCTTCCACAACCAACGCTGTAAGCGATTTCTTACGCAAAACATAGTGCAAGGAAACAGGAAGGAAATTTAATCCCTACCTCACGCATTCGCTTCGCTGCATCTCGCGTTTCTTCGTCGGCTTCTGCTTCCTTTACGATGTCGTCGACAAGCCCAGGAAAACTGGCATCGAAGCATTCACGATCGCTTAGCTTCTTGGAGAACTTTTCCATCGGTAAGGAAAGAGAAAAAACAAATTTAAGAGAACCTTTCTACGGAGTACTGATCTTTCCGTCAAATTCCTTGTCTTCCATGCTCAGATCTCGTTCCGACCTACATCGCCGAGCACATGTTATGTACCTGGACCGAGATGTCAAGCATTCTGGCTGCTGGTGGAGGTGGGGGGTGAGGAATAAATATTTTACTTTTTAGAGGGTACCACTGGGGGCAAATATGTCCGAACTCAGGTACCCTTCTGGAAACGATTGCTTGTAATAGATACTGCGGAGATTATACTTACAGAAAGCAACAACAATCTATGTGCCGCTGCGACTCGATTCTAATTGGTGAAGATTTTTTTATCGAGCTGTTTGATGTAAATAAAAAATGTTTCGATCCAAACAAACAGAACAAACATTGCAAAAAGATAAGCTAGCCTTACGCAAGACCAAGGCGGAAGTCTATAAGGAAAGAATCAAAATAGATAGTTGGAAGAAACGTTAGGATTTCTCCAAACCTTCCACGTGGATATACGACAGGCTTAATAGGCGAGGGGTTAATTTCTAACAAAGGTATAACAATGATAAATAAACATACCGAAGGTTGAATAGCAAGTGACGTCGGAGAGGTTGAAAATGGTGGCCGCCCTGTTTTCGCCACGGATTTTCCAGCCTGAATAATTGTAATGCGTTCGGGCCTTAATCGTCTTGATAAAACCGACGAAGTTCCCAGGATTGGCCATCGTCGACCAGCGATGGCTTTAAGCATTCTTCAACATGGGCGACGAGTTAATTCACATCCCGTATTGAGCTATATTCACGCTTTTGAATAATTCTGTATAAACATAATGTTTTTTTGCTAAAGTTTGCACTTCTCACTTCGTTCATTGGATGGCAGCTGCATAAGGAGTAGGACACGTCCTGACACGAGAGATCTAAAAATTCGGGATCATACAGGTATTCCCCTTTGCTTCCAAGAAAACACAAGCAGATTTCCGGTGTAGCTATTGTCTTGATTGCGTGACTATGCACAAAGTTTCTTTCTTGGACGTCACGCAACAGTACACAATAAACTGTCCAGGAAAATAGCCTTCCAATTTGGAACGCTTGTGACGCGAATCGGCCTTATTCTCTGCACCTGCTTTGTTTTGATAAGCAATTAAATAAACCAAAATTGAAGACTGATCACCATATTAGGTACGTTTACGACTTCAGGTGTCCCTCTGTTTCTTTTCCAAATATAGATGTAAAGCTGACAGGAATCCAAAGGGTAATTAAAGTGGTACTTAATTTTGCAGAACAAACTCTACACCAAAGGAAGTTTGTTTTGGCAACCTTGAATGTGAAACAAAATAAACGTATGTAATTTAATATCGCTTTTCCAGTACTTTCGCTTTCCGTACTGGCTGAGCAGAATTCGAGAGCTTGGTATGACTCCCATGAGTCTGTGCAATCCTCATCTCTTTGACTCTTCAATATGGCGCCGGTAGCGGAGAAGAAGAAAGAGAAAGAAAAGACCGAGAAGAAGGAAGAAACTAAATCAAAGGATGAAACCAAAAAAGAAGAAGAGCCAGAATTGGTAATTCAATACAGCTCGACTGTCTTTTTTCTTGACTGTTTTATTCGCCGAAATACTGTACGGACTTCTCGAACAGTGACTCATCAGAATTTTTCTTGATTGTCGTATAAATAGTTGGAGCGATTAGTTATAACGTGGTTCTTCATCGCCTGTTCTTTACAGAGTGAAGAGGATCGTCAGTTGCAAGAGGAGCTTACGATGCTCGTAGAAAGATTGTCGGTATGGTTTCAACTTTGAACAATCTTCAAAATTGTTGCATTCTTGAAAGCATGACAAGCTTCCTTTTGAATAGCAGTTGAATAGCAGTTTGTGCTCACAACACTTACATACATCCTTCTACTTACTTACTTACTTATCCACTTCATCTCCGTCTGGAAGTATGGCGGGAGTGATTTCTCTCTATTCACAATGGTACTGCTGGTTTGGCGTTTGCTCCACCCTATGAGAGACCCATCTTTTCCAGCTCTGTCATCACTGTCCTCTACCAGGTGGTCTTTAGCCTACCCCTCTTACTATATCTCCAAATACGGTAAGATTTCTGCACAGGTCCCTACTTCATTATGCTGAAGCTGTCTTGTCTGGTGTAATGCACGTGCAAATATTTCTTGTGTTCGAAGAGCGAAATAGTATAGTTACAGAATGCATAATGAACTAAGGACCTGTGCGGAAATCTTACCCCAAATACTTTATTGTTAAATTTGTTTTTGTGCTTAGTGGAATGCTGATTTACGTTGCTAATTATTGGTAGACGAAATAATTAGCAGTGACCAATTATCTGTTAATTAACTTTATAAATGTTGTAGGTTAAAACGAATTTCAGGTCAAAAATGGTTCCAAACAAGTTTGATTTGTTTTTTTTTGGTAAGATTTCTGCACAGGTCCCTACTTCATTATGCATGCTGTAGCTGTATTGTCTTGGGGATTGTACGCGCAAACTTTACATATTTTGGAGGAACAAAATAGTATATCTACAGCATGCATAATGAAGTAGGGACCTGTGTGGAAATCTTACCTTTTTTTCCTTTGTTTCAGATTATTGGAGGATTATGTAAGTTAATCTGAAACAAAGGAAAAAAAAAATCAAACTTGTTTTGAACCATTTTGATCTGAAATTCATTTTAACTTAATCATTCATGTATATGTTGTGGCTCAATTTTATCCTTGGTTCAAGTTTGGTTTTCTTTTGTTTTGGGTACGGTAATTTAATGATAAATATGAAAAAAAGAGATAATAAATTTTGAACCAAGGATAAAATTGAAGGAATGATTTGTGCACAGGTCCTTACTTCATTATGCATGCTGTAGCGATACTGTTTCATTCTGCAATAACAAGAAATGTTTACATGTGCATTACCCTAAACAATTCATCTGCTGCATGTATAATGAAGTAGGGACCTGTGCGGAAATCTTGCCAAATTGAACCACACCATATATATGTAGAACTTGAGTTGATTTTAGTTTCATCTGTGATGGAATAGTATCTGAATCATTTGAATTTCTCAAGGAATCCGATGTATTGCTGCACAAACCTGCACTGGAAGCCATGAGGTCACAAATCAGGGCAAGCACAAGCTCCATGACTTCTGTTCCAAAACCACTGAAATTTCTCAGACCGCACTTTTCAACCCTGAAAGAAACCTATGACAAGTGGGGTGATGGCGACAATAAGGTAACAACGTAATACGAATTCAGTATAAACCCTTTGACTTCCAGAAGTGATCAGCGTGGAACTTCTCCATACTGAGACATTGCAATGTGTGGCTAACTGTTAATGAGAATCGCAAAAATGATCAACTCACACATCATGAATTGACCACTACCCGGTTAGCTCAGCTGGTAGAGTGTGGGCCTGTTGAGTAGAAGGTTGTGAGGTCAAAACTTTGAATGGACCAAGGTCTTGAAATAACTGAGGAGAATGTGCTGCCTTTGTTATGACATCTGCAAATGGTTAGACATTGTAGCCTTCTCGGATAAGGACGATAAACCGTAGGCCACGTCTTATATCACTGTTCTTGTGGGACGTTAAAGATCCCACAACACAGTTTGAAAAGAGTAGATGACGTAGACCCCGGTGTTGTGGTTGTCCTTTGAGTTACCGGTATTTGGTTTAATTAGGGCCACAAGTAAATTAGCCTATGGCTATTATGTGCTACCCTGTATAAATAAAGACTTTAATATTATTATTGATCTGACACCAAATTCTCTGAATTAACTTGAAACCAAATATACAGTATGGCAGTCGGTTAAGAGAATTGGTACTCAGATCTTGGGAGTGAATGCATTTGTAGCAATTGCAATTTTACATTTGGCATTAAATATTTTTGTTAGAGCAATAGTTTGTTTCAAGTTTTACCAATACAGTATATCGCAATATGCTCGAACCTTGCTGAATCCCTGGTAGAAATCCTACATAGGATCCTGCAGGATCCTGCAGGATCCTCTAGGATTCCATAGGATCCTGTAGGATCTTGAATAGGATTAGGATCCTTTCCAGGATTTCAAACTAGGATAAGGATCCTAATCAGGATCCTGAGCAGAATAAAGATCCTGATCAGGATCCTGAATAGGACAAGGATCCTAATCAGGATCCTGAACATGATAAACATCCTGATCAGGATCCTGAATAGGATAAAGAACCTAATCAGGATCCTGAATGGGGTAAGGATCCTAATGCACACTCTTGATATAATCCATAGGATCTGGATAAGATCCTATAAGATCTTGATAAAATCCTATAGGATCTTGCTGAAGAATCTTGATAAGATCCTGTAGGATCTTGATAAAATCCTATAGGATCCTGCTAAAGAATCTTGATAAGATCCTATAAGATCTCGATAAAATCCTATAGGATCTTGCTAGAGGATCTTGATAAAATCCTATAGAAGCATTTCCACCTTTCCTCTGATCGTGATGTAGCTGTTTGTTTTAATACCAGTTTCATGGTTCACTGACAGAGGGAGGGGATAAAGGGGGCAAAATTTTATTGTCAGGTACAATGAAATCAGTTCAAATAACTTTGAAATTGCAAATGCATTTTTATTAATTTGACCTTATCAAATTCAAATATATGCTACATGTGTTCCTCAAACACAAGTTTCTAAAGTCATGTTTTAATAAATTGACCAAGAGAGGCATTATGTCAATTTATTGGGTCGTGCATTTCTCATTTATGCACTGTAGGTGTAAGACACTGTAGTTGTGAGACACTGTAGTTTCAGGTAGCATAACTATTAGGTCATTTTTGAGGTTGTGGCTCATTGTATACCATTCCTATCGTTAGGAACTAGCGACATAATGCATCAGAGGATGCACTGTACAATAAAATGTCTAGGCGCATTTTTCCTTTACGTTGCCTTTCTCCTGTGTACATGTATTGCTGTAGTCCGGGTCAGCTGCGACTGGAGTTCATAAGCTATCTCCAATCATGACGCTTTCACGTCGATCGCCAACAAAATACCGCACCGCGCAACTCGAAGCTGATATTCTAAACAGGTCTTTTGTATTCGCTTTCTCAGCTTGGAAGACCAATAGAGCACTTCAAAGAACCTCGTCTTTCTGTAATTCCCATAAATTGCTTCTGAAGCAACAGCTAATACACCTCAATAATGGTCCGCCATATTGAGACAAGACTGTCGTCAAGGCCCTGGATCGAGATGCTTAGCTGCTGAACCAATCAGAGCATGCATATTTTCATGGCGGTAAACGCTGCTGGTCGTGCAGCGACAAGCGGTGAATGAAAATCGATGTAAACTTCCAGGTGTGGTACAGTACGTACGTCGATTGAATCAAACGTTTTCGATGGCTTGGTGAGAAGCAAGGCCGTATAAATTAAAAAAAGTTTTTATTTTGGAAGTCACAATCAAGATTCGTTTGGGAACCATTCAAAAGCGTGCAGTTTGAGGTGAGTACAACAACGACTTCCTTTGTTCACACACACTTTACGCTGCAGCTTAAATTTAACTTAAAAGACAATTGAAAAAGGGCTGTGTGTTTATTTTGATGAACTTAAAAATTTTGCTGTGGAAAGGTCCTCAATAATATCACGACATAGTACAAAGTACAAAGTTGGTTTACGAACTTCATGCGAAAAGCTGGCTTACATTTGGCTTGCAAATCAAGCAGTCCCTCCTAGATTTTCCTTTAGTTTTTCAATGGATTCTGGTTTGAAAACTATCAGAAACTGGAGCAAAAGGGAACACACGTAAGGAATAGTATAAATTTTTCATTTTTGCATCAGGACATTTTTGAGTCAGAATTTCCGTGTTGATTTTGATTTGGTTTTGAGTACATGTATATAGCTAGATGCCCTCCCAGCTGTTCGTCTATTGCTTGGCATAATATATTTTGCGGAATTGGACCTAGAACAATTACCAATATAGACCTAGCCCTTTTTCTGCAAAGATTTCAACCTTGCTATATAAACTACATATACATCTCACTGGGTATTTTTATATTACAGATGCTGTGCAAGAGAAACCAAAATCAAGAGATATAGCTAGATCAAAAGCAGCTAAGTCTTGATCATCATTGTTATTATGAAACAACATCTCGTCAGTCAGATCTTATTTTCTAAGTTTTGTTTCATGAAAATGAAGCTAACTACCACAATAACTAAAAAGAGACTCATGACTTCATTGTTAATTTTTTTGAATAAATAGTATAAGGTGCAAATTCAAAATACCTGTAGTATTTGCTGTGTGAGGGTTACTGTCAGTGTGCATTACAAAAGAGACCCATATTAGTATATACAACGTACCAAGATGTCCTGCACTTTTGATATTAATGATTATATCAAAAGTAGAATGCCTGCATGTTGCATAGTATACTTTATTATAATTAAAAACTACATACTTAGTAAGAAGTATACTTTTAAGTAACCAAAAGTACTGTAATTTAAGTATACCTCTATTAGTACAGTTTAAGTCTACTTTAAGTGTAAGTGAAATATACTCGACATCAATGAACCAAAAATGCTAAGATAAATTAAAACAGCATAGGCGTACTTCTACTGCTGATTAACTGCAGAATTCTTGTAAGAAAATTTTAATCTCTGTGCCTGGAATGTTCATCTATTGTACCAAGAAAAAATTTTAATAGGCTGATGAAAACCCATTTCCTCATACTTGTCCAATACTCTGACAAATTTATGCACAGCTTTGTATTGAAATGCATTGCGTTGTACTGCATCGTTCTAGAATGCATTGTTGAACTCTTGTTATGGCCATATAATACAGTACAATGCTACACAAAATTTGTTGGAGTATTGGACAACCCTCCATTTCATGAGCAGTCCTTATGCTCAATGCAGTTTCAGACTATAAATACAATGAATTGGCATTCCAAGTACAATCATTTTGAATACAAGGTTATTTTTTTAGCAAACATTGACCTGTACAATAAATCCTTGCAGATGTTGATAAACAAACTAATCTTTGTTGTTAGCTACATATAATGTTAATTAACCCTTTACTCCCATGCTCTGAGAAGCAATTCTCTTAGCAACTGCCATATATTTGGTTTTAAGTTAGTTGGGAGAATTTATCAGAAGAATTTATAATGTCTGGGTTGATCATTTCTGTGATTCTCATTAACAGTTAGCCATACTGATAGTACATTGCACTGTTCTTGTATGGAGAAGTTCCATGCTGTTCACTTCTGGGAGGTAAAGGGTTAATAGAAATTAGAACTGTCAATTCCTTGTGGTTAGTGTATTATTTTAAGTGCAAAATCAGATCTGTGTAGTTTAAGCCTTTGTAAACAACAGTTACGTGCTCTTTGAAAAGTTAATATTTGTCATAACTTGTATTATAAGGGTTGAATAAAATAATGTGTTATCAAGTTAGGTGCTTTTTCAAATGGATGCTTAATATACTGAAAGGGAACATGACATCAGAGGGATTTGTAGAGATAAGAACCAATCAGAATACTTATACGAATTTCCTAGGATCCTGTACAAGATCCTACACATTTGCTAGGATCTGCACAAGATCCTACACATTTGCTAGGATCCTGTGCAAGATCCTACACATTTGCTAGGATCCTGTACAAGATCCTACACATTTGCTAGGATCCTGTACAAGATCCTACACATTTCCTAGGATCCTGTGCAAGATCCTACATATTTCCTAGGATCCTGTGCAAGATCCTACACATTTCCTAGGATCCTGCGCAAGATCCTACACATTTCCTAGGATCCTGTGCAAGATCCTACACATTTCCTAGGATCCTGTGCAAGATCCTACGTATTTCCTAGGATCCTGTGCAAGATCCTACGCATTTCCTAGGATCCTGTACAAGATCCTACACATTTGCTAGGATCCTGGATAGGAACAGGATCTTGAACAGGATCTTGAACAGGATCCTGTAGGATCTTGTAGGATCCTACAGGATCCTACAGGATCCTAAGTAGGATCCTATAGGATCCTGTAGGATCCTACAAGATCCTAACAGA
>OX453283.1:4010737-4115737 GCA_949710005.1 Ricordea florida | reverse complement strand
CCTTGGCTAAAATCGCAACTTGAGCACCTTGGCTACAGTGTTGTACTGACGACGTTGTAATTCCAGTCACAAGGGTATATTCATGTAAGAGGTGTTTCGAAATGTAAACCGGACGTGGATGAACACAAAACAAACACTGAAATATGGTACTGTAATTACTGTAAAGTCATTGTGACGAAAGATGATGTGAAGTTGATTGATAAAAACAAGATACAGGGGTTGTTAATAGTATTTTGTTTGGGGTGTCCGCTTACGGGAGCTTCAAAACAATGAAAAAGTAAAAGTCGTTATCTCTGAAAGTGTCTGCGGCCACTTACGGGAATGTCCGCTTACGAGAATGTAAAAATACAGAGTTTGTATGCGAGTTAAAACGGGGTTTCAAACAAGGCGGCCGTAAGTAGAGCTGTCCGCTTACGAGAGTGTCCGTTAAGAGAGCTTCGACTGTATTAAAAAACCTATGTTGCAATGATGGGGAAATGTGTTTTTATATGTTCTCAGCTTCCTTAAGTTTCCAGATGTAATAGTGTTTGTTGGCATTTCACTTAGCTTCTTTGCTTCAGTAACAATTCATGTGGTTTTTTAACAGACAAGTGTCCATTGCAACCAGATGGACGACCAGACATACATTAGTTCAATACTGTGCTGGTTGAAAATAATGAAATTTTGTCACTTAAAAGGTTACAATTCACTGACCTGCTATGTCCAAACTCCTGTCTAGTGTCTTGATAGGTGATTATATAGAGGATATTACACAGTGGTGCGAAGAAACGAATTTTATTTTCGAGTGGCAAAACAATATTTTATGAACGAGCTCAGCAAGTGAGTAAAATATTGTTTTTGCCACGAGAAAATAAAATTCATATCTTCAAGCCGCTGTGTAATGTTCTTTTTATTATATAGACAAAAAGACATCGATATAAATTTCAAAGGGAAATTACCGAAATTACGCCATCGATAAACTCAGGTGTGAGATTATGGAAAATAAACCACTCGGGTCCCGGATGTAGTTTTTATGAATTTTACGAGTGGTATATTTTCCAGTAAAACACTCGTCTATATAATAAATTTGGCTATTTAACCCCTTTTGTGCCTTTTGTGGTCTTTTCTTTGTCTAAACAGTGATGAGAAAAAGTTGATTCAAAAGCAGATGGCATTCATGTTGGCAAGACAGCAGATCTACCTGCAACTAGACGAGGATATGGAAGATTACGACGAGCTTGCGGAAATCATGTCCAACTCACATCTTAATAACAACTTTCTTAGTCTTGCAAGAGAGGTGAGAAGAGTGATCATGTGTTCTAGTTTAGCCACCATTTATTTTGTTGTGGACAAGATCAGTTACCATGAGGATATCACTGTCATTTAATCAAAACCTTTTAATTAACCTTGTGTGTCAGAATTTTACAACTTTGTGTACTTTGTTATTAATTTTTCTTTGTAGTTGGACATCATGGAACCCAAAGTTCCTGAGGATATTTATAAAACTCATCTGGAAAATAAAGGTACATGTCAGTCTCAAATTTTGCTTCTTTTGTGTGTTTCCATTGTTCACCATCCCTACCCTTCCCCCCCCCCTCTCCAAACTATCGGAGCATTGATGTCAACATGACAGTCTGGTGCCCTCAGTAGAACTCAGTGTTGGAGCAAAAACTGTTAATGGGACCGTGCTAAGATCTTACAAATCTACTTTAATGCTCCCGAGGATTAAGAATCTATACATCTCTTTTGCATGTTTAAGTTTTTCAACTGGCTTACAATTGGCTGGACTGTGATGCTCTATAAAGACTACAGTATTATTTTATTAATGTAATAATTATATGTTATTATTTTTCAGGAGTTTCTAGTGGTGCTGCACTTGATTCTGCCAGGCAGAACCTGGCTTCATCTTTTGTGAATGCATTTGTTAACGCTGCGTTTGGTACAGACAAGCTGCTTACAGAGGATGGAAACAAGTGGATTTACAAGAACAAAGATCATGGTAACTGAACACAGTACAATCTCTTCACAAGCTTTCTAGGCAATGGTCACACTGTATGGTTTGATACACAGATGAAAAAGTTAGAACCACACTGTATAGTAAAACAATCAGTACGACACTACAGTACTGTTCAGTAGCTTTCCAAAGAATGGTCGCACTGCATGGTTTGATCCACAGATGAAAACGTTAGAACCACACTGTATAGTAAAACAAACAGTACCACAGTACAGTACTGTTCAGTGGCTTTACAAAGAATGGTCACACTGCATGGTTTAATCCACAGATGAAAAACTTAGAACCACACTGTATAGTAAAACAAACAGTACCACAGTACAGTGCTGTTCATTTGCTTTCCAAAGAATGACCACACTAAATTTTTTGACAGCTTCGCAGAGTGACTGATAGGGGTTGGTATGTTCTTCTGCCACAGGTATGATGAGTACAACAGCATCTCTGGGTCTTATCTTGTTGTGGGATGTTGACGGCGGTCTCACTCAGATTGACAAGTACCTGTATTCATCTGATGACTACATTAAGGTGTGTATTTGAACAGTACCACTTAGTTTTATGATTGCATTTCTTGCCAACTTTCCAACTTTCCTTTTTGTTTCCTTCTGCTTTCAATTTTAATAAATCATTGTCTTCGCTTACTCATCATAATTAGTTGGGCAACCGACTATAGGTTTACACTGTCTCGAGTTTCATTGCAAATCGCAGTCACGCGCAATGGGTAATACCGCGGAGATGTAATACGGGCGCAACCTTCTTTCTACGATGTCGATGTTGATGGCGAATATGTTGAAAGCAAATGGTGTCATCTTTTCTATGCTCAAACAATGTCTCACTAGAATCAAATCAGAAATCAAATGATTTACCAGTGAACAGAAAATGTGGACAGAGTGACAGAAGAGCATTTGCTGATAAAGACAAGGTGCCTCGCAATGAAACTCGAGGAAACGACAACAAAGATGCCACGTTGGAAACCAGGACCTTGGTACCCTTAGCATTTCTTTTTGGACCACTCCGCACCATAAGTGGTCAACACTCATAACAGCACGTCTACCTATTGTCCAACTTACGATCTTAGATCGTCTTGTTTGTTTTATACATGTATTCCCACTGTGTTTTCCTTGGACAGTGTTACTAGCATTTACTAAACTCATTTTATACTGTAGCTTGTTCATAATTCCCTTTTCATCCCAGTTCTGCTGTGTTTTATGCTCACAGGCTGGTGCTCTCTTGGCATGTGGGATTGTTAACTCTGGAGTGAAGAATGAGTGTGACCCCGCCCTGGCCTTGCTGTCCGATTATGTTCTGCATAACAGTAATATCATGAGACTGGGCTCTGTGGTTGGGTAAGGACCATGACATTATGAATTATAATTAACAATTATTCGCCGAAGGCGAAGTGATTCTCGGTGAATATTCACCGAGAATTACTGAGCCTGAGGCGAATAATTGTTTTAGTATGAATACACAGGTGATTATTTCAAAAAAGAAAAGAAAAGCATTTTACAACAGGAAAAAGTTTTATTTTATTAAAAGCGCGCAAACGACTGGCAGCCATTTTGTTCGTCGAGGTGATTATCGGCTGATAATCCGACATAGCGAACCAATCAGAGCGAGCGATTTTGTATAATCACCTGAGTATTTATACTACCGTATTCGCACGTGTATAGGCCGCACTCGTGTATAAGCCGCACCCCGAGTTTTGACCATATCTTCTTGAAAAAAAAATTCACGCGTTCTTAAAAATGCAAAGGCCTGGCGAGTGCCGAGTACCACCAAGATATTGTTATTTGTTTATATGACAAAATTCATCGCGATAAATAATCTAACACAGTTCCATATACGTGAATCATTTCTCAGTTATGAAAAACAGTAGAGCCCTCAGATTGTCTCTGAAAGATTCATTGACTAAGTAGGTGCAGGGATCAAACTGCAAGACGTTCGTTTTGTTCACGCACAATTGTTATGGGTTGCTAAGGTTACTGAACGAATCAAAGATGGCGGCGGATTGTGTCAACTCGCACGAGGGTTTACGCAGTCTTTGATGTTCTTGAACTATGTTTTCATTGGAAACCAAGCTAAGTTGTAATTAAATGTAATTATTTGATAGAAAAAACCCATGTTGAATACAATCTCAAATCTATTTCTAAACATGTCACACGCGAGACATGCGATCGCTACTTGTACACGTGTTCTGTTAGACTCTACATATGTGGATCATTTCTCGGTTATGAGAAATACTTAAAGCCTCCAGATTGAATGATGTATATCTCAGCGAGATGCAAGGATCGGACTGATGCTTTCATGCTTCAAAATGTTCGTTTCAGCAGCGATTGACTAGAATATCAAAGCTCCATATCTGCCCAAGCCTATACACTTGTGTTGTACGAAGAATTACGTTTAAATCATATGAAGATTTTAGTTGTACCGTGTAAAGGCCGCACCCCCATTTTGCACAAAATTTATTTGGAAAAAAAGTGCGGCCTATACACGTGTGAATACGGTAATCTGAATTATAAGAAAGTCAGTGTTTTCCTTTTCAGGCAGTAACTGGTAAAATGGGCTGAAATTCTTGAAAATTCAACAGCTATGCAAGTGTTTTACTGATTTGAAAAACTCTTTTACCTGTTGAGCTGAAATAAAAGGAGAACACTCGGAAAGTGTTAACATCAGTTAAATATGTGTAACCTCATTATTTTTGTTCTTTATTCAAAGGTTGGGTCTTGCATATGCTGGCTCAGATAGAGAGGATGTTTTGTCCCTTATACTCCCTGTTCTGGGTGATGCCAAGTCAAATTTGGAGGTAAGAAGTTCTTGTTATTCTGTTGGTGTTACTGTAAACCAACCAACCAACCAATCAATCAATCAGTCAATCAGACAACCAAACAATTAACCCTTTAAGCCCAAACAGGTCTCCCTGTGACAAGTAAAATCATCTGGCATTAGCCAGAGTAAAATCTATAAAGTCACTTTTAGGGTGTAAAGGGTTAGTGCAGTGATCAAACAAACAAATAATTCATCCTTAATTAAAGATCTGTTGCGGAGATCATGGGTTTAATAGTAAGGTCAAAGAAATGAAAAATTATCTCAAAATTTTCCTTGGCTGTTCACAGTTTTGGTTCAGCTGTTCAGCCGGTTGACTTCATTTGTCCAAATATTTTCTTTAGCCATTCTCAATTTGGGTTGAGCCATTTAGCAGTTTGACCTCATCCGTTCTAAAATTTTCTTTAGCTGTTCGGTGGTTCATAATAGCCATTCAAACAGGCTTGGCAGCCTGTTTGAAACCCGTTCACCAGTGGCAAGTGTAGGAGAGGTCACATAATATTGTATGCATTGCGAGCTTTTACAGTGTAGCTTGCTTGGTATTCTAACTCTACAGTTGAACCTGTATTAACCCTTTCACTCCCAAGGGGTCTCCATGTGATGAATAAAATCGTCTGGTGTTAGACAGAGTAAAATCATCTGGCATTAGCCAGAGTAAAATCTATAAAGACACTCTTGGGAGTGAAAGGGTTAAGGGAGATAGTTTTTAACCCATTCACTCCCAAGGGGTCTCCATGTGACAAGTGCGTTAGACAGAGTAAAACCCACAAAGTCACCCTTGCGAGTGAAAGGGTAAAGGGAGATAGTTTTTTAAGGGAGATAGTTTTTAAGCAGCACTGACATTAAGTGGTTGCCCTCTATAAAGCGGTCAGTTTTCAGAGTCCCGAAAATTACTTCCCTTAATTCTTCCCTTCCATTAAGCAATCACCTCTATTAAGCAGTGCTTCATCCTGTATTAAGCAGTCACTTAGCCATTCCTAGAGGGTGACTGCTAAATACAGGTTCAACTGTATTACTGTACTTTTTCCTCAGGTTATTGGTATGGCAGCCATTGCATGTGGTCTGGTTTCCATAGGAACATGCAATGGAGAAGTGACATCTGTTATACTTCAGACAATGATGGAGCGATCTGAAACAGAAGTCAAGGACTCCCATGCCCGCAATCTAGCTTTAGGACTGGGTTTGACCTTTCTTGGTAAGTTTTTATTTAATTGTACTTTTTGCACTTTTTCTTGTAAAAGTGCTTTGATGCCATTCTTATTTAGAGTGATGGGTGAATTCTGATCAAATTATTGCTTGATTCTGTTTCAAAGTGCCTTGTACATGTATTCACTTCTGAAGTGAAAAAAGAATTTGATTGTACACCTATAGGGTAGGATCACAAGGGTTACATGTACAGTAAATGTTTGCAATTTTACATTATAAGGTTGTTTGTTATTTAAAATGTGGAGACACTGTAGTGTAGTGGTCAGCGTGTTGGATTTCCGAGGAGGATGTCCGAGCTTTGAACCCTGGTTATGGCACTTTGTTATTTCCTTAGACAAGAAACTTACCTAAGTCCACACTGTTTCTCTTCACCAAGGTTTTAGCGTGTATACAGCAATGTAATGCTGCAGGTAACCCTATATGTTGGACTAGCGTCCCATCCAGGAATGGGGGAGAGTAACATACCCCCAGGTGTTGAAAAATCATCTTACTGAAACCAGGATCTGGCTGTGCGGGCGTGAGGCTTGTGTACGCCCTTACCTTACCTACCTACCTACCTTGATGTTATATCAAACTTACATATGCATGGTTTTTGCTGGTGTTGTAGGAAAACAAGAAGCAGCAGAAGCCACTCTGGAAGCTCTCAAAGTTGTACCAGAACCGCTTGGGAAATGGGCGTCCATACTGGTTGAAGTTTGTGCGTATGCAGGTGAACAACATAACATCAAGTTATTTTTCTTGCCTTTTTTTTCTTTTTTTTTTTTTTCAAGCCATTTAGTTTGGGCAAATAAATAAATAAACAAAGTTGCAAATGATTTGAAGAAACAGTGAAAGAAAAAAAAATCAAATCCTTTGACTAAAGTTAACAGTTTGTTCACTTTTTTAGTAAAATGGATTAAAATTGGCCTTGAATGTTATTGTCAAAAATAATTATTGTGCCCTGCTGGTTCATGAAATGTCAAGTTGTTAGGAAAATATGGGTATAAAGATTGGCTATTCAAATAAAACATGACTTTGTAGCTTTTTGTGTTGTTTTTCTGTTTCATACATTTCCTAGTGCCACCATAAATGAACCCTATGCAATTCTGTTTGTCCGTTTAGGAACTGGAAATGTTCTCAAAATCCAAGAAATGCTTCACATCTGCAGTGAACACTTTGAACCGAAAGACGGCGAAGGTGAAAAAGAGAAAGACAAAGATAAAGACAAAGACAAAGACAAGAAAGATGACGAGAAAGTAGGGGACGGAAGTCACCAGGGCGTGGCAGTACTGGGCATTGCACTAGTTGCCATGGGGGAAGAGATTGGATCTCAGATGGCACTCAGGACATTCAGTCATCTGGTTTGTTTGAACCACACTGTATAGTAAAACAAACAGTCCCAAAGGACAGTTGTGTTCAGTAGCTTTACAAAGAATGGTCACACTGCATGGTTTGATCCACAGATGAAAAAGTTAGACCCACACTGTATAGTAAAACAAACAGTGCCACAGTACAGTACTGTTCAGTAGCTTTACAAAGAATGGTCACACTGTATGGTTTGATCCACAGATTAAAAAGTTAGAACCACACTGTGCAGTAAAGCAAACAGCACCACAATACAGTACTCTTCAGTAGCTTTACAAAGAATGGTCACACTGCATGGTTTGTATAATTAATTTTATAGAACTTGATTGTGAATTAATGAAATACTTAATCAGTGCTTTTCTCTAACATTTTAGTTGCAATATGGTGAACCTGTGATACGACGTGCAGTTCCCTTGGCTCTTGCAATTTTA
The DNA here is from genome assembly GCA_949710005.1 of Ricordea florida. NCBI lineage: Eukaryota > Metazoa > Cnidaria > Anthozoa > Corallimorpharia > Ricordeidae > Ricordea > Ricordea florida. Next base: position 4,107,946 of record OX453283.1, on the reverse strand, counting down.
TCAGCATCCAATCCCCAACTAAGCATTATTGATACTCTGAGCAAACTGTCTCATGACAATGATGCTGAAGTATCTCACAATTCTATCTTTGCCATGGGTATAGTTGGAGCAGGTTAGTATTTTAGAGAATTCATTTTACAGTTTGGTGGATTTTCACAGAAACCCTTAAGACTTGAAACCTGTAATAGCACATAGCTTGTCCAGATTCAATATTTCCCAAATACCATAATATTTGGAAACTGCTTGCCCCAGTCTTTACGCTTGCTGGCACTGATTGGTTCATTTGGCTTCTCTTGTTTTCCAAATATGGTACTTAATAATAATAATAATAATAATAATAATAATAATAATAATAATAATAATAACTTCATTTTTATCACGCTGGCTACATTGAAGTATGATCGCCCATGCGTGAAAAAGCCTAGGTTAAATTATAATATTGAAATATTGAAAGGAAAACTAACAAAGTATATCAATTCTTGATAAAAATAATCTACAATTGATGATAAAACTATGTAAAAACTATATATAGTCCTTATAAGCTTGTCTATATAATACAGTCTTTAACTGCATGTTTAAGGAGTGCACTGATGTTATTTTCCTTTATAGTGACTGAGGAAGTGAGTTCCATAATTTGACCAGGTGCTATTAAGCAAATATATTGATTGAATGTGGACAAGCTGTGGTTGAAGACATTAAAAGGCAGTTAAACTTAAGTCTTATGGATTTCCGATTCTACGTGTTATACATGTAGTACTTGATGATCTGCTTCACTTCCAATCATTTCCAGGCACCAACAATGCAAGACTTGGAGGAATGCTCAGACAGTTGGCCATGTATTATCACAAGGATGCCAACAATCTGTTTATGGTTCGACTTGCTCAAGTAAGTACTGTTTTTGAATACAGAACAGCAACAATTAGTGATGCTAATCATATAGTTTTGAGTTCTGTTGTGTATTTGCACAAGTGAGCTTTTCAAAAAGCTCAAATTGTATGAGCCGATTTGTCAAGTTCAGTTTGAGCTTTTTGAAAATATCACAAGTGCAAGTAAATCACATATTGATTGAGAAGACTGTATGATTACTTATACACTTAATAATTATATGAGAAAAAATTTTGATTTGTAATTTGCACTGGTGTTACAATTTTTCCACTGCTCTCAGCCGATCACAATTGCATATAATATTCTCAAGTAGATTATTATTTTGACATAAACAGTACTTTTAATTACATTTTTTGAATGTTACATGGATTTTGTGAGTAATTTTGATGAACTTTTTTAGGGACTTGTCCATCTGGGTAAAGGCACACTGACCCTTGGCCCATATCATTGTGATCGCTCCCTGATGATGCCAGTGGCTGTTGGTGGCTTGCTGTCTGTCCTTGTATCCTTCTTGGATGTTAAGAATGGTAGGTGCTAATGTAGATGCAGAATATAAAAACAGCTGCCAAAATTGAGTCAAAGACTACTTTTGAAAACAAATAAAAAACAGTCATAACTATAGCAAGAACAAGATGGTTTTCCATGTGAAACATATTGCTCACTGCACAGTATCTTTTTGGCAAAATAAAAATGGTCACACTGCATGGTTTGATCCAAAGATGAAAAAGTTAGAACCACACTGTATAGTAAAACAACAAAATCACATTACAATAATGTTCAGTAGCTTTCCAAAGAATGGTCTCACTACATGGTTTGATCCACAGATGAAAAATTAGAACCACACTTTATAGTAAAACAAACAGTACCACAGTACTGTTCAGTAGCATTGTAAAGAATGGTTACACTGTACGATATTATTTCTTATAAATTATCTGTGGCTTGGTGTATAGTTGTAGTAAAGTGAAATGTTTTGTTTTTTGTCAGTGATACTTGGCAAGTCACATTATGTGTTGTTCAATCTGGTATCGGCCATGCAGCCTAGAATGTTGGTGACTTTCGACACAGATCTCCGTCCCTTACCAGTCACCGTAAGAGTAGGACAGGTAACTGTCACCATTAACTACTGTTTTGCTTGTATAATAATTTATATGCAGGGAAATATATGTCTGCGAGTAGATATGAAATTTGTCTCCCCTTTTCTCGCTTATTTAACATTGCATAATGAATGTTACATTAAACAGTTGAATAGGCTTAAATTTAATTCAAGCTAGTTAACCACGAGGAGCAATGTGCAGTGCTCGACCTTAGCGGTAGTCCACTAGTCCTGGACTGGTGTAAAATGCTTCACAGGACCAGTAACTACTTTATAGTTTGTAATGTTTAAAAAATAATACAAGGTGAAAACAAAATATACGTCTTGTAAACGCTGTTTCGATGCGTTCCTCGCAATGTTCCGACTACCACAGGACTACCACAGATTTACTCAGGACTAGTAAATTTTCAGTTCAACTAGTCCAAGGACCACTGAATGTGGTGTTTTTTTTCCCCTTTGGTGGTTTCATTTCACTTAGTGTTAAGTGTATCAGAAGTCAGTATGTCAGTTGTCAGCTTTTGTAGCGGTTAGCGTTTGTAGCCGTTAGCGTGTTTTACTGGTGATCCTATCATCAGTTGGCGTCTGTGGCATCTGGTATTTTGTCATTGGTTCACACATGTGGGGCGGGATGTTTGATCTACAGATGACTCACCAGAAAGCGGCATGTTGTCATTTCTGGTGTGCAGCAGGTAGCCATCTTGGCATGTAACCTTCGTGGTCAGTGGAACCCTGGGGAAGTTGTTCAGGACAACGCCCGGTGGTCTTCTCCTGTTGCCTTGGTTCATCATACTCATTGTGTGCTTTTTGTGTGTACTTTGCCTTCCGTATTGACGTGTGGTCTTGATTCGTTCTGCTCTGTTCCTCTAGTTCCCCTCCCTCCCCATTACCCTTAGCATTTTATTATATTTCGTTGTTTTTTGTTCTTGTTTTAGTTCTATTATTGTCTATTCTTAAAATTAATGTTATATTATTAGTTATCTAGGTATTTATTTATTTATTTTTTCTTTCCCTTCTTTTTTTTCCACTGAGTCTGCTCAGTGTTCCGGATGCCCAGTGTGTGATGTAGGGTGTTGGGGGGCTCATGGCTGGGTCGGCAGGCAGTGCCTGCTGGCTGGGCGGTCTTCTTACGGCCTGGGTTTGGGCAGTCATTCAGGCCTATAGCCTTCCTGAGGTACCCAACCTCCACCTTGCAACGATTGTTGTTAAACCATATTTAATGACAAAACTTAAATGTTACTTGGTAACCTGTTTTACAGGCAGTTGATGTTGTAGGCCAAGCCGGCAAACCAAAAACAATAACAGGTTTCCAGACCCATACTACACCGGTATTACTTGCATATGGAGAAAGAGCTGAGCTTGCTACAGAGGAGTGTATCCTTCAATTCAATCAGTTTGTTTAACCCTTTAAGCCCCAACGTCAATATTCTCATAACCTGAATGGTTGATGAACAGCTAATATTGTAATGATCAATTAGATGCTGGTCACTATGATACTGTATCTGTCTACTTTTGTTTCTCAGTGGCACTCTTATCATTTGATTCAGAGACGAAAAATTTTAAAACAACGCTCTATATTATTTACAACAAAATGCCACAGTACAGTGCTGTTCAGTAGCTTTCCAAAGAATGGTCACACTGCATGGTTTGATCCACAGATGAAAAAGTAAGAACCACACTGTATAGTAAAACAAACAGTACCACAGTACAGTGCTGTTCAGTAGCTTTCCAAAGAATGGTGCATGGTTTGATCCACAAGTGAAAAATTTAGAACAACACCATATAGTAAATCAAACAGTACCACAGTACAGTATTGTTCAGTAGCATGGTTTCACTGCATGGTTCAATCCACAGATCAAAAAGTTAAAACCACACTGTACAAGAAAATTGATGGTTCCACATTGCAGTACTGTTTGGTAGCTTTCCAAGAAATGGTCTTAGGAGGTGAAAAAAAAAAGTTATGTTGGGTTCCTACTGCATGGATGAGGCTTGTTCTTGAGGTTTCGTTCTTAACCAGTTGTCAGACATCTCACTTGCACCAATCATGGAAGGGTTTGTGATCCTGAAGAAAAACGCTGACTATGAGGAAATGGAGACATAACATGGAATGCATGTCAGACTGTAAATAACACAAGGAACAGTGTTGGAAACATCTTCTGTTATTGCAACAGCAGAGCTACTTTAAGAACATCAAAGACCCTATGTCAGACCACTCAATTTTGATGACATCCTAACGATTATTACTTGTTGTTAGAAGAGGAAATGATGATATTCTAACATGAGGTGTTACAACCATTGCCAAGGAGATCATGTTTTAGACACTGTTAATAGTTATTTTCAAGCTTCTTTTGCAGTAATGCAAAATGCTACCTTCTTTGGAATAGCTGCAAAAGGTTTGCTCCCTTATATGAAGGCTATCACAAGGTTCATTGTTAAATGTTTATCAAAAGCCAAAATTTCAACCTGGAATATTGTTTTGTATCATCTTTTGCAAGAAGCAGTACCTTCAACTCTTTTGCGTTCAGTAATTCTATGTTTGTGCTGTAGCATTGGTAATTTAAGCGTTTTCTGATAATAAAAGTATTTTTGTTCTTCGCTGTAAAGTTTGTTGCAATGTGGTGTTGTGAACATTAAGTTGATTAAACTTGAATTTGGTGATCGTAACAAAAATTTGAGGTGACAAATTTTGGCTCCTACTACGTGTACCGGAACAGGTGACATATGCATTGTTTCACCATTGTGTGCAAATTGTTCAGTAACAACTTTTTTATTGTCTGTCTTTGTTTTACGTCATCTGTGTCAGTACACGGAGTAGGAGCCCAAATTTTGCATCTTTTATTAGGTTAAGTTACACATAGAACACAACTGGGAGTGAAAGGGACAAGGGAATTTTAATAACTGAAACACAGCTGACTCTGTTAGTGCATGAGCTAAACGTTCTGTGGCTTATCTAACCATCTGATCATTTGAGGTTCTAAAAGCAGTTACCCCAGAAAATCTGGTAAGGATGCAACATAAGGAAAACTAAGTTATTGTAACAATAATTAATTGTGGCAGTTGTCACAAAGAAAAACACACGATCATTACATTTCCACTGATTTATTCTGAATCAACTTACAAACTAACTGGCGACTAGTTATTTTGTTCCTTTCTTCAAGCTTAAACCATGTGTGCTAGCTGTCAATCAACGTCATAAAGCAATATATTGTTTGCTCGTACGATCCAACAGCTCTTACAAGCTATATATCTTCTATTGGGCTTCCTCGCAACTTTACTTGTAACTAATATTAATATTAAGATTTACTAACTTTCATTATTGATATTTTATTGTGGTTTTTTCATTTTTGTATTATTGTTACTGTACCTGTGCATTTTTGTACATTTTATTCTATGTGGCAAACATTCAAAGAAAATAAACAGGAACAATAAAACCTAAGGTTCCGACATATTTCCAAAAATGGAACTATAAATATTGCCATCTATTGAAAAACAAAGGGAACAAAACAGTTTAAGCAGAAACTCTATTTAGGATGCTAAACACAAGGTCTGCAAAGTTGCAAGCAACATCACGAGAAAGAACATTGCTATAATAAACAAAACTCCAATAAAGTTCACCATTAACTGTAGAGATGTTGTTTTCAAAAATAGGACCGAAGTTGTGACCAGCTTTTGCAGAATAAACTGCATCACAATCAAACACATTTTCAGGAGTTTCCTTCTGAAAATCGTGACGGCCTAGGTTTGAAATCGATAATAGAGAGTCAAGACGGCCTGCAGTCTTTTTGTTCTTGGAATGTTTGCTTAATTTCTTTGTGACATCAGTATTCAAAGTATTGAGCATTTTAAGCATGGAGTGATGGTGACCTTGAGAAACTGTGTCTTGTAATACTTTTGTACATTCCTGGGCAAAGCTCCAAAAATCACTGTGCAATTTTTCATGTCGAGGTGTTGGAACCTTTAAATTGCAATCCAATGTAAAACAACCCAATTCGTCCTTTGTGACAACTGGACTACACTCTTTTCTGACACTGATATTGAAACTTATCGGAACAGTCAATGGGGTTTTGGACTCGTCATTCTCTAACATTGTTGCCATGGCAGCACAAGTTGCAGCAATAAAGGCACCATGCACAGTACATCGGTTTTCTTTACAACCTTTTGCCAGCTTATTAACTGTTTCCCAAGACAACTTCCTTGGAAGAATACAGGTTTTCTTTAGTGTTATAGGGTCTGTTAAACTTGTTGGTGGGAACACTGAAGTGAATTGGTTCCTGGGCTTTGCCATTATCTTTTGCAGAAGTCTTTTAAAAATTGACTTCACACTGCACATAATTTTACCAAACTGTGACAGTGTTATGCGATGTTTCAAAAGATCTGAAAGAGGGGCTGTAAGAGGTGAACTACAGATTTCTGTTTCAACCTCACTATTTAGACCACAGCCATTGTACTTCGAGTTCAACAAATTCAAAAATTCTTGGCATAGCTTAAGTAATGACAAACCATCCAGAATGGCAACATGACCACTAAATAGCAACGCGTTCCTGTACCACCCCTCCCTAGTGTCAAAGTCCTCCTTTAGCATGCGTGCCCGCCAAAGCAATTCATCGGAAGTTTTGAATGGAGTGAGAAGTTCTTTCTCAAACGAAGATTCCCAATTCCCAGCTGGTTTGTTTCTGACGTAAAAATTCACGTCACAAGGTTCCCCTTCCTCGACAAAGTATTTTAGTGGCTTTTCAGTCCTAATTTTCTTCTCAACTACTTCAATTCTCATCCGCAAAATCGGATGTTTCGCAGCTAGAATGTCCAACACTTCACACACTGCTTTTGGGGGCAGACTTACTCTTGATTTCAGTAGAAGAGCAATTGTTCGAACGCCTCCTCCGCAGGTATGCATGTCGTCATGAGCGCTTTCCAGGGGACCCAAAAGCCGGTAAGCTCGCTCTGGAGTTCGTTGACCATCTTCTTTCCGCCGTTTTCGCCGTAATAGTTCGGAGTAAAATCCAATAAAAGTTATCAAAGTCAAGGCATACAAGCCTGTTAAACCTATCTGAGGAATAAACTTACTGATCAACTGAAGAACAAGCCACGGCATGATAATTCCAATCAAAGTTGAACTTTGGAAGTTGGCCGAAAACAACTCGGACAAAAGACTCAACGTCCGGTTCGCAGATTTTCTTCAGTGCGGTTAGCCTCTTTCAAAGAGATTTGAACACTTGTATTAAACAGCCGCTTGCTACCTTCTTCTTTCCGGAAGATCGAAGTTAGTTTTTGAAGAACTTGACTTTCAGGCGAAGCTGCACGCAATCGACACGCGGGAAACCGGAAAAAACAAAACATATGGAATGCCAGAGGGACCCCCTGGTGGGGATAGCTTTTGATCAGGAGCCTCGCCTCCTCCTTTCCCGAGAACTCGGATAGAAGGTCACGAAAAAGGTTCGGAGGTGTCGGAAGGAGTGGTAAAGAGGAATAATGTAAAAGGAATAACGGAATGTTTTGTTGGAATAATGGAATACAATAACGCCATTTTGTAGGGTGGAAAAACGGAATACGGACTTGTTAACATTAATATACCTGTGGAATGTAATAAATACCTCTTACAAACCTCGCTTTCTCGGTCCGTACTGTAAGTTACGGATCCTCGTTCTTTCCTCTCGTATTTAAGGCCCTCACGCTTCGCGCTTGGCCATAAATTCGCGAGGAAAAACTCGGTCCGTAACTTACAGTACGGACCTTGAACTCGGTTAGTAAGATGTTTATTATATCTCAAAATAAACTTTTGAATCTGGCGGGCCGTAAATTGACCAATCACAGGGCGCGTACTAACTTAGAGATGTAAGAAAATTGATTACATTGTCCGGAATAAGTATACTTTTTCAAGAGAATGATGAGTTCTTTTATATGGAATAACAGAAAAAATAAATTTTCTAAGCAGGAAAAATAACACCAGATTATTCCTCTTCAGCCCCCCAAAAATAATATCTTAATCCACAGACGGCCCAAAATAAACCTATGGAACCAATGGTTAGAGCTATTTATTTTTAAGACAAATAGTCAAAGATAAAGTGAAAGACTACATGTAGTTGAAAGCAAAACAAAGTTAGATCTCTATATGTCATTTAACCTCTCACACAAATAATTTTAGCTTTTTGTTCAATAGTCTAAGAAAAGCAGGGATCTATTCAAACCCAGTGTGGTAGAATGACCTTTTTGGCACATTTGTGTTAAGTGAAATAGTCACAACATATGTCAAGAATCTTTTTTCTTTAATTCAAACAGTTTCTAGATCACTGTTTCTAGGTATTCCAGTCAAAGGTTTGGAGAGATATAAAGGTGCTGCACAAAGTGATTTTATGGGGTTTCTACAGACAAAACTTAATTAAATGAAACAAGCTATAATACAACCAGCTTTGGGGGAAAGCAACAATACTATTTCCACAAGAAAAGATTTTTCATGCTTGCACCAAAGCACACAAAAGTTACCATTCTTCAAAAGCTACTGAGTGCCTGGCTCGACTTTCAGAAAAAAATCTTGGGGCCACCTGGCCTCCAAGTTTTCATTTTTGGTCGCCAGCACAAGTATTCTAGTCGCCAAAATTATCGTCAAGAAAAAATAGAGTATGATACACTAAAGGTCTTTTAATAAACCTCAACAAACGATTTCATCGGCTTCATACGCGAACACGAAAGTATCAGAGTATTGAACTCAATAAGAAATTTTAAAACTAAATCAAAAAATCTTGGGGCCAGCCTGGCGACCAGGCGTGAAAACTTAGTTGCCAGTGAATAAAATCTAGTCGCATTGGCGACCCCACAGGTTGCAATGTCGAGCCCTGCAGTGCTGTCCTGCTTTTTTGGCGAGGGAGGGGTGGGGGTGTTTCTTGTTCTGCACCTTTCACCGCTAAAAACAGTACTTTCCAGTTGTGATACTTGGTTTTCCAGCTGTCCAGCTGTCCCTGCTTGATCCAATTTTACTTGTTCGGCTTGTTACTTATGACAGCTTTATGGCAGTCATCCATAGTACAGGAAAGCATATGTGATAGAATACATGATCATACTTAATGTGCTCAAGAAGCTGTGTGTTACAGTTATTAGGTCTGAGGCTTGTTAAGGGCGTAGTACATCTCAAGAGGCTTGTTCACCTTCCAGTACTAAAGCAAAAAAGAAAACAATATATCTGCATTATTAAAAATGGTAGGGTTGTGGGATGTGGCTTGAAATGACAATGTCAAAATGTAATAAGGGTAAGTTGATAAGGGTAAGTTCATTTGTACATTTTGACATTGTCATTTCAAGCCACATCCCACAACCCTATCATTTTTCATCATCTTGACATTCATAATGTGGGAACCCAGAGCTCATCTGCTAGCTGTGCCATGCTGACGAGGCCTAACAAGGCCGAAACAGCTGTCCATGGCTGCTGGCCTTTGACCTCAATTTTTTTCATTTTTTGTTTTCGGTACAGTAGCAACAGGGTTTTATCCCTTCTACCACTGTCACCTCAGTGCGCATATGTGTGGCTTCAACTTACCCTTGTTACATTTTGACATTATCTGCATTATTAACCTTGCATGAAGTCAAGATGGCTGTAAATTGGCCAAGTTCTTTTTCGTGTCTTTATCGATCTAGACGTAGTTGAGGTCGATAAAAACGCAAAAAAGAATGAGGCCAATATCCAACCATACTGACTGAAAAAAACAAAAAAACAACGATAGGACCATCTAGCCAGTCAGGATTCCCCTTGACAGAAATAGTTCAAGACAAAGTGATGAGAAATGGTGGGGTTGTGGGATGTACTGTACAAAATGCAGTAAGGGTATGTTAAAGCCACACATATGTGCACTGAGGCAACAGTGGTAGAAGGGATAAAACCCTATTGCTACCAAAAAAAAACATGAAAAAGTTGAGCTCAAAAGCCAGCAGCCATGGACAGCTGTTTTAGCCTTGTTAGGCCTCATCAGCATGGTACAGCTAGCAGATGAGCTCTGACATAATTAGCCTACTGTACAAATTACATGTCAATCACTGCAGTGGCAGTGAGCATTACCAAAACGCGATTATTGTAAAGTTAGTCAGTCAGAACTTCCATTGAGAGTGAGAAGGTGTGTTAGAGAGATCGAGCTAGCACGCAAAGATTGTGAATCTGGGATAAACTATTGTACTTGATTAAATATTGTGTTAACAGCAATGACTGCATTCCTAACACCTACATCAGATGAGGTCTCTAGGGAGGGGAATTGGGGGGGGGGGATGCAGCCAGTGATTGGATGATGTATAGCAGGAAAGGTACAAGGTACCATGTAAAGGCACAATGCTTACCTTTTCATTTACATGATCTAAAGTCATTGAGCCAGGGAGTTGCTACAGAAGAGGGTAAAATATGGTAAGTTAGTATACAGTACAGTTGGTAGTTCTTTGGTATAAATTCCTAATATACAGAGTGCTCACTTCAATAAATCTAAAAAACATCCGAATAATACAGACCCAAGCATTCTACTCACAGTATATTGTGAAGGATTGCTGGCAATGTAAATGGTGAACTGAGGGATTTCTGAAGCATCCTGCGAGGGGTTTGCCCCTGTTCAAATAATTCAGACAACCAACATGATTTTAATACGATTTATACTGAGGTATCATTTAATCAATAGAAGTGAATATCAAGGAAGAAACATGGTGCCCTATTCAGTGGCTTTCGAAGGAGTAGTTAAAGTATACTGTAAAGCTTGATCAAAAATACATTGAAGGACTTGATTGGAATGTGCTCTCTTGTATTACACAATTGCAGCTGTATCTAGTTAGTAAATACCTCTTAATAACCAAGTTCAAGGTCCGTACTGTAAGTTGCGGACTGAGTTTTTATAGCTCGGAATTATGGCCCAAGTGTGATGCGCATAGGCCATAAATCTAAGTTCTTGCCACTTGAACATAAAATTCATATCTTCTCACCACCGTGTAATATGCTCTAAATACATCACATACAATATTAATAAGTAAATAGTAATAATAAATAAATACATACAAAATAAATATTAATCAGTATAATTATTATTAGTAATGGTAATAGGACGACCACGTAGCGGGAGTCCGATTTGTTTAATCACGAGTATGATTACAGACCGAATTGGACGACACGAAGTCTTATTACCAATTAATCATAACTTAAACAAAATTTTTGATACATAAACTTATTTTTTTCTTAATCAAAACACATGAAATTCCAAGAATTGTTTTGCTAGCAGTGAAAAAAAGCCATTTAAGCGCACACAAGATGGCGCATACTCTCCAATTACTCAGGCATGACGCGTACTGTCCTATTTAACTGTCCTATTAAGGCTGAAATCAGAGCAGTTGATAGCCAATCAGATTTGAGAATTTTGTTATAGTTATGATTATAATAGTAATAATAACTATAACAAAATTCTCAAATCTGATTGGCTATCAACTGCCCTGATTTCAGCCTTAATAGGACAGTTAAATAGGACGGTACGCGTCATGCCTGAGTAATTGGACAGTACGCGCCATTACGCGCGCGCTTGAATGGCTTTTTTTTCACTGCTAGTAAAAAAAAATCTTGGAATTTCATGTGTTTTGATTTTAAAAAAAGAAGTTTATGTGTCACAAATTTTGTTAAAGTTATGATTAATTGGTAATAAGACTTTGTGTTCTCCAATTCGGTCTGCAATCATCCTCGTGATTAAACAAATCGGACTCCCGCTACGCGTTCGTCCGATTTTGTTAATCACTCGTATGATTACAGACTGAATTGGACTCCACTCAGTCCTATTACCATTACTAATTACTATAATTAAATATTATTACTATTATCATTATGCTGAACGCAATGCAAGGAATGTAGTGCATAAGAACACTTACCACTTCCTTCTTGCTGTGATTCTAGTGCAAGTCGCATGGCCAGGTATTTAGCAAGATGGTCAACTGCAAGAGTCGGAACATACTGTAAGTGACAGGTATCCGTACACAAATGGAGTCACCCCCCATTCCATTTCCCTGGAGGGGGTAGGGTGGGATGTTATAATAATTTTTATTATAGTTTCATATTATACCTTTCTAGGGGGGGGGGGGGGGGCATTCTACCTTTTTGAGAGAAGAGGTGTAGTATTTCTACATTATTTTTCCATGGGGTGGGGTGTTCTTTTACACTTTCTCATCAGATTACGCTAATATAATATACATGAAAAAATTACTCAATTGTGATTGGTTGAGAGCAGTGCAGTTCAACTGTAACACCAGTGCAAAAAGTGTAACACCAGTGCAAAAGTGTAACACCAGTGCAAAAGTGTAACACCAGTGCAAAAGTGTAACACCAGTGCAAAAAGTGTAACACCAGTGAAAATTACACATAAATATTCTGGATTATGATATTCTTTATTTTCAAACGAACCGCTTTGAGTTCGTAGCGTTATCAGCTGATCTTCATCAGCAAGTCAGTAAATTAAGTGTCAAATCCGCGTCAAATGCTCACTTCCCGTCCGCAATGAGATCTTCCAGCACTCCCTCCAGGCAAATTTTTTCACTTTTTTATATTTTTAATAAGTAATCATACGGTTTTTCCTGTTCAATTTGGAATTAATTTGCACTTGTGAGTTTCTCAAAAAGCTGAAATTGCACTTGCCGAAGCAGCGAGTGCAATTTCAGCTTTTTGAAAAACTCAATCGAGCAAATTAATTCCAAATTGAATTCGAAACCGTATTGATTACCTTTGCAAATAGGGGATGCTTATTACACTGCAAAGAGCCTACAACATTTAACATACCAGAGGCATTTGCAGTTGTCTTGATATAGCGTGTTTGTTGGGTCACTGTCTCTGGGTCGTGATCCTTGGGATGTGGTTTGAAGACAAGTTCAATTTCCTGTTTCAAATTCATTCCGTTGGGCATATGGGTTAGTACGTTAGTACCAATGACTATGAGAAAAAAGTACACAAAAGGTTCCTAAAAGAGGCAGCATGTCACTATGAGCCATACAAAGTGGTTCATCCTGGTTTTTCTTACAATGCACCTGTAGCTTCAACTGGCCATTTCTAATACTAACTATTATTATTCTTGTTTTTATAACACAGTGCACATTTCAGGCACTGGAAATTTGTGAGGGTTGGATCACTTCCCGTGATCTAAGACGTCCACAACTGAGTCGAAAGTCGAGATCCATCTACTCCACATTAGCTTTATCCCTCTAGGTATCGAGCACTTTTCGTATGATTCTTGCTGTACCGAGGAGGCAAGCTTTCTGCAGCATGTCAAATTATTATTATTATTATTATTATTATTATTAAGTCTTAGAAATGGCAAGTACCGTAATTATTACTTACATACTACAAATGTTACTTAAAACTAACAGGCAAATCAATTGATTTTGCAGTACAACAAGGTTAAATCTACTCACATTAACAGGTTCTGATGAGTCAACATTTGTTTCCCCAGTAGAATCCAGAGTGTCTGTTGTTAGAAAGAATAGTTATCAAACATAAATATAGCATTGTTATGATCAAGTGTTGCAATTGTTTTCAATTTTTGTTAGATGACTTTTCTTATTACAAAACGTAAAATTTCGAAGGTTCAGAAAAACTCACTTTCACTGGCATCAGATTCAGGGTCGGATGACGTCTTCTGTCTTTTGCGGATGACAAAAGCTCCTCCTTCTGCCGTTGACTGTCCAGTGGTGCCACCTTGTCCAGGTAGACCTGGACCTGCTGCAATGGATATTAAGAAGAGAGGTTTACAGACTAGTAGTCACTGAACCAAGTTATAGTAATATTTAAAGTCATCTATTCAAACAGTCAGCAAGTATGCTTCTGTAGTAAAGATGTCTGTCAATCAACCAATCCATCTGTAACCACAGGCGTCTTGCAAAATCGGCACCCCAAATCTTGCAGAAACAACCCACGATTCAATAGCTGACAGTTTTACAGATTCTTTAATAGTTTCTCAGTACAACTGGTCCAAGTAAATCCATATGATCCAACGAACCATAAAACTTTGTTCAGCTACGAGGCCCCAGAAAGGTCCAAGCCAAATCAATTGACAGTTCTACACCGTAAAGGCAAACGAGTGAAGAAAAAACATGCACTAAATATCTTTCCTTGAGAATCTAGACCTAAACGAAAAGCACATGGTTTTTTATGCCCGCGCGAGTGTTCTTGGGATCTATATCATTTGTTGCTTCATGTAAGCTACATTCATTCAGACAGCCAGTTATTGCACAAGTCAGCCAGCCAGTCAGACAGCATGTTAGTACCACCAGTTAGTCCAGGTAGTAAGTGAGTGAACGTCAAAATGTAGTAAGGGTATGCTAAAGCCACACATATGCGCACTGAGACAGCAAGTTAGTCAGTCTGTCTGTCCAACCATAATCTACCCATCCATCCATCAATAAAACAGGATACCTTAACAGGATACAGTTAAAAATGAGAGTGGACTGTGAATGCCAAAAATTCAGTACATAAAAATAATAAGATCCCAAAACCCACAGAAGATTAAGAATGCAGAGCTGAAGTAAAACTGAATCTCACACCTTGTTCTTCTGACGACCTTTTACGCTGGAACAAAGGAACAAGAAACAATCAGTAACTACAGTTGCGGCAATAACAAGGGGAGAGATAAGTTGTCATAAGCATTGCTGTCAACATACCACACGTTGGGCTCTGTTTATTGCCTGCAATTTGAGGCCTTCTTCAATGCTGCTTGTCAGAGCTTGTTGATTATGGTGTTTGTTTAGCCTCTGCAAGACTTTCTCCTGTGAAGTATTGAAACAGCATGTTCGGTACTGTACCTCTGCACTACATATGATGCTTAGAAATGCATGGTGACCGTTAGGAGAATAGACCTTATTCGCTTGTACATTATTTTTGTATAAGCAATACAGATCATGTGATGACACTCAGGAGATTTGATCCTTTGTCTTGTTCATTAAAAAGAGTGCATGCCAGCATAAATATGTCTGCCTGCACTCTTTTTAATGAACAAGACAGGACAAAATCTCTTGAGTATCATCACATGATCTGTATTGGGAAAACAAAATCTACAAGCGAATAAGGTCTATTGAGTTCATGTAATAACAGACTCTAACATACTAAGAAATGTCTGGGATCAGTAAGGGAGATCATGTCGATGTAACATCTAAATCTCCTTAATCATGCAGTACAAATGTATGGAGATCATTAAGGAGGATTGCGTTGATAGATGTAACATCAAAATTTCCATACTAATACGGTAAGAAATGTACGGTGATCAGTAAGGAGAATTGTGTTGATGAAAAGACAAATTCTCCATACTAACATACTAAGAGATGTATGGAGAACATTAAGGAGAATTGTTCTGCCACAGCAGTGATTGAAATCTCCACACTAACACAGTTAGAAATTTATGGAGGTCAGTAGAGAGAAGTCATGCTTTGAACTCAGAAAAAAAGGATCTCTGACCTGGTGGGCTTCATATTCATCTCTGTCAGGGTAAATCTGGAAATGATAATAATAACAAAAACACTTCCGTGAACAATAGTGCACAAATTCGTAATGCTGATTACATAGTTATATTGCCCAAACATTTGACTGTACTTGCTCGTGTAAACTTACCTTAGCAATCAGAGCATCAAAGTTAGGATCTGGGCGAAGAGACCGTTTTGAGATCAATTTCTTTCGACATGTTGGGCATTCCTTATTCCTGATGAGAGAAAAACATCCAGCTTTGTTACATGTATATATGCCCATTATGCTCTGTTTTGTTTTGCGAGATGATGTGGGTAATAATAATGAATAATAATAATAATGAACTTTATTCGAGTGTCAACTGTATCTAGCACTGACGCACTAATTGGGGGCACTGTCTGTGTCAAGCACAAATCAAATCAAATCACATCAAATCAAATGTTGGTTTTTTGTGGAGAGGGGAAAACTAGAGAACCCAGAGAAAAACCTCTCAGAGCAGAGTAGAGAACCAACAAACTCAGCCCACATATACAGGAAATTTTGTAGCATTTCCAAGTTGGGAAAAATATGGGATATTTATGGGTATTCCTCGGGTTTTAATTGGTATTTCCCAAATTGGGAAAATGCTACCAAACCCAAAAAAAACCCACAAATGGGATAAAATTGACCCAATCAAATCCCAGTAATGGGATATACTTGACCCAAAAAAAACCCACAAATGGGATAAAATTGACCCAATCAAATTCCAGTAATGGGATATACTTGACCCAAAAAAAACACACAAATGGGATAAAATTGACCCAATCAAATCCCCGTAATGGGATATACTTGACCCAAAAAAAAACACACAAATAGGATAAAATTGACCCAATCAAATCCCAGTAATGGGATTTACTTGACCCAAAAAAACACACAAATGGGATAAAATTGACCCAAGCAAATCCCAGTAATGGGATATACTTGACCCAAAAAGAACCCTGGAATGGGATAAAATCAACCCAATCAAACCCCTATAATTAGGGGATATGATTCACCCATGGATAATTTGAAACCATATGATTGATTAAATTACTCACAATAAATCAAATGAAACAATCTTTAATTAATTCTTCAATGTATGAACATTAACATCATACAAAAACTGTATTCAAAATTAAGGAAAATACTTATGAATGTGATTAAAGATAAAGAAATCACATTGTACAATTGCAATTTGATGGCTCAACGAAACAATTTTGAAGAACAGTTGAAAACTCAACAATGTTTTTTTTAACAACAAAGTCTTTTTAGCTACTGGTAGTTATCATTTATTCTCCTGTTTATTTTTGAAAAGCAATGTTAAATCCAGAATATATAAATATTGAACATCAGGGTTCTCAGTAGAAGCCGGCAACCGGCGAATTCCGCCGCCTGTGAAGACGAAAGTAGCCGCCTGTTCTGGCTATGAAATTTGCCTTTGTGTGCCACTTTTTTTTAATGAAGTATAAATGGGCATTCAAGGAGTGTTCTCGAATTTTCCGTTTGTTTGAGGAACCCACTAACGCGCTTTCAACTTGAGTCTACTACAGAGTGCTCCTGTCGTAAATCGTTCTACGGCTACGATCGGCCTGCGTGACCCTTAGGGAACGCGGCCAAATATAAATAGGCAACCCGATCAACGGAAACGGCCCCGGTCAATTTTCCGATGGTTCGGAATCGGTGCCGATTTGTGGCCACTAGATGCCGTTTCCGATATGATAAGTAACTTCGCTGATTCAATCGGATGTGAATAATGGGGTATCATATTTATCTGATAAGAATGTGATCCTGTAAATGTGTCACGAAACCAAATAATGAAAGAGTCACTTCGCTCAAAACAATCTTTACAACTTGCTTTGTTCTCCATTGTAAAATAATCATAGCAATACTTTCGTGGATGTTTTTTTTTTGCCTGTTAAAATTTGTGGAATGATTTCCGCACAGGTCCCTACTTTATTTTTTTTTTTATTTTTTTTTTTTTTATAAATAAATATCTGTTGGACTCTTGTTTAGCCAACCGTTCTCAGCCACAACCTCGCCACCCCCACATCCCGCCTTATAACAACAACAACAAAAAAACAATTGAAGAGGCCTGCGCCCAATGACAATCCAGTTTCGTACAGGAAATATGTAAACACAATGAACTTTTTTTTTTTTTTTTTTTTTTTTGACGTAATTTTTTTATTTTATTTTATTTATTTATTTTTTTTTTTTTAATTCATTTTTTTTTATTATAAGCCAACATAAGATCATACATATAGTAGGCGGAAAGTCACAGGAGCTCTCGGGTCTGCGAGGCTAATAAAGGATGCCACATGAAATATAGCTGTTTAAGTCTTAAGTCTTTAAATGGCTTAAAGACTTAACTGATAAACGTGACCATGAGCACATTAAGTGGCACGAGACCTACCAACTAGCTTCTAAACATACCAAAAGTACAAAACTGATAGATTTTCAATTCAAATTTCTGCACAGGAGAATAGCAACTAATAATTTTCTAACAAAAATTGGAATAAAGGACTGTCCTAACTGTACTTTCTGTGGAAACGAACCAGAAACACTTCTCCATCTTTTCTGGTACTGTCCTAACGTTTCATCCTTTTGGAACTCATTGGCTATAAAGCTGGCCACCCATAATATTATACCTGAACATTATTCATTGCATATTTTAGTAGCACTTGGTCTGAGGCCTGATTCTTCTGCAAATCGACATCAAATTAACTTCTGCTTCCTTCTTGCGAGATACTACATCTGGATCTCAAAAAAAAAAGAGAATTTTCGCCCAAGATAGAAGGCTTTCTTAAATACCTTAAATTGGTTTAAGATACTGAGTCCACGACTACAACTCCACCAAAGAAATGGAATCTTCTTGGTTTATTGCTTTAAAAACAAAAGCTCATGAACATGTAAATCCCTACTTTATTATGCATGCTGTAGCAATATTGTTTCATTCTGCAATAACAAAAATGTTTACATGTGAACAATTCATCTGGTGCATGCATAATGAAGTAGGGACCGGCGCGGAAATCTTGCCAAATTTGTTCGAGGCTATTCGGTAATCGCTTAGGTGTACGGTCGTTTCGCTACAAAGTCGTTTCGCTACTGGTCGTTTCGCTGCATATCGAAGTCGTTTCGAGTTATGTTGCC
Source organism: Ricordea florida (assembly GCA_949710005.1). Classification (NCBI taxonomy): domain Eukaryota; kingdom Metazoa; phylum Cnidaria; class Anthozoa; order Corallimorpharia; family Ricordeidae; genus Ricordea; species Ricordea florida. The sequence continues at coordinate 4,089,365 of OX453283.1, read as the reverse complement.
TGAACGAAACTTGTTGTTTGTGGACAATTATCAATAAAAGTCTTATTCGGACAGTTCTTGTAGATACAGAGGTGAACTAGTGTGTTAGTTTGCTTTTCTTCTCACTGAATAGCGTTTGCGGAATACGCTTCTTAGCCGCGCTGGGAATAGGCAAACCGAGCGATTCTGCGTTCTATATAAATATGTGTCCGAAACGACTAGTAGCGAAACGACCGTAAACCATGCGGCGATAAGCAGTTGGTCTTACCCAGCCTGTTTGTGCATCGAAGAAACAATCATTCACGCTTTGCTTTTGCTAACATAAACTCAGTATTTGAACGTAGCGTGTCCGACTATTTCAACGTAACGTCAACCTTACGGTGGTATAACTTACTTAATCAACTCGTTTGATTTACCCATTTTCTTGTATTTCAACATAAAACTGGTAAAATCCGTTTTCTGCACCTGTTCTAGTCAAATTTGGTAAGTTAATCCACTTACTTAAATACAAACGTTGTTGCACATAAAATGCAGGAAAACCTACCTCTGCGAACCTAGAATTTCAAAATTTTCTAGGGGGGCATGCCCCCAGACCCCCCTAATAGCTCGCCCTTTCGGGCCTCGCCTCAGCCCTACGGGCTGAAGTTAAGCCGCCTATAAGTAATTCTGGGCCGTCTGACAAAAAATCTACTGAGAACCCTGGAACATGATTCTGATACAGAACTACCTGAAGAGGTTCAAATCACTATTAACATACCAACTACCAGCATATATCATGGATGACTTTAAATAGAAATTTCTTTATGTACTACAATATCTGCCATTTTAAGGTTGGCCATGTCCTTATTTTCATCCTTTATAGTACAGTATTTATAGGCAATAAGCTTTTTTACAGTTACCTCCATGAGCTGTGTTAATGTTAAAGATGTGAGTGAAGCCTGTTTAACTCCAAATTTCTTTTTGTTAAGCTTTAAAAGTTCATCTCTGTCAACCTTTGGCATACCAAAGACTGCTTTGAAAATCATCTGACATGTCTTGAGATCATATGATTGGACTGGAATTCCTTGCTTTTTGTCATCCTTCATTAAAGCCAGGGTAGGGAAATTCTCATCATTTGAGTCTTTGTCATCACTTGGACCACTACTGTCAACTGAAAATGTGGATGGTGTATGTGTGCCATCACTTGTATTACCATGATCTTCTTTGTTCTTCTCCTTCAAACAAAGAAACTAAATTTAGTTCACTGGCAACCCAGTATTAAAAAATAAAAACTAAAAAAAGAGGCACTTTTAAGGAAACTATACATACATATAACATTAATGGGAGGCTTAAGGCCTCTCCTACCAGTAATTTTTGGGACACACTTCCCTTTTTAGATCCCCCCTTTACACAACCTTATTTTAGCTCAATCAATCTGAGTTTTACATCAGATGTAAGGCTTGGATGAAAGTTCTATTTTATGGCTATTTTATGCTGATCAGTGTTGTTTTTAGGTAATATTGATTGAGCTAAAATTATGTGAAGTTGGATCAAAAAAACAGAAGTGTGCAAACATTTGATCCATCTTCTTGAATGAAGCTAGCATCTGGTTTTTTCTTCTTTTTTGGGGGCATGGATAAGCTTATTAAATTTTTCAATTTTCAGTCTAAAACACATAAGGATTTAGATATGTCTCTGCATCACAACACTTACTTTAACAGATAAGTACTCTTCACCTCTGGAGAGAAGCGTGCAATGTCCTCCATTCGTGGTTTAACTCTTGAAGGTGAGGCTTTTCGAGATAGCACTCTCCGCTGGGGAAAGATTTTTGCAAATTCGGCTTTGAAATGGACAGCTTTTCCGTACGTCAGACCAAGTCTTTCAAATATTGGAGCATCAGCTTCTCTGGCGATCAAATCCTTAATGCTCTCTTCACTTACCACTTCTTCGGCTATGATAGAAGTAAGACTTAAGCACGATTCAAATACACCAAACGCTTAATCTGGCGGAGAAGAAAATGGCGCGAAAACTCTGCTGGAATGTTTTGCGTACGAGAAGGAAATGAATATTTATTTACCATTTATTTATATTGTAATTATCATAACTATTTCTTTATACTGATGTGATGCTTGTAAGAGTTTTATCAGTCAATAAAGTAGATGTAGATGTAGATGTAGTCTAATATGCTTACTTTAAAAGGCTGCCACAACTTGATCTCCAAACAGTTCAGACAGTTTAGAAACTATATGAGCATTAATTGCTGGCTGTGAATCTTTTCCTTCTTCAACTTCCATTTTATGATATTACAATTTTCTATTGTATACTTTTCAAGTATATATTCGAGTAAGGAATAGGAATACGAAGTCAGCAAAAAACTGGAAAAAACGTGGAAGATGGCGTGTTGAAGGCAAAGATGGCGGAAGCGCACGCAACCGGATCGACTTATGGCGCTGACCAAATAAATGTAGGCTCAAATACGTCATACACAGCCCTGTTCCGACGAAGGGCTAACGCTCGAAACGTCAGCACCTCCTTTTTACCTTACGGTGGTATAACTTACTTAATCAACTCGTTTGATTTACCCATTTTCTTGTGTTTCAACTTCCCACCGACGCAGCACCAGTTTCTTTAGAAACTATCCCCACAATACCTGTTCTGATTGGCTTATTTCAGTTTGTGGCGGGAAATCTAAATGTTTTCTAGTGATGTGAAGTTATTTAGATCATATGGCAGAAAAAAAAAGTTTTAACTGGCGAAGAGATGATATTTCTAGCTGTGACTGTGACGAAAAACCCTATAGGCATGATCATTGCCCTTGCCTGAGTTGCAATGGAAGAGCAACCGACTGTAAAACAGAAATTCGACACTGGAGAGAAGCAAGTGAACTTGAACTTGAGGTAGTTAACCAACCTCCTAGTTTTGAAAGTACTTCATCTGATGAAGATAATAAAAATGACCAGTTGTCTTCAAGCGAAAATGCGATCCTTGACGAGCCTGAAACACTAATCAGGATCTTTTGACTGTTGCTGACTACATGCGACAACTTGGCCCATGTGAGCTGACTGTACCTGTGTATCGTGAAAGAGGGGATATGGTTCTCATTCAAGGTGAAGCCACTGATGATGTTTGGCATGGCCACATCCAAACTGTTGATTTCATCAACAAGACAGTAGATGTTTACTTTTTTCTTCCAAGGCAAAATTCAGGCCAGGACAACATTTATGTGAGAGAAAAACGTGGCAAAGGTGCAAGAAATACTGTATCATGTGAATCAATCATTGAAATTGTACAAGGTCACTGGAGGGGTGCATCCACATGGATAAAAGCAGCTGTTTATTGAATAAATTCTGATGAATACTTGCATTATGATACCGGTATGTAACACATTAAATGGTATGCTACTTTAACAGTGCATGGAGGTGCCTGATTAGTACAACATTTTGTAATGTTAGGCTTTGGGGTTTAATGTATAAATATTCCCATACAATTCTCAATATTGGGAATAGCTTTGAGAAATATTCCCATTCAATTCTCAATATTGTGAAAAGTATTGGGAAATATTCCCATTCAATTCTCAATATCGGGAATAGCTTTGGAAAATATTCCCATTCAATTCTCAATATTGGGAATAGCTTTGGAAAATATTCCCATTCAATTCTCAATATTGGGAATAGCTTTGGGAAAAATTTCCTTTCAATTCTCAATATTGTGAATAGCTTTGGGAAATATTCACATTCAATTCTCAATATTGTGAAAAGTATTGGGAATTATTCCCATTCAATTCTCAATATTAGGAATGGCTTTGGAAAATATTCCCATTCAATTCTCAATATTGTGAAAAGTATTGGAAAATATTCCCATTCAATTCTCAATATTGTGAATAGCTTTGGGAAATATTCCCATTCAATTCTCAATATTGTGAATAGCTTTGGGAAAAATTTCCTTTCAATTCTCAATATTGTGAATAGCTTTGGGAAATATTCCCATTCAATTCTCAATATTGGGAATAGCTATGGGAAATATTCCCATTAAATTCTCAATATTGGGAATAGCTTTGGGAAATATTCCCATTCAATTCTCAATATTGTGAAAAGTATTGGGAAATATTCCCATTCAATTTCCAATATTGAGTTTTCACAACAAAATCCCATTTAAGACATTAGGTAATGTAACCAAATTCCTAAGCTTTTCCCAAAGGCAGAAATTATTGTCCCATTTTTTTCACAATATTGGGGAAAATTCCCATTGTTTTCCCAATTGTGAATTTTCAAAAATTTCCTGTGATATGACGCCGGGGCTGGGAATCGAACCTGGGACACATTGGTGGAAGGCGAGCGCTCTCACCACTGCGCCAACCCTGCTCCCCAACACTGCGCCAACCCCGCTCCCCAACACTGTGCCAACCCTGCTCCCCAACACTGTGCCAACCCTGCTCCCCAACACTGTGCCAACCCTGCTCCCCAACACTGTGCCAACCCTGCTCCCCTGCATGGGCAAGACAGCCCCATCTTGCCTACTTGGGTAGCCAATCACAACACAGGATTTGCATATCTTGCCCACCCAAGGAAACAAGCAATATACCGTAACAACAAAATACATGTACAGATTCTAATCTAAACTTTCAAAGTTACTGTAAAATTTCCTGTTAAATATAATTTCTTTACTCACCCACTTCTTAGAGCTGTGATGATGCACTCTTGGCAAAACCTATGTAAACACTGACAAAAACAAAGAGGTATAAGAAAGATGTAGGCGATACCGCTATCATTGTCATTATCAATGACAGTAATGATGATAATGATCATTGCCCAAAATTGCCACAGCTCTTATTTACTGCAATCATTATGGCGCCCATTTTTACAACTTATCAAACAGTACATGTACAGTAAATGACCATGTTGATGAGTCATGTTGTTTTGAGATCTCACAGAAATTTTGATCAAACTCACCTCTTTTGTTGTCATGGTATTTTTCAGCATATCAAGACAAATCGGACACATGAGCTCACTATGAAGGCTACGGGGTGAAATAGAGATCTCTGTCCCATCTGTGATGGCTTCTTGAGGTGTGCGATGAAGCTCATACAGACTCAGTTCTACAACAGCAACAAGCAATGTTTACACATCTCATTTCAAAGTGTAAATATGAAATAAGATTATGCATGCTGTTGCTGTACTGTTTTGTCCTTACAAAACAAGAAATGTTGGCATAATTATGCATTGCCGTCTACAATACAGCAACAACATTCATAATGAAGCATGGAGTATTAAGGAAATCTAGTTGAGTTCAGTTTTGACAACATAATTTTATTAATTAGAAAATATCTCAAGGAAAATATGCACGCTCATTGGTTAAAAAATTAATCATGTTTCTATAACTCGATAGAAACAAAAAAGTTGTCGTAGTCACGGCCACAGGGCTATTTTCTAAAAGAAATAGAAAGCATTTTCTTTGTGTTTTTATCAAGTTATAGAAACACTTGTGAAAGTTTGCGAGAACTCGAAAAAGCTGTGGGAACACTCACCTTTCAGCTCCTGTTCCCACAGCATTTCTCATTCTCCCAAACTTCCACTCATGTTTCTATAACTCGATAGAAACACAGGAAATGTTTTCTATTTCTTAAATATTAAATTCAAATAACAAAAATGTAAAAAACAGGTTTAAGTAAAAAGTATGCTCTCTTTAGAATAAAATGAAACAAGCATAACACATGCCAGTGACAACTAAAATATCTGTTCTTCTCAATCCCCGTTTAATTCAAGATTGATGCAAGGAGCAAAGGGCTAAACAACAGACTTTAGAGTTCTGGGTCGGGTTGTTTGAAGCAGGGTTAAGGTAACCCAGGGTTAGTGCGAAATTTAAATGCTGATATGAGAGCTTCAAAACACATTCAATATACTTTTGACTGAATACAATTTGGTGATTGCATGCATTCTCTGAAAAAAATACAGAAAGTTATCGGAGAAAATGCTTTTTAACAAGAGGAAAAGGAACCCGGGTTAAAATTTAACCCTGGCTTAGCGCTAATCGGCCTTCGAACAACCGGCCCCTGATGCACAATTATTGTGTTATATGCAAAGGTACGTTTTGCTTTAACGCTAAAATTTCAGTACTAAATGGTTAACACTGGACACAAAAAATAACACATTATGATTTTTCTTAAATGACATATAAAGACCATTAAAATCAAGCATGCCATGAGCAACTGCGGAGCTATAAATGCATGCTTGGATTCGGTTTAACCTTCTGTGATGTGGACGGAAGTCAAGAACTATCAGAAATGAGACGTTTCAAATGCACGCGCAAAGTTGACCAAAACGACATGGACAGACAACTTCGAACATTGGCATTACTTACCCCAGGATTTCGGCTGTTGAACTGGTTGAGGAGTTACAGGAATGGCCATTATGTTTGTAGAAATTCAGAGTCAAACCACTGAAAAAAGGCAAGTTGAACACTGTTGAAGCTATGGTTGAAGGTAATAAGTGAATGTCTCCCACAATGCATCGAGAACAGATTACTTGTGCATCCAGGCCAGAATACTGAGTGAATGGTTACAAAGCTCAATGTTTCGCACGCGAAACATTGTTTTAAGACACCAACAAGGAAGTATAAAAACTCCTAGAAATCGTTTATGGATTGCTCATTTGCGCAGTCCATGTTGTTCTTCTGGACCTTAAAATTTCTTTGAAGTGTTTGAAAATTTATTTGCGTCAGATTGCTCTCATGGAGAGGCCATACATAAAAAGTGGTTCAATAGTAAACAAAGCTGCACTTGAATGAAAAAATTAATTACTTACTTAAGCTTATGCAACTCAGCGATTTCGTTGTCGTCATGGATAAGTACCAGGTTATAAAAACGCTTGGAAAAGGAGCAGGGGGAAAGGTTCTGCTTGCAACAGACGAAAAGGAAAGGTATGTAGTGTGCAAATGTGATTTAACTTCATAGTTGTAACGTTCCGCGTAGTAACGTTAGTGCAACGAGACAGTCATTGTTGTTCATCTGACTTTAAATATTGGTTAATACAGGTCACGTGCTTGCCTATTTTTTGTATACAAAAAGAAATGCAAATTTAAATCTATATATTTTTATATTTGTAATAATAATCATGACAATGATAACTAGAAGTATGAATCACGCAAAACCTCACAAAGGCAGTTTTCGAAGTTCTAACTCGTAATGCTTTTTCTTATCAGGGCTAGACACCAATTAATGCATGTATCCATCTTATCATTAGATCATCATTATTGTACTTTTATTATTGTTATCATTATTATAATTATTATTACTGGTATTGATATTATTATTACTGGTATTGATATTATTATTATTATTGTGATTATTATTGTTATTATTATTATTGTTACCATGATATATCTTTTATGGGAGTGGGGATGTACACTGTATGTCATAATCTGGTTATTAATATTAATAATATTATTCTTACTGTCAAACCTTTAAGGTTACTGTAGACCTTCAAAGGCTGAATTTTGCGAATTTTTTTTTCTGTACTCCTGACATAGCTAAAACATCGATTTAAAGTTTGGTGAAAAAAGTTGTTTGAAATCATTCAGCGAGATTTCGGGGAAAAACTATTTTGGAGAAGAGTTAATAAATAACTAAAGGCGTTCTAATCCCATTAAACACATCTAGCGCCTACTGATTTTTCGCGGCAAATCTTATCGGGGACTAAAATTACAAACATTTGAATATTTTGTTTACACTCAAAGTTAAGCTCTGTCGCGTCGTTTTGGCCGTTGGTAACAGTGAATATTTTAATGTAGAATCCGTCAAAACTTACATTATGAATTCATCGAAAAGAGAAAAGAAGCCTTGGACAAAAACCTCGTAAGAAACCTGATGAAAAAGGAGAAAGGCGATTTGTTTGATGAAAGCAGGAGGAAGGAACTCGCCGCCAGTGACAAAGGTTCCTGGTTTGACCAGCCTTCAAGCCATGTTTCAGGAGTCTCACATCCTTCAACTTCCAGAGAGGTTGGTGCCGGTAGTTTAAAGCTGATGGCTTCGAAAGCTGCTACCACTGGTTTAGCAGAATCTGACTCGACCAGTGGCGAGGAATCGAACACAAGCACACAATCGGAGGAATTGGAGTGTGACCACGTTTTGTTTTGGATCGCGCTCGGTTGACTGAATATTTGGTTCTTTGGAGGTCGCCACAACTTTTCCTCCCTTTCGCTGATTAGTGCCTTTTCTCTTTAATGTTTTTCTAGAGGCTTTTCTTGTTGATTTAACTTTACCCATGTTTTTGCCGACGGTGTTCGACTGCGACTGCAAAACTTCCCGCAAATTTAATGAGCTATTTTTGTTGCGGGCGCTCGGGGGATCCGAAGCTCGTGTTTCATTGGTCGGCGGCATGACCCAGTTGACAGCCGCTTTGATGAGGTGTGATAAGCCTTTAAAACTTTAGGAGTCTAAAACTCGGACTTTATTTTTGCGTGGATTTCCTTGCTTCAAGCGAATTAATAGGGTATATAGATTTGACGCATTCTCATGAAATTTGGCCAAAATGTTCCTTGGTTATCAGTGCAAAAAAGGGTGTGAGGCTTTTTTGATATTTCAAATACTTCTCCTTTTACGCGCTCTCACATGACGAAGATCGGCAAATATTCAATTCGCCAACTTCAAAATAGATTTTCTCGGCAACCAGTCGGAATATCAAAAAAGCCTCACACCCTTTTGTAGCCTATCACCTTCTGATTGACATTGTGCAGTTTCTTGGGTCGTACTTGCGAGCAGGAAGGCAGGTAATTCAGTTTAACAAATAGGGTCAGTTTTGCGTTTGAAGGCTAGCGCGCGCTTCCATTAAGTCAAATCTTAAAAAAATATTATTTCTTCTGATTGTACATTTTATTAGCTTTACGTTGATATATACTTTTCTATGGTTAGAGTATCAGCGGCGCGCATACGAATGATTCTTCGGAAGACACCCCTGAAGGTCTACAGTAACCTTAAGTCCATCTGTACCTACTGTATGAAAGGAGTTCTCTCAGTAAACATAACTTACTATGTATGTGTAATCGCATGGGCCCGAGGGCAATTAAGGATTAATTTCACGCGTATTTTCAAAGTTTACCCAAAATTGCCCGAGTCGCGAAGCGACGAGGGCAATTTTGGGAAAACTTTGAAAATACAAGTGAAATTAATCCTTAATTGTCCGAGGGCACTTGCGATTACTTGTTTATCACATAAAAGGGCAAAATTTTTTTGGGAATCGCATTCTCGCACGATGTCCGCGCGATGAAGCCCTTTCAATGCCGCCACAAATGTCAAAACAAACGTAACTGACCAATAGATTCAATGAACATTTTATTCTCAAAATACAGTTAACAACGTTACACGGTTTCATTCAGTTATATTGCAATCAACAGTGAACAGCAAAAAGGCTCAAAATGTATTTATGTGAACATTACACCTTAATCGGAGTCAGATTCTGGGAGAAAAATTCTTTTGTAACCTCGCTTGCTCTGGCTGAGACTTGCTTGGGAAGAATGATTTCCAGCTATGTTGAGAGTGACACTGCAATGGCTGAAATTGTAGATTTGACTCGAAGCTGAGTCGGGCTGTGTTTCCACTGAGGACAGAGGTTGAAGTACTTGTCTTGTCGTGGCAGTATTTGTGAGATTGTCGATGATGTTGGACATCACTCTTTGCTCGTTTTAATCACCGGAGTCCTAGTCATTCAAACCTTGCTCGGAATGTTTTTAATCTTGCATTTCGGAATGCCGGAGCTCTTCAATTTCTTGACAACCGTTTTTCTGGCGCTGTGGTTAGTAACCTTCTTGTCTGGGCAGGTAATATAACTTTCAGAGGTGAGTTTTCAGCTCTGCGAAAAATTGGGCGAGCGCTTCGTTCAGCTGTGACACTTCGTAGCTCTCAATTTCTTCCTTTTTCCCCCTTGTTACAGCCCATTGTTTGAAAACGCCGGTCCAATAGACAGTACTTAGTTTTGTGTTTTTCTCTCGCTACCGTGCTTTAGTTCCTCAATTAAGGTTCCGTCGGCTTCCACGAAACGGGAAGCCATTGTTGCAAAAAAAAAATTCATCAGCAATAACGCTTCGTTGCCAAGCAACTTATGACAAATCAGCAGCAAGTAATCATGCCCTCTTGATTACCTAAAGTGCCCTCGTGATTAAGAAAAAATGCCCTCTGTCTAAGCCAATCAGCGTTTAGTAATTTTGCCCTGCATGTGATAAGCACCAGAATCAGTTATTTATAACTGATAAATGACATTTCACTTGCCTTTTTTTCAGACAAGTGGCCATCAAAGAAATTACGTTAGATTCACAAAAAAAGAACAGAACAAAGGAAGCTGTGCTGAAGGAAGCAAGGTGCAGCTTTTGCATGATTTATAGGGCTGATGAATTGTCCATTAACAGTTTTAACTGCTCGCAAAATTTTACCTTTGCTCAATTTGCTCGCAAAATTTAAACGAGTGCTCGCTTGCTCGTGCTCCCTAAATTTTTGCAGTTGATCGCATGCTCACAAAGCAATTTTTTTACATCTGCTTGTGCTTGCAAAAAATTGCCTGCTTGCATTGCTCGCAAATGCTCGCAAAGACCATTCATTACCCCTATTTATAATGACAAAGTTGTTATTCGATACATGTTCATTCAACTCGTATTTGATCCCTAGCTATAGACTATGATAGAACCAGGGCTAAAAATTGGCGGTCACACAGATGCCAGTGGCGAGTTAAAACTGACAAGGGCTACCAAAAGTTAAGGTTTGAACACCCGATGTGCGACTATGCTACAGAATTTTGAAAAGTTGTAATGTAAATTATGCAAAGTACAAAGTTAAAAATATAACTCAATATGTAGTTTAATTGGACTACCTTTCTCTTCATTTCTTTGCCTAAACTTAAAGATCATCCATTTTAGTGAATTTTAAGTTCTGCAGTGGAAATTTCAAGCCGTTTTAACAGGGATTTCTCGAGCGATCCACATGCATAACATATAGATGCCACTTTGATTTTGTGATTGCCATGTGACTCTGAAAAAAAAATTAAGGGCTACCTCATTTTGGGATGGGCCACTAAGAATTTAACGAAACTGGCCCAACTGGCCACCAAGCACTGGAGTTAATTTTTAGCCCTAATAGAACTTGAAAAAAACTCGCACAGGGACAGCCACTTTTTGAAGCATGCACTGTGATATTAATTCTCCCTAGTGCGACTGCAAGATCTGGAAGGTTCATCTCCTTAAATGAGTGCTATACTCCTCCTTATAATTATATTAGTATGAAGAATTTGTTGAGTTAACTTGCTGTCAAGTCAATTTTGTTGTTTCCTCTTGAAATTCTCATCTTCCATTTTATACAACACTTTATTGATGCTGTAAGACATGTACACCTGTTTGCTGTTTTTCAGTATTCTTGCACATCTGAAGCATCCACATGTTGTGTCATTGTTGGAATACTTCTTTGATTCTGCAGAAGAACAACTTTATATTGTGCAGGTAGGGACTTCTTGCTAGCACTGTTATGTGTGCAGTTAGCCTTCCTATATGATTATAATTGTCATCTACAGCAAGTATTTTATATTTCCATCAGTTAGAACCTCATTTCTGGAAGTATGCAATTAAGAAATTATGTTTTTGAACTGATGTGATTGTTTTTTTTTTTGTACTTGTTAATGTTTAGGATTTTTGTGATGGAGGGACCTTAGCTGAGCAGATTTCAAAGACCAGAGAGGTAGGTTTGATTTAAGACAACACTTCAGGTTTGTGAACTGTTTATGCAATAATTTAAAACTTAATTTGATACTGAGCACTTTTTTATCTACAGTTACTCTGTTATGGTTTACACTCTACTAAATAAACTAAGTGCACAAATGAGTTAACCTGTATAATTTTCTCAAGCCTTACTGGTAAACGTTTTCTTAAGGAAATGACTATATTACTTTAAACTGTAAACTGTTTTAACTAGTTTTCATTTATCTTTTACATTATTTTAGGAGAATTCACTGTTTTCTGAGGATCAAATCATGCAAGTATGGAAGCTTGGCATTATCATTGATGTTTCACTCCATCTTTGTAGCAATTCTCTTAAACAACTGCCTGCATATATTTGGTTTTAAGTTAGTTTGGAGAGTTTGGTGTCAGATCAATTCATGATGTCTGAATAGATCATTTGTGTGATTCTCATAACAGTTAGCTCTATAATGCACTGTTCTTGTGTGGAGAAGTTCCATGCTGATAACTTCTGGGAGTGAAAGGGTTGACATGTAAACCCATATGTAGTTATAGAAAGATACCTGTAATTTACTGAAGATTTTACTTCAACACTTTTGCAATCTTTATGACAGTGGTTTGTCCAGATGACGATGGCTCTACATCATATCCATTCTAAGAGAGTACTTCACAGGTACAGTAATTAACTGTTTTAAGTATTATAATTTGAAAAAATGATAGATTTGTACTGCATTTGAAAATGTCAAAGAAGTGTGGACCCTCGCAGTACTGAATGCAATTTTAGCAATTGCAATTTGGCCTGAAGAGAAGAACAAACTGAAACAGGAATTAACCCTTTAAGCCCCATTATCAATATTCATTTTCTCCTAACTGTTCTCACATATTTGTTATGGTACTAGTGAAAAGAATTTATTAATATAAGTAATAATCAATACAACTCTTTTTTGGTGATCATTTTCATTATTCTCATAACATGAATGGTTGATGAACAGCAAATATTGTAATGAGAAATTGGATACTGATCACTACTGGGACTTAAAGGGTAAAACTCATGATCTCGCAAATACTGGTGTGGTGCTGTTCCACCTTAGCGAGAGGCAAAGCAGCCATCTATGTTGGAGGAGGTCAATGTTAGGCACAACAACCACACACTGTTCAGACTCACGTCAGTTTACTTTATTCCTTACCAACTAAAATTGATTCAAATGTTTGAAGTGGGTGGAAATCTAAAAATCACAGCTCAGTTTACCAGCTGAATCCCATGATGTTTTCCTTTGCTCCCTCTCGAGCTGAGGACTTGTGAATCTTTTTTGTCTTTCAAATTCTTGCTTAAAGACATGACTTTTTAAATTGTCTTATGATGCAGTTTTACAATTTTTAAGTTCTACCTTCTACTACTATTGTTAGTTTTTTTTTTACTTTAAACTTATTGATGTAAAGCACTTTTGGACCTATGGGAATTAGCACCTTTAAAATATTTTATTATTATTATTATTATTATTATTATTATTATTATTATTATTATTTATTATTACTCCTTTTCTTCCACAGAGATTTGAAGTCACAAAATGTGTTCTTGACCAAGAAAGGTGTGCTTAAAATAGGTATGCTCTGCTGTTACATATGTAGCATAATTTTTGAAGAACAACTGTTAAAACTGACTTCGTCATGTTAGTATAATAAGTTCACTTCTTTCTAGGTGACTTTGGAATTGCACGAATGATGGAGAACACATTTGATGTGGCTCAAACATGCTGTGGTACTCCGTGTTATCTCAGTCCAGAGCTTTGTCAAGATATGCCGTATAGTTCCAAGGCCGATGTCTGGGTAAGTTGTACCTCTTGAGCTAACAAAAGCACTTAAAATACTGAGTTATAACTAGGTTGGTTGCAGTTCATTTGGGCTCGTTGCATGGTTTGATCCTCAGATGAAGAAGATAGAACAAAACTGTTTAGTAAAACAAACAGTACCGCAGTACAGTACTTTTCAGTAGCTTTCCAAAGAATGGTCACACTGCACGGTTTGATCCACAGTTGAAAAAGTTAGAACCACACTGTACAGTAAAACAAACAGTACCACAGTACAGTATTGTTCAGTAGCTTTACAAAGAATGGTCACACTGCATGGTTTGATCCACAGATGAAAAAGTAAGAACCACACTGTACAGTAAAACAAACAGTACCACAGTACAGTACTGTAGAGTTGCTTATTACAAAGAATGGCCACTCTGCATGGTTTGATTCACACTCCACAAAATTAACAAGAAATATTTTTAACAAGGAGGATGACTGAATTGAAGGTTATGGTGATAGTAAAAATTGGCAATTTTTTCTGTTCCTTTATTTCAGGCACTGGGGTGTCTTCTTTTTGAGATGTGTGCATTGCGTTACGCTTTTGACGCTACAAACTTTGTCAGCTTGTTCTACAAGATTGTTAAAGTGGATCACGGAGTAAGGGATATTTACAGAGCTAAATAATTTTTATACTTAGTCAACTAAACGACGCTCAATCTTTATAGTGAAATATCATTTATATTTCATCTGCTGTTTTCTTTTTATTACTGACCAGGAAATTCCAGAAAAGTATTCGTCATCTATATGTGCTCTTATCAAACAGTTGCTTGCCAAATCCCCGGATGAACGGCCATCGTAAGTTGAACTATTAAGTTTTATCGAACAGAACCTCTGGGGCATATAATTTATGGTATGCCACTACATAGTCAGTTTACAGGGGTATAAAAGGGTTTACAAGGATATACCTTTGTAAACCCTTGTATACCCCTGTAAACAGTTATATGTGGTGACTATATGGTGGCCTACCATGAACTATATGCCACCTCTGGACGTCAGAGCATAGTTTTTGTTTTTTTTATTTATTTATTTATTTTTTTTTAATTTTTTTTTTATTTTTTTTTTTATTTTTTTTATTTTTTTTATTATTTTTTATTATTTTTTATTTATTTTATTTTATTTTTATTTTATTTTTTTTTTTTATTTTTTTTTTACATCAGAGCATAGTTAGTGGAGTGTCATCAGGTCCGAAGTGCTTTTCGCATGTATACACTCTATCATTGTCGATTAATCTTTGGAAGTCCTTATCCACTTCTCGTGTTTTCGTCAGCTCATTCGGCCACTGTTCTCGCCACTGTTTATACTCCTCGTTTCTCGGAGCTGGGAGCTTCCATATCCCGATTCCTTTAGTATTCCTGCACGATCCGCACCCAACTACGGCACAATTGTCGCCTGGCATTATGTATACACAAGCAGCTGGTTTGATAACGATTTAAACTATTTAAAAAGAAAGAAAACCTCGATATTTCCGTGAAACAACAACTTCATGTGATCTGCGACGCCACTTTAGGTATTGCACGGTCATTATCACGTGATCTTTATAAAATCGTATAATAACCTATCCCTTTGAAGTTTGCCGGGTTTCCTAACCAGTCTCCCTCCACTAACTATGGTCAGAGTTAATTCAGTATTTTATTGCATCCATTTTGAAATCACAGGAGATCCCTGCAATTTGATTGGCCCATAGCAGTGTGATTTATTCTGAAATTGCACCATTTTTGCTCTAAATCGCATCATTTTTAAAAAGTTACTCTTTTTCAAAAACCGGGCTTCCTGAAGTGGATAAGTAAATAAGTCGTATTGACAAAAAACTGTGATTTCAAAATGAGTGTAATAAAGTGGTAATTGAACATCTTCTCGTGCAATTTTGGTCTGAAATCATACTTGTGATTTCAAATCAAACTCGCTTTACGCGCTCGTTCGATATTTGAAATCACGCGTATGATTTCAGACCAAATTGCACTCCACTCAGTTCATTTATCATTATAAAACACACAATTTGGAGCTGTGTGCACTTTGCTTGTAGTCAGTTGTTTTGTTATGTTATTCTCAGGGCTGGTAGCATCCTCAATCTTCCTTTTGTCCAAGAACACTTAGCGTCCTTTATTAAGGAACAAGAGAACTTACAGGAGGCTTTACATGGGAGGTATGTTAAGCTGCGACGGAAAAGTATCGTGAAAGACGGGGAAGGAGGGAATAAAATGGTTTAAATGGATGTGAATATCATATGTATCAATTTCATATCAGCTGAACTTCTCGAACATTTCGATTATTTTCGTATAAATACCACTGACACAGTGGGTAGAGCCTGCAAACAGAAACTCAATGCGATCGTTCGAACTCAACAAAATGGAGTGTTACGTTCAGTTGAAGTAAAAGATGAAAAATAGAAATAGCAGTTGAAAGAATCAGTTGAAGTAAAAGAGAAACAAAGGTGTAAGTACATAAAAAAATTGCTGAAATTCCTCTGGAAACATTTAGGAGAGAGAGTAAGTCCTTTTTGAGGTGGCTACTAGCGTTTACAGCTGGAAAAATCACGCTCACAGCCGGGTAATTTTCCCGGCTCCCGGCTATTATTTACATGCCTGAGGATGGATTTGATTGTGAGGAAGAATGGGAAGAAGAGAAAGTGTAAGGGAGGGGTAGGGAGGAGGAAAATATCTGCGGATTGCGGACAAGGTTGCGGTGCAAGAAGAAGAAGAAAAAACTGTAAAAGGGAGATGTTGGTGCTATGACGTTTAACCTTAAAAAAGAAAAGGACCAGGATTGAAAATATCTATACATCTATTTCACTATATGCAATGATCAGTAAAACTGTTGAGAGGCTAAGTTAAAAAGACGCTTGAGACCGTTTTTAAACTTTTTAACTTTTTCACTCTTAAGATCTGAGTGGCAATTCTCCTAAGTGAGTACCAAATTTTGTTACAAATTAATTTTGAGAATTTGATATTTGGTCAAGTCAGCATCTTTGAGTTGATCGTTTTGTTCAGTTCTCGTAGTCAGTTTGCTTCACTGTTATGGAAAGGAGAAGTTCTGTGTTGATCACTTCTGGGAGTGAAAGGGTTTAAACTTCCCGCTTCGATCGCCGGTTCTAAATTGTTCCTTATAGCAATCAATAAAAATACTAAAAAATTAATGAGGTTTAGGAAGTATTTGCAAAATTGTCTAAAAGCTTATTTTTTAAAGTACTTTTAAAACCTTGAACCGAACGGCTTGATTTTAAAAAGGGTTCTAAATTTTTCCACAGTCCAATAATTCGGTAACAAAGTGTTCTTTGTCCGGAGGCTGTTTTAAAAAGAGGAATGCTAAGCTTTTGGCCACTCCTTGTTGTACGTTTGGTAACTTCTCGCGGGTAATAAATTGTGATGTCAGATATTTAGGGGCGTGCCCTGAAAGGCATTTAAAGGCCATCATAGCTTGGCGATCGTAGAGTTGGTCCTTAACAAGTATTGTGGCGATAGTTTCTAAAGAAACTGGTGCTGCGTCGGTGGGAAATTGAAGCACAAGAAACTGGATAAATCAAACGAGTTGATTAAGTAAGTTATACCACCGTAAGGTAAAAGGGAGGTGCTGACGTTTCGACGAAGGGCTAACGCTCGAAACGTCAGCACCTCCCATTTACCTTACGGTGGTATAACCTACTTAATCAACTCGTTTGATTTATCCAGTGTCTTGTTGGTCCTTAACAGGTAACCAAGACAGACATTTTAAGTGGGGAGTTACATGATCGTACTTTCTCGCACCGCAGACGATTAGGCAAGCAAAGTTCTGCACAGCGTGCAATTTATATTAGTCACGGAGCGTCTATAAGAGGGGAGGGTGTAGTACAAACTTTACTCCTGGGGGGGGGGGTGGGGGAGTTGGGCGTTTATTAGACACAGTATATAGACCGAATGCATAAATGGCGGCCAAAAAATTATTCTTTTGTTTATGTGCTAATTAGACTCACTAGCATCGTTTGCATGGACAAAATTCAAAAGAAGTGTTGCTTGAGAGCGAGGTTAGTGAGTTAAATTAGCACATAAACAAAAGAATACATTTTTGGCCACCATTTATGCATTTGGTCTATGACTCACGCTTGAAGTTCTGTTTTGTAGACAACATTTAAAGACTGCATCAGCAGGGTTTAGGAACAAATCTCCCATCATGCCGCAGCGACCGTCGTCAGCCACAGGATTAAGATCCCCCGATGAACAAGACAAACGAGCGATAAAAGCGCGAAGTAAATCAGCTCAACCTGGCAACAAAAGAGAGAAACAAACATCACCAGAAGCGATAGAAGGTAAAAAAGAAAAACGTATTTGTTGAGCGTCAGTAGAAAATTATTACAAATCTATCAGTTAAGGAGACAGAAATATTTATGCATTTCATAGAGGCCCCGCAAACGACGCAATCCGATGATCCTGGCGAGTATTCGGATGATTTCGATGAGTCGTCCGGAGAATCCGAAGAAGAATCGGAGATGAACGGAGGCTCACCGAAGAAGCCGATTCCGTCGTCAATGAAAGTTGGTGGGAACGGCGAAGAGGGCGAGTTGGAAATGGAGTATCCCGACGACTTTGAAGACGACTCCGACGAGGGAGAGGTATGGTGTTGTTTGTGTAATGCCACAGAACATATAATGAAAACGCTCCAATCATTTTCAGAAATGCTTTGTCTGTTTGTGTCGTTTTATTTGTGGTTAGACATTTTTCTTACAGGAGTCATCGCATTTTGGTTATTTTCCTTGGGCTCCTGACCTGATAGAATTTAGGGACGGACCATTAGAAAAGTGATTGGGGGGGGGGGGGGGTGGGGAAAAAAAAAAACAAAAAAAATCATGCAAGGGAAAATGCCAAGAAAAAAAATTCATGCAAAAAAGAAGGTAAAAAAAATTTATGCAGAAGAAAGGTCCAATTGTGACTTTTTCACACGTAGTGAAAAAAATTCGTGCAGAGGGGTTCACCTGAAAAAAAAAATCCTGCACAAGCAGTGAGCGAAGAAAAAAATATTCGTGCAAGCTGAAAATTCCCCACCCCCCCCCCCCCCATCACTTTTCTAATGCTCCGTCCCTTGGGCGAAGTTGAGTGTTAAATCACGTAGTGAACACCGATAAGAGATTCAAAGTAGAGAGACTCGCAGAGTTCTTGACAGAATTACCGGATCAATGTCAGTATTTGGGCAACTGGGCACCTACCCCTCCCTTAAGCCAACAAGCTATTAAAAAATTAAAAAAGTTAGCGTTAATGTTGGGTTAGGGGAGGGGTAGGTGCACAGTTGTCCAGATACTGGAATTAATCCGAATCGTTGCTGTTTCGTGTGTTCTTGCTCTCGGCCAAGTTTGAAATGCATGCAAACGAAACGATCTTGAAACTGACGAGCTCGAAGAATTCACTAGAGAGCCGTCTGAACACATTGTTTTCATTGCTGTTTCTTTACCCTTCGATTTGAAAATGTTCTTCATTTTTTCAGGTGTTGGGCGATATTCTTACTAGTGCCCGGGCTGCCCAAGAAGCAGACGGTTAGTAGCGACAGATGGTGGGGATAGCTTCTAAAGAAACTGGTGCTGCGTCGGTGGGAAATTGAAGCACAAGAAATTGGGTTAATCAAACGAGTTGATTAAGTAAATTATACCACCGTAAGGTAAAAGGGAGGTGCTGACGTTTGGAGCGTTAGCCCTTCGTCGGAGCGACGACGAAGGGCTAACGCTCGAAACGTCAGCACCTCCCTTTTACCTTACGGTGGTATAACTTACTTAATCAAGTCGTTTGATTTACCCAATTTCTAGTAACGAAAGATGCCTCGTTGGGACTTCGCAGAAGAGATTTAGAATACGTCTGCATGCATGTGTAACAGATCCTGCGATTTGTAATTCTCATGTGATCGAAAAAGTTGCCTTAGTGCCTGCTACGTAGACAAGTGTAAGCCGGGTACGAAATTATACGGGCACTATCTATCGATACTAATGAAGTCTTCGGAAGTAGTCGTAATGTCTTCGGAAAAGTTAGCTTAGTCTCGGAAGACATCGGGAGTTATCGGTTAAGTTTTTAGAACTTCGGATTACCGTTGGTAATGTGGAGGTCTTTGGAACAGCACTCGGAATCTTGAGAATTAATTTGCTAATGATTTAACAAAAGTCGAGTAACATTCATTTGCTTGGTTTTTGTGCAGGGGAAGAGGAAATCATAGAAGATATCGACAGACCTTCTTCTTGTAAACAGAAGTTGAAGGAGTGAGTATTTAAAACTTGGTTTTATTATGTATAATTTAGTAATATATCGAGTGGTAGCAAGTTGATAAAAGTAATATCACATGTGTTGATATAAATGATATCCAGACGTGTGATAAAAACGAAATTACAAGGTCGCTTGGAGATACCAGAACTTCTCTTCTCATGTTGAAAAATGTTTCATTCGTTCGCTGCGCTCACTCGTGAATAGTGGATATTACATGGCCGCCTGGGGATACGAATTTTATCTTCTCGTGCTGAAAATATCTCTCACTTGTTCGCTTCGCTCACTCATGAGAGATCCTTTCAGCACGAGAAGATAAAATTCGTATTCCCAGGCGGCCATGTAAAGTTCTGTTTGTTTTATAGATACTGATGAAATTTCCACATAAAACAGCTTTGGCAAATCTTCCTGGATGTTCTTCAAGCTCGGAAAAAATATCGATGTGAAAATTTAGCAGCTCATCGAGAAAGTCACCGGTAACTGTATCGTATTCGCACATCGAATCCACTTTGTGAATGAAAATTTATGAAAAACCGGCCCCGGCCTGAGCGGGAAGCTCTCTTGTAATTGGCTAATCATGGTGGTAACCACGGTGACACCAATATCCGCACACGTGAAAGATAAAAATAATATCTTCACTGCGCTCGATGAAGATATGATTTTTTAGTAAAAGGAAAAATCCTGGTATTTCATCAGTGTCTATACAATAAAATATTTTTCAACCCTCGAAGAGACATCAGAGAAGTCAAATGTCAACGTTGATGGTAGTTAGAGTGTAAGTCTATAATTGAGATCATTATTTGGCTTGTTCCGCGAGCGAGCAAGGTGACATGAATCCTGAGTTCTTATTGGCTACCCGGCAAAGCAAGATGATACTATCTTGCCCACGTCGTCCCGCGAAACGAAATAAACTATAATGGCTGTGTTGTAGTTCAATTTTTTCCTTGGTTTAAATTTTATTTTCCTTGGTTTTTTTTTTTTTTTTTTTTTTGCTGTGGTAATGTCTGATAATGAGTTTGAAACAAAGGAGAATAAGATTTAAACCAAGTATAACATTGTACCACAACAGCTATATCATAAACCTTTTATTGACGAAGCTTGTTCGGTCAAGGTGGCTGCATATTGGCTTCGTTCTTGTTTTGCGTTTTTATTGACCGAGACCCAGTAGAGGTCAATAAAAACGCAAAAACGAACTCGGCCAATGTGCAACCATGTTGACCGAACAAGCTTGGTCAATAACACATAGTTATTGAATCTGTCTCGGTCAGTAAAAACGCAGAAAAGAATTTGACCAATATGCAGCCATGTTGACCTCACACTTGGTCAATAACACATATTTATTGACTCTGTCTCGCTCAATAAAAACGCAAAAACGAACTTGGCCAATGTGCAGCCATCTTGACCGAACAAGCTTGGTCAATAACGCACATCCACTGACCTTCCTCTTGTGTAGTCAGCGGTATGTATTTTTTTTGCCAGGCACGTAATCACTGTTTTAGGAGAAAAGATGTTTGAAGAAGTAAGACAAAGAGTCACAAGAGGAGAACTCGATAGCGCTACTGTAGAAAGGTTGGCTTCTTAATTTTTTTAAAAATATATAAGAGGTAAAAATGAACCACAGGATACTCACACGACAGGCGCATTTTCCCCCTGCCCCACCCGGATGGGATGCTTATGTATGGAGGGTTAACCTCAGAATTACAGGGGCGTAGCGAGGATTTTTCCAGAGTTGCGCATAATTTTCCAAATCTCCCCCACCCCCTACCCCCAAAGTCCCAAATCTTTTTTCAGGTGACTTGATTAAAGGCGAGGTTACATTGTAAGCCTGGCGGTTTTACTCCAACTGTATATAAAATGAAAACTAAGTCATAAAATTGTTGTCGCCTTTGTCGGTTCGTTGACTTTTTTTACGTTCGTTTTTTTAGGTACGCACGTGCGTACCTATAGATAGCTACGCCGCTCTATTATACGTTTGAACCTCGCTATCTCAAACTCGGTTATGTCGAAATCCTCGCTATCTCGAACTCAAACTAATTTCCCTTGGATTGTTTTTTTTTTCAGTCATTTACCATCGCTTATCTCGAATCCCCGCCATTTCAAACTGTTTTTCTTTTCTTTTTTTTGAGTGTTCAAACTAGCGACGTTCTACTGCAATTAAGCAATGCTATAATTTCTACACCTGCGTTAGGAGAGAAAGTGTTTTATCACATACATGTATTAACAGGGACGGCGGAGCGTATTTTGAAGTGGGGGTGCTGAAAACGAGCGCCGGAGAGGCGCAATTTGGTAGGGGGGTCTGGGGACATCCTCCAGAAAATTTTGAAATCTAGAGTCTCGGAAATCGTATTTACAACATTCTCCGCTACATACTTCTTGAAATAATTAGCCTGGATAAAGCGTAAAATGAAAGGTACTTTTAATGCTTACAGCAATATTTTGGAGGTTATTTCTCAGCCTTCCGGTCTCCAACGCTAACCTGCGGTTTTTGAACACAAGCTTCCCGTCTGTGGGAAGGAAGCACACGCTGAGAAAATGTTAAAAATACGTAAACGCGAAACGTTTCCGGCGAGGCTTCTATAAAGTTGTAGCTTAAACAAAATAAAATGCCATCCTCCTCAAAAGTGGGGGGGCTAAAGCCCCCCCAGCCCCCCCCGGCTCCGCCGTCCCTGATCAAACGCGGAAAAGAGATTTAAATACTACAGTAGCGAAGGAGGTTTCACCAAATGCAGAATTAACAACCATTGAGATTATTTTTGCCTTAAAACGTTGCGCTTGTCAGCTTTTCGTCAGACCAAAAGTAATTTCTCTGTATGTTTGCCTAATTGTAAGTTTTGGTTTTGCTTCTTGTTTTCCATCACAGACCGGAATTTGAAAGGCTGGGTGGATCGGACCTTTTGGAAACCTGTTATCTCGTGAACGAGTGGTTTATTGATCCGGAAGAAAGAATTTAACGGGACCTCACGAAAGAACCTCGACTAACGTTCTTGGAACTCGAACCGAGCGGTGAAAGACTCTAAAATTGATTTCTCGTACGGAGCAAGTTTAGCCATATGGTCATCACTCGATCAAGTGTTTTAGTTTTTCTTTTAAGTCTGTTAAGTTCCAACAATATGATTTCCAATCATTTGTTCTATTTGTCACGCTATCAGAATTCTAATCACAGGAGAAATCGTTTGTGTCACGTCGGGAGAAAGTCGCTGTCACGCAAACCAGTCACGGTGATTCTCAGCTCGTTTTTTAGACATTTATATAGCGATTTAAATTATGTACATGTGCGCACACTATAAACAGTTTGGCTTAAGCCAATAGAGTGGAAATTAATAAAGATATTTTTGTTTAAATTTAGCGACCTGGTTTAAACACAAATTTAATGAGCATGATCTCAAACGCGATTAAGTTGTCTATGATATCTTCAAAATTCTTTAATTAAAAATGCCGTTAAAAGTTTGAAATTTCGCAAGGTCTTATATTAGTAACCATCTCGGTAGGGATGCAAGAAAAAATAACAGAAAAACCATTCGGCATCGTTTCGGACCCTCATCGGGTTTGATTCGGATCCGCATCGGATTCGATTTGGAAAACAAGTCAGATTGTGGTGGGATCTTCTTTGAACTTGCTGTGGTGTCGCGTCAAATTTAGCTTGTTAGCAACTATTCGTAGCCCCGTCGGGTCGCTTCGTGACCACTTCGGGCTAGACACGGAAGGCGTCGGTTTCAACGCGAGGGTACTTGAAACAGAGCAACATTTGCATACGGCGTCTGGCATCTTTGACAGAAAAATTTCCATAATGTATTAATAGGTGGAACATGATAACAGGTGAGAAGCACACAATTTATAACCAATGTGTTTTTAAGGCTCTCGTCACTTTGTAATGGTATCTGTGTTCATGAAGTTTTTTGTCAGCCATATGTTTTCCTCATGTCACTTTGCGGTCACGTTTGTACCTTTAGTTCCAGCGAGTTTTTCGATTTCTTTTTTCCTCTTTGGAATAGTACTTGGATGTTTGCATAACCATTGTGTGTTAATAAAATCATTGCAAGAAACACAATGTGCAGAATTTTGTAGAAATTTGGATTCATCTCGTCCTCCGCGTTTTCCCTGTTCAAAAACTGGTCAGTACGTGCCGTAAACTGAAACTTTGCACGTTTTCTTAGTATTCTTCCGCCTTTAAACTTTAATTCTGCCGACTTAATTACTTTTAGTCTTAAGAAATTGAAATTTAAAGATCAAGTCTGTTCACACTGACAGACAGATTTTGGCTAATGAAGATCGACTACCTCCTTTTTAAGATACTGCCATTTCTCTGTTGAAAGAAAAATTCTCTGTTTTTTTGGCAGGAGAGCTGCTCTTCCCCTCGAATTTTAAAACCAGACAGTAAGTTTATTTAATACTTGACATACGCAATAGTTAATCTATAAGTTTGCTTGAAATCGTGCAATTCAAAAAAGTTGGTTCTTACTTGAGTACTGTTTTCTAGCCTTCAAAAGAATGGTCACACTGCATGGTTTGATCCACAGATGGAAAAGTAAGAACCACACTGTATAGTAAAACAAACATTACCACAGTACAGTACTGTTCAGTAGCTTTACAAAGAATGGTCACACTGCATGGTTTGATCCACAGATGAAAAAGTAAGAACCACACTGTACAGTAAAACAAAGAGTTCCACAGTACAGTACTGTTCAGTAGCTTTACAAAGAATGGTCACACTGCATGGTTTGATCCACAGATGAAAACGCTAGAAACACACTGTATAGTAAAACAAGCAGTACCAAAGTTCAGTACTGTTCAGTCGCTTTACAAACAGTGATCACACTCTATTTTCGATCCCTATAGATCCCCATGAGTACAGTACTGTTTTACAGTGCTGTTTAGTAGCTTTCCAAAGAATGGCCACCCTACATGGTTTGATCCAAAATTGAAAAAGTTAGTTAAGTAAGTTAGTACCATAGTACAAAACTGTTCAATTGTTGTGATGCTTAAGCATCACATCTTTGTTATGTTACCTTAGAATCTTAAGTTATCAAATTAATTTTGTGTCGGAAACAAGTGTTTACGAGTTGAATTGGTAGAACGATAAATGTGTCGGAAACTTCGAAATCGGTTTAAAATCTGATCCCAAAAATTCTTATCAGAATGGAGATTTATCCTGGCCCTTCTCTCTGTCTCTCTCTGTCTCTCTCTCTCTCTTTTGATTTGTATTCACTAAGAAGCCTTCTAAAAGAATTTCTGTCCAACTCTCTCGGTATTTCTGCTTTTAAAGGAAAATCAAACCTGAAGCCGAATCTGAAGTCGAATACATATGAGGATTGTTGGCTTTCGTAACAGAAGATTGCAAAAACACCCTAACAATAATTATACAAACCACGAAAACAATAATCCCACACAAGGAAAATCATTTCACCGTTTTGTATCGAATGTAACTCGAATTTCGCCGACCTAGGTTCTGTCGCACATGGTCACATCGCAAGACTGTAGTTTTTCTTGTATCGTAAGCTCCGTTTCTGCATTTTTTTTTCAAGGCGTTCCGTTTTTCTTCACATTTTTACAACTGACATTTTATAGCATCAAAGTGGCTTTTGTGGTTATCGCTACAATTGATATGTTTTTCGCAGACTGCCGCCAATGGGTCATCAAAAAAAACTAGATTATTCGGCTTCCTTTGTTTTGCCTTTCATGTTTTACAGTCGTGTCGGTAAGGTAAACTAATTACGTGAACCAGCATTAGGCGATGAAAGTCTATATACTTTATTGGCCGAAAAAATAAATATAGGCTGTCTTCACTTTCAACATATAATGTACCAGATCAATTTGTCTGCTGTGAACAAAATTTGCAATTCTTTGGAAATTTCAAAGGTTTTGTCATAGAGAATTTTCGGTGTCAATTCAAGGTAATTACTTGGGCGATAAGTAATTGGTCTTGAGTCTTGTTTCCCTGCAATCTGTTATTACAATTGTTATCAGAAGTTTTAAATAATTTATTTAGTTGCTCTGCGGATAAAGACGTGGTTTAGATTTGACCGTCGCAGCCGCCCAATCAGTGATTTAGCTGGAAAAATGAACGGGCTGGGGACTTTCTCATATATTTTTAATAATTCTTAGCTTTGATCTCTTGTAGCATGAATTTCCCGCAATGAGTTGGTTAAAGAAATGCAGAATGAAATTTGACAGTCTTCGAACGCATTCCTGCTGGGTTCGGATGTCGTCGATGATCTTCGGTAGTCGTCGGATATATGTCTGATATGTCTTTACATGTCTATATTGATCGATATCATTCGGAATTGTTGATTCGATTATTCTATTGGTCGGCGTACGGCGTACGGCGTACGGCAATCTTCGGAAATGTTCCGAGTAATTACTTTTTGCCGATGTTTATCATGAGATCTGAGATGTTATTTCTTGATTATCAGTCTTGACTTAATTGAAGTCCATCAACGGCCTTGTTTAATTCTCTTAAGATAGTTTACTAATGATAAATTGTTATTACCTTTTCCAGAATATATGTCGATTGAAAAACAGGACAAGTTGGTGTGTAGCATGTAAACCCATTATTTCGACGGAAAACTCTACAGGAAAAAGGTTTGTAGTGACAGCTGTGTTTTTCAATCCTTCTTCATTTTAATTTTGTGTGTTGATGGATGGCCGGTTATCCATACCACGGTCCTAATGAAGCCTTCTTTATCTATCGTATTAGAGCATTGATTTTGTACTGTCATCTCTTTTTAAATAGCGCATTTAGTTTTTAGATTGATGTTGCCGTTGATTGCACTTTAGCAATAAGTGATTTCAACCCATATTGACAGAGGATTATAAAAACTGATGTCTTAGGTTTGGGAAGATATCACTCACGAGGATATAATTATCCGAGTAATTCTTGTGTTGAATTGATCCATTTTAATAATGGCCTATTAAACAATGCGGTGTTATGTAGTTGGATGCACTTTATCGTAGACCTCAAATAGCGACTGTGTAATTGTCTGTGAGTTATTTCTGTGGCGTGTTTAGATGCAATAACGTAACTGTCGTTACATTTACTGCGCGTGGCAAATGAAGAAGAAATACACCCTTTTTTATCATTGCGCTAGAACGATCTATGCGGCTGGATTCAAAAGAGGCAAGTAGATAATTATAATTTTATAAAGCACTCCTTCTTCAAACGTTCGTGCATAGACTTTCAACAAACTCAACTTTCAAGGAAAATTCGTGGGCCATAGAAAACTTGTTGGCCTGCTCGGGCAAAAGTAGTTTTGTTTGGGTTACCAGCTGCAAACGTGGCATACAGCGCAACGAAACTTTTTCTGCTAGTAAACTTCGTCAGAATTAATGTATGAAACTTTTTTATTTGTGTCACGACGTTGTCACTTGGATGTGGATGGCGACGTTTCAACCGCAAAACTGCTGGAATTCTTCAGGCGATAGAGTCGACTAGTTACGTGCACTCTTAGGTAGATTTTATGGCACAATTCTTTCTCACCATGAACGGCGTTTTAGCTAGGACTGTGCCAGCCCTGTACCTGTGGAAGAAATTTCTCACATATCAACTTGCATCCTCTATGTTCGTTTATTCTGCCCTATTTTTATAGAATTATGTCGTAAATTATCCTTGATCGTCTCTATTTAGGTCACCCATTTTCTTTTTAAGAAATTCAGTTGACAGCGATCAATAATTAATATTTTCAAAAATGGGGCTATCAATATTGAATTACCTTGCTACGATTTTTCCTAAACAAAAAAATTCTCACCTCTAATATAGCTAACAGCTTTTAAAATAGCACCACAAATTGAAAATTGATAGCATTCGTTTTTTAAATTACTGCTTTGACCTTCTCGCAAAACGTTTTCCTCAACCAAGTCTCCTATTATATCAGCTGGTTCAATCCTTTTAGCCGATGGACGTTGCAGTCATGAGTGTGGCTTCGGCGGAAAAAGTCTGAATCATCGTAGAAAACGCTCAGCACATCACTTGTGTTAACCATGCATTTCAGCCCCAAGGTCTGATGGGTAATTTTGAAGGAGTTAGGTTTTATAGGTAATCAAATGGCTTCGAGTGCAATTTCGAATAACTGAGCGCAAGTAACCTGTAGGGCGAGAGCAGTTTGTTGTCTGAAAAATTTACAAATGCTTATTCTGATACAAAAACATTACTTGGTCATAATGTACATGCAAAAATTTAATTTAATCCCTGAATTTCAACTTTCTGTATTTTTATTGACGTGCAATCGGCCAATCAGCGCTTTGAAATTTTTGCATGTATATTATTGCTTGGGAAATTGATGTTGCTTCGGTGGTCAATTGAAACACACTTTCGCTCTGAAAAAGAGCTTACGCTCGAAACCTCAGCTTACTGTTTTACCTTGGGCCGTACAATTTACATTTATCAACTCGTTTGATGGAAAATTTGTTTTTTGTGCGAATTTGTTTTTTGTGCGTCTGCTTCCGCTACTACTACTGCTGCTGCTACTACTGCTGCTACTGCTGCTGCTGCTGCTGCTGCTGCTGCTGCTGCTGCGTCTGCTACTACTACTGCTACTACTATTACTGCTCCTACTGCTGCTACTACTGCTACTGATACTTCCACGGATACTGCTACTGTCACAGTGACGGCTACTGCAACCTTCTCTACTATTGCTACCACCGCTACTACTTCGGCTTCTAGTACTTCAATTATCTGTTCTATTACTACTACTTGCCGCCGCTATTACTAAATTGGCTGCCTGACATTACTAACAGCGCCCTCCCTCCCCGAGTGAAGTCCTTTAATAAGAGACCTATGAAGTTCTTAGTGAGTAGCCCGGCAGTGTCGACTCAGTGTCAAGTCGATACCCCCAGCAGGGGAGTAGCTGGGGGGGGGGGAGCTGGGGGGGGGGGTCCTGGGGTGTCCGTGACCCCCCCACTTTGTGAGACTAAATGAGAGTAATTTATGTTACGTGGAACGTTATCATCTATGCAGCTATTTTGTAAGCTTGTCCTCCCCCCCCCCCCCCCCCCCCACGCACGCTTACTGAAAAAAATTCACATTTAGTAAAACACTGCGTGGATGTCGACATAACAATCTGTTAAGTACCCTGGGTGTGACACAGTGTGACCCCCTTTAAAAAATCGTAGCTACCCCCCTGCCAGGTGCACATCTCTCTTTTGTCCTCTGCCTGAACGTGATCGCGGTTACTGGTGTTTTGTAGATAGCCCCCGACCGGCTCCACCCATGTGTATACAGTTTAACCGATTCATTTCCAACGACAACGAAAAAAAAAATACCGTTTTCAAAGTCTGTTATAGTTTATTCGTGCCTTGAAGACCAGGCCAATTCGGTATATGCAAATTTTGTAGCTTGACATAAATCCACGGTGTTACTTATTGGCCTAAATTTAAAAATGTCATTTACACTTTGTCAGAGGAAAATACGTTTCCTTGGTAGAAGTGCGGTTTTGCCGCGTTACATATTTTGGTGTTTCTTGGAAATAATTTTATGGGACTATGCGGGACTTTATTAGAGTAATATTTAAAACAAATATCCCTCTCGAATCGTAGCTTTATTAGGCAGATAATCATTGAGTAAAAGCAATGTAAGAATTGAGAAAAGAGCAAAATATTTAGAGCTTTCTGGATAATCTCCTGTGCGCGAGGTCAAAAATAAATATCGTGCGGACAAAAATATAGATATATTTTGTTCCACCTGGTTATTGAGGCCGGTTAATTTGTCAAGCTAATTTCGCCCTTTTAAATGTAAATTTGTACAGCAAATTATGCGCCGATTGGCGGTCGCTTTTTTCATGTTTATTGCTGTGTTAGATTTCGTGTCGTTGCGTTATTGCTTCACTCGCGGGCACTCGAGATAATGGGAAGACTCATTTGAGGACAGGTTGATTTTTTAGGCGTTGTTTGCAAGACAGTGTGCTTGCATCCAGGTGAGAGAAACGATGATAAATCGCTTTTCAAACTGAAGTCGATTCATACCGTCGCAGAAGTTCGGTTGTCGAGGTCGTGTTCTTATTCATTTTTGAAACACAGGCCTGGAACTAAAAAATTCATTTGCAAGGAGTTGCGTTTTTTCTTCCAAAAATATGTCGCTTGAATCTGATTTTCCTGCGAGAAAAATTGAATTCTTGCCCGAGTTAAACCTGTTTTCGTTGGATGCAGCTGTTCGTATTTGAAAATAAAAGACAAGTCGAAAGGTAAAATTAATCTAGGAGTGCGTTTTTATCGTAATGTTTCCGTGAAACACATTATCTTACCATATTGCACAAAATGTACTTTTTAGACTCGGTGAGATCTAAACGGCTGTTGAATCAATTAGTTTTTGCGCATCTTCAATTGAGCAATATACAAGGAAGATTTTTTGGGGGGGTTAAGCACATTTAATATTCCGCTTTCCGGTCATATTTAAGGTATTGAAATCATATCTGGTGTTTTCAAAACAGCTGGCAACGGCAAAGACGTGGACACGAAAATACGCGAGGCACAAACAAAAAGCACATCAGGGAGAATTCCTCAAGAAATGATAAATACATTGGTCAAAAAGTTGAATATATTTGATAGCGCCGACAGAGAATATTATCACCGAGGTTCTTCGAAAGTAAATTTTTCCATTTTATCGTATTATTTATGATAAAAAATATATCGTCTGAAAGATAAGAACTGCACTTTTTCAAACTTAATCGGGTGCAGCGACGTAATTCCACTTATGCTGTGTACGTTTTTGGAAATGTAGTATTCCTTTGTATTCCATGGTTGAAACAAACTTTCAAAGCTTGAGAACTTTTTAAGCTAGATAACCCATAGCTATATAGTTTTCTAGTTTAGCCAAACCAACCTTGAAGATTTTCAGACATACATAACGTTGAAGTGGTCTGTAATCTGTAATTAAACGTCGTTGACAAACTCAGGTGAGGCGTAGACAACAATTAGTCTGTAACGCGCCGCGCAAAAATTGTGCCTCATTTCAATTAAGCCTTTCAACGACTGCAGTGTTTATTATTCGTTGTTCAATTGCTATATTCTTTTCAATTATATACTGCCAGGATAGGAAATTATCAAGAGATGTTTATAAATATGTCCGTTTGAGTTAACTCAAACGTTTTGTAGATGTTGCGAAAAGGCGACTGAATTCGTGGGTTTTTTTAACTGGTTTTTAACTTTTGCTTTAGTGAGGCGTTTTTCAATTCCCTGTCGAGAGAAATTCCCTGTTTACTGCCGATTTGCCATACTATAATTGGTGAGAGAATTGTTTCTTTCTCAACGTGTTTTCCCGCGCTTACGAGTGACGGCAGGTCTCTGTGCTCTGATTGCTTCATTACACTTTGTCCCTGTGCTGTGATTGGACAGAGTAGTTTCCCGTTTTGGCCTTGGTTCTACTACAGTGAATTTAAAATTGCACTTTTGTTTGTGGAGACAAACGAAAAAAGACTCGTCTTGTTGACATATTGCAACAGAATTAGCTCAGTCTGTAAATTTGAGCGCAGTGGTACCACCTACTTTATGGGGACTTAAAGTTTAATTTTGACAAAAATTCATTTCTCATAGACGATTTTTTTACGTAGTTTTCAATCTTGCACTTTTCTTACTTGTTCTAAATTTAAGTATTCCTTAAATCTCGTTAAACGCTGAGGTAACTTTATTAATCATATGCACAAACATAAATTTTATTTAAATTCAAATTTAAGAGTAGCTTCTGTCTTCGAGTACAATAACAGACAATATGGTGAAGTAAAACGTATTAAGTCGTATACTTAAATAGCTTAATAATGTCGGAAATCTTAATTAAAGCGTGCATTTTGTTATGCACCTGCACCTGCTGTTACGTACTAATTTCTATCGTAATAGTGTTTCGCTTTGTTTATCCCCTTTTTAGTATAATTTGTTTTCGTTTTGTTTCTTATCAATTTATTTAGATGCCAGACTGAAGCGTTTACCCCGAATTAATATTTTCAGCTACTACTACAACTACTACTACTACTTCTACTACTAATAATAATAATTCATAAATTTATTAACAAATTCTTACAGACTTTAATTTACAATATATGATCTGCTCAGGAGTGAATCATCTGCTGAAATGCTAGAAATGATATTCACAATTATGATCCGTATAAATATATAAAAATATACCAAAAACTTCATTTTTATAGCATCAGATAGAGAATGGGAAAAATACTTTCAACAAAAAAACATACCAATAATTAAAAACATAATAATAATAACAATAATAATAATAGTAGTAGTAGTAGTAGTAATGATTCTGAGTATTATTATTATTATTATTCTTATTATTTTTATTATTATTATTACCTTGCGGTCGGTGGCAACATTTGCAAATGCATTTTGCGCATGTTATCAGTTGAAGCAATACTTACCAGTTGAAGTAAACTTTTAAAGCGATTTCAAAAAGCGTAATCTTTCTAAAGTTTATGTCAGGTGTTTTATTGTCAGTCTGCACATGGCTGTTGGGGAAAAGGACAAAGCTTCGTTGTTTTAAAAATGCATATTTTGTTTCGTTTCTCTCTTTAAACCAATTTGAATAGACGTTTTCAGTTAATGAAGGCAACGTTCTCTCTCTTAAACCCGAATAGTGTATTTGGCTCGGTTCCTCAGTTTTGCTGGAAACCACTGCGTTTAGCGCCAAAATTCCCGCCATTTTTAGGCACGCAGAGACGAGCTGTCAGTGGGTTTAGGCTTATTAATTAGCAGGGCCAATATCGCAATGACCTGTTCCCCGAAATAAGCCAAACCATTTGTGAGTTGGATTACTAGGAATTTTTCAATACCCAATACGGCACCCGATGAAAATAAATGAGGGCTCTGTTCACTTACAGACATAACCTTTTAGCTGCGAGGAAGAAACTAGATCTCTCGCTGTGATATCGCCTACGTAAACACTTTCCTCAACTATAACTCATGACAATTCCGAGAGGAAGAAAATTTATTTATCTGTGTAATCTCCCCAGCAGAGAATATGTAAATATTAAGTTATGCTCCGTTCGCTCTTTGGCTTTTTTGCACTGTCTTTTGTAAATATTACAGTAGCCAATGTCACTTTTAAAATGTTGTCTCTTTTTAGGACTATTTGGTGTAAAATGTATCGGTGACTCTTTGAGATTGAGGAAATAACCTGTAGTCGTCTACGTTTTTCAGACAAGACTCAGTTGTAATCTGGTAAGTTCTTTTTTTTTTTTTTCCCTCCTTTTTAGCGTTTGTCTGAAGAGATATATTTAAGGTAATTTTATTTAAAATAATAGAATCTTCCTGCTTTTTAGTCTACCGAAGTCAATTTATCAATAGAAATAAGCCGATAACGAAGCTTAAATTTAACGTGATGAGGGAGTCTGGTTATTTAGGAGCAATTTGCATCTGGTTACGTACTATGATTGGTGTTAGACACGAGTTCGTTTCGTAAAAACCTTTTTTAACCGGCCATGCAATTTATTTCGGGATCCGATCGAACTGTACCAATTTGTTGAGCGGAGAGACTCGTATCATTTTGAATGCGCTAAATGCTTCTGAATATAAAAATTGACTGAGAACGTAAGCTGGAATCGAAGCATTCATGTTTTTACATTGCAACACCGCCTTTGCATGCGTATCGAATTCGATTTCGCTTCGCTTATACTGAAGCACGGAAAACGCCCTAAAATAGGCATGATGCATGCGTTATTGTGAAGTACTGGATGGTCAGTTAAACAATGTGGAATAAACAAAGTAAAGCGAGGACCTTCAGAGCGAGAACTGTAGTACTGCAGTTATATCCTAAACACTGTGGTAGAAAGTTCAGTATTGCACGTAAATATTAATCATTTTGAGATAACGTGTTATATTTCTTGGCGCTGACTTCCTTGTCTACCGTGAGCGTCGTTATCTGCAAAGTTGCGTGGGTGCATGAAGTGCAGAGAGCTAGTGCTATATACATATATGTGCATATACTGAAATACGATGACTTGAATCTTCCAAACCTTATCTTCAAAACACAAACAGAAGCAAACTGGATAATGCACAGTTAGTCTATAGACTTCCTGCGGAAAGTTTAAAGCTCGTTCATGGTGCGTTTCATGAATACTTCGTAGCCACAACAATTCTAAAATTAAAAAGGTAATTTTGTACTTATCTTGGAACGAAGCGAAAAAAAACCCAGAACCCCAGCAGAGAACTCCGTAGTGGAGAATATAGTAGACATACTTTTTGATGGAAAGACATGACATGTTTGATTCAAACTTGTGATGAAGATAAAATTTCTTGCAATCAGCCAATGGGACCAGGTACTCCTTCCTGTGTGGTTGTCTGAAATATTGGTGACTTCCAATTCCATAAAATTGTTCTAAAGATAAAAACTCAAGTAAATGTGAAATTATGATCATCATCGGAAATCCATGTTGAAAATTGAAACTGGGTCGTTATCGTCACTTTTCTCCAACAGATGGTCACAGTATGTCATGTTTCTTTTTTTTCCTTTTTTGCCGGAGACACCACTCTGCGAGTAAAGTAAACAGTACACCACTGGTCAGTAGCTATCCAAAGAATGGTCGCACTGCATTGTTTGATCCACAGATGAAAACGTTAGAACCACACTGTATAGTAAAACAAACAGTACCACAGTACAGTACTGTTCAGTAGCTTTACAAAGAATGGTCGCACTGCATTGTTTGATCCACAGATGAAAACGTTAGAACCACACTGTATAGTAAAACAAACAGTACCACAGTACAGTACTGTTCAGTAGCTTTACAAAGAATGGTCACACTGCATGGTTTGATCCACAGATGAAAACGTTAGAACCACGCTGTATAGTAAAACAAACAGTACCACAGTACAGTACTGTTTAGTAGCTTTACAAAGAATGGTCACACTCTATGGTTTGATCCACAGATGAAAACGTTGGAACCACACTGTATAGTAAAACAAACAGTACCACAGTACAGTACTGTTCAGTAGCTTTACAAAGAATGGTCACACTGCATAGTTTGATCCAGAGATGAAAACGTTAGAACCACACTGTATAGTAAAACAAACAGTACCACAGTACAGTACTGTTCAGTAGCTTTGCAAAGAATGGTCACACTGCATGGTTTGATCCACAGATGAAAAAGTTAGAACCACACTGTTTAGTAAAACAAACAGTACCACAGTACAGTTCTGTTCAGTAGCTTTACAAAGAATGGTCACACTGCATGGTTTGATCCACAGATGAAAAAGTTAGAACCACACTGTTAAGTAAACCAAACAGTACCACAGTACAGTACTGTTTAGTTGTTTTCCAAACAATGGTCACACTGCATGGTTTGATTCAAGAAGTACCTTACTACAGTATTGTTTAAAAGCTTTCCTAAAAACCAGCAATCTATCTTTTCCATCGGTTGATACTTTCTGCCTTGTTTGCTTTAAATTACGCTGTAAACTTTGACAATATGTCGCTGACAATTAATCCTTCAACAAAATGATATTTGGTTTCTATTGCGTTACCAGGTTGGAGACCCATTTTTTCTTCAGTGTCTTAGATCTAAAAAGTTTGAAAGTCAGTTGCAATGAAAACTAAGTTTCGAAAAAAATGCCCAAGAAGAACGGTTTGTAACCACTCGCAGCGAAATTCCGAAAATGAAAAAAACTTTCCATGCCGCGTGTATCACAACTGCGTAGACCACATAGATTTTTTTTTTGTCACTGAAACTGAATATTGAAATCTAAGGTGCGTTGAAAAAATGAAAATCCGGATTATTGATGCCAAAGAATGCTTCTACGTTTTTCGACGCATGGAAAACGCTTGTTTTACTGTTAACCCTTTACTCCCTGAGAGTGACCAACATGCATCTTCTCTTAAACATAATACTACAAAGGCAACCATAGAGCTCATGAGAATATGCAATCTGAAAACTTGTATAGGTTTTTGTTGATATAACATCAAAATCTCCACACTGTTGTAATGTAAGATGTATTGAGATCAGTTAGAAGAATTCAGATTTTGATCTCAGGGGTTAAAGGGTTAAATCCGATTGGCTGTTACGTATCGTAGCAAAGTGCTAGCGCTCAAAAAGAATCATGCGCGGAATTACTTTCTACATGTTTTTGAAACCGCACTAACTGCAGTAATACAAAATAGCTTCAGGAAATCGATTCTTACGGAAAACTCTTCTGCTGCAATCATATGTGGCCGTTTTTTGTATTTCGTGGTTTTATGAGGTTCTTACGAACCAGACACTTGAACATTTCCTGAGGTCATTCACTGAAACGGAAATTTAAAATGATGTAATTTCTCCGTTTGTTGAAAGACTGGCAATTTTTTTGTCAATTACGTCCTGAAAACCAAGTGATTTACGACATCAAACATCCGCCGTAAAAGACTTACTACTGGTGTCAAAAATTCGGTTCTGTAATTTGTTGTTCACTGTACACGATCTGGTCTGGTTTGATAAGAAATCTCCGCCAAATGTCCTGCGGTACTTTCGTTGTACCCTCTCGATCACGAAAAGCACATCTCTGTCAAGTTCAGCTAACGAAGTGCATAACAGGTAATTACAAAATTAATGTCAGTTTACAGATGAGTCTGTTAGTTGAGATTTCAAGTTTCGTTAAGATAAATGTCACAAGCATAGTGTCTCATACCTCAGTTGACACCAGATCCAAAATTTGATTTTTAGTTTACTGGCAATTTTTTACTGTGTGTGCACAAAATCAGGCGGTCAGCAATGAAAAACTACCCAACAGAACAGTACTGTGGTACTGTTTGTTTTACTATACCGGCAGTGTGGTTCTAACTTTTTCATCTGTGGATCAAACTATGTAGTGTGACTATTCTTTGTAAAGCTACTGAACAGTACTGTACTGTGGTACTGTTTGTTTTACTGTACTGTGTGGTTCTATCTTTTTCATCAGTGGATCAAACCATACTGTGTGACCATTCTTTGGAACGCCACTGAACAGTGCTGTACTGTGGTACTGTTTGTTTTACAATACAGTGTGGTTCTATTTTATTCATCTGTGGATCAAACCATGCAGTGTGACCATTCTTTGTAAAGCTACTGAACAGTGCTGTACTGTGGTACGGTTTGTTTTACTATACAGTGTGGTTCTATCTTTTTCATCTTTGGATCAAACCATTCAGTGCGAGCGCTTTTTTGTAAAACCACTGAACAGTACTGTACTGTGGTACTGTTTGTTTTACTATACAGTGTGGTTCTATCCTACTCATCTGTGGATCAAACCATGCAGTGTGACCATTCTTTGTAAAGCTACTGAACAGTACTGTACTGTGGTACTGTTTGTTGTACTATACAGTGTGGTTCTAAATTGTTCTTTCTGGGTAAAACCCCGTGCAGTTCACTTCACCCCACTTCCTCTGGTCATTGTTTCGATCAGCGCTGTTTGGTCTTTTAGGCCATACGTTATCTTACGGTTTACATGGTAAACGTCTTTCATCACCTTCAGGCTCTTGTTTTCCTTCTCAAGAGATGAGCTCTGCCCACATAGATTTGTGTGGACCCCTGATCTCTGTCAGTGACTTATGAAAGATTATCTAGGCCTAAAATAGGCCATAACATGTACATATATGTCTAAATAAAGTATACCGCGCGACGGCAGCCCTGTTTTTTTTTTTTTTGGAGTATCCCCCAAAATAAAAAGCGAAACTGAAGGGAGGGAAGGGACAGTAGTGTTTTTGGCGCCGGTTCTTAATCCTGGCTTTGACTGAAGGTAAAGTTCAAGGTCACCCAACGACTATTACTGGTAAAAATCTGTTCGGAAGCGAGATGAGCAAGAATTTTTGGAACATGCAGACCCTCGGATTTGCGAACCGTTTATCTGAATAGCCATTTTCAGTCTCTAAAACATCACGTAAAAGATTCGCAACAAGGGAAAAGTAGTCACTGCGATTTCGCAAAAGGGTATTTTTTGCAATTTTTGGCACTCAATAAGGTCACCTGGCAATTTCGGATGAGCAAATTGTTCGTTGGGAAGTTTTTAGGTGTATTCCAGAAATTCCTGAACTGAAGATATTATTCCCTAGCTATAAAACTTTCGAACACATCAATTTTCAGCTGAGATATCCGAACAGATCAAATTCTTCTATGTGATAAAAACATCTCTTTAGAAATGCCTCTCTGAGTCTTTTCGCTCAGTCTGCTCGTTGGGTGCCCCTAAAAGTTTCTTCTTACAAAAGTCGCACATAGTGTAGCATTTTTTTAGTGAGAAAATAGCATGGTTATCTTCAGTGGTAGGGCAGTATATATTGGTGTGCATGCAAATTTTCCTTGCTGTTTTAAGAGAGGGCTGGAGGAAATACTTTGATGTAGACTTTTTTTCTCTCATATTTTCGCAGCCGCGAACGCATCGTTGGCATTGGGTAATCTGTTTGTGCATTTATTGTCGATTAGTATAGGTAATAGCATGGTTTGTAGTGATATTTGGAATAAATACCACGAGGGATATTTCAAAATTGTTGTACGTAATTTCAAGAGCCGTTAGGCGAGTGAAATTTGAGACAATCTTGAAATATCTCGAGTGGTATTTATGCCAAATATCACGTACAAATCATGCTATTATTTGTTTATACTACTACTCGCAAAAGGTTTGTAATTTTCACATGCAGGTATTTCAAATTAAGCAGAAATACCACTGCTCTTAGCCAATCAAATTACAGAAATTTCTCACGTAGTAGTATAAATCGCCAAACTTTGGGGGCCAGGTTTCTGAAAAGCACGTTTCTGAAAGCTGAATGTTCAAGTGTCTGTTTTTAAAAACAATGCTTACTGTGTGATGTATTACTTTTTATTATATGGAGAAGAGTGTTTTTCTGGGAACTAAACCACTCGTAGATTCCATACGCCACTTCATCCGGGACCCGAGTGGCGTATTTTCCGTATGTCACCTTTGTGAGTGTCGTATCGTTCAATGACGTCACGATTCCCGCCTTTTGCTTTTGTTGAATTGGTTTTTATTTAGTCTCCATATAATAAAAAGAACATTACACGTTGGCTCGAAGATATGAATTTTATGTTCTCGTGGCAAGAACAATATTTCACTCGTTCGCTTCGCTCACTCGTGAGATATTGTTCTTGCCACTCGAACATAAAATTCATATCTTCTCGCCACCGTGTAATATCCTCTATTTATTATTTTCACTTGAGTGTTTTTCTGGGAATTACACCACTCGTAAAACTCGCACGAAATTACATCCAGGACTGTAGTGGCGTATTTTAGGATATCGATGAAGTCATTTCCCACCTTGCACGATTCCGGCTTATACAAAACTGCCAAACGATATATAATAAAAACAAAATTGCACGTTAGCTCGAAGATATGAATTTTATGTTCTCTCTCTCGTTGACTGTGCTCACTCGTGAGATACTGTTCTTGCCACTCGAACATGAAATTCATATCTTCTCAGTCGCCACCGCGTAACATCCTCTATATATTTTCACTGTGCCGCGGATTTTGAGTTTCCCACCGTTCTCAGAGAAGATAGGAAAACGACGTTAAAAAGCTTACTATCTTGGAAACTAGAAAGTGCCCTTGGAAAGGGGAAAGGCCGGCTTTGAACTCACAAGTAAACTTATAATTAACTTGCAAAAAAAATCCCTTGCATTAATGAGTGGTTAGTACTCTGTGAATAACCGCCTCTGACGCAATTACCAATAGATGTAAAACAGGCCTAAATATATCAAATCACCAAATAAAAGGACCGAATTTGCTTTGGAAATATTCATACGCAAAAAGTACCGCAGTTCTCTACAGTAGAAAAAAAATTGCATCGTGCGACTCAAATTTTGCCGCAGACACATTAGTCATTTGAACAGTAAAAGCTTTCCAGACAATAGGAAATATCCGTTATCATTGCTTTCGTGTGGCTGTGTCGACAGACACCTGAATCGTGCCGTCCGACATTACCACGGTCATGTTACTGAGCACTTTAACTAGGTCGTCACCGGTCATCTGCGATAAGATATTCATTTTTACATTAACACAAAATGTCAGAAGTAAAAGGAATGGCGTAATGGGTTACGTTCTTGTGTCATTTGCCATCATAACATATTATAAACCAGAAACGAAAGCGCCTCCTTACATACCAAGGTGGAAACAGTTGTTAACGCTTTCGCGACTGTATGCAAACAGACACATATCTACGTCGAAGAACTGAACGCGTTGGCGTAAAATTAACCTCATCTAACACATTGAAAGTTGCAACGTAAGCTGTGCGTAAAGTTGATGGTTAATATTGTGTCACTTGTGTGTTGCATAATATGATTTTGACAGGGTCAGAATGATGGTTAGACTGCATGGTTTGATCCACAGATTACGAAAGTTAGAACCACACTGTAAAGTAAAACAATCAGTACCACAGTACAGTACTGTTCAGTAGCTTTACAAAGAATGGTCACACTGCATGGTTTGATCCACAGATGAAAAAGTTAGAACCACACTGTCTAGTAAAACAAACAGTACCACAGTACAGTACTGTTCAGTAGCTTTACAAAGAATGGTCACACTGCATGGTTTGATCCACAGATGAAAAAGTTAGAACCACACTGTATAGTAAAACAAACAGTACCACAGTACAGTACTGTTCAGTAGGTTTACAGAGAATGATCACACTGCATGATTTGATCCACAGATGAAAAAGTTAGAACCACACTGTATATTGAAACAAACAGTACCACAGAACAGTAACGGGTACCATTCAAACCGGTTGGTTTCATATGCAGATGTAAATGTTAAAACCAGAGTAAAACAAACATGAAGAGACGAGTAGTTTAATCCAAACCACGTATCAGTCAAAAAGTGAGGTCAGTGAATTTATAAGTAAAAATCTTCACATCACCAAAGTCATAAGTAGTCGTGTGGATAAGTAATAAATTTTTTCTCATCTTTACAACATTTTTTATTTAAAATGCTTTTGCAAACCTTATATTTTAAAACATTGATTTTGTTGTCTTTATTCCTGGGAGGCGAAACTGCTACTGTTTATTTTATTAAATTGTTTTGTGTTTCTGATATAAAATATTTCTGTCCCGACGTCGAGAGACGTCTAATTTAGCAGGTGAAAAATACTTTTTGGATTATCATTTTTATCACTGCTGATTAACGTAAGTTGCTATCATTGTTGCAAATTGCTGCAAATAAATTTGTCTGTCAGCCATTGCAGCAAATATCGCGACAAATTCAAATTAAATATTTACCAAGCTATGCAAATAGTGCGTTGGTAGACAGGATGGGAAGAATGGATTAGAAACAGAGGAACCACAATGAACGCCGCTTTCGTTGCTAAGTTTTTGTAATTCAAATTTTCCTTTTTCTCTCCACTCGCTTGCCAAAATGAAAGCAACTGAAGAATCAAACAAATCGTGTAACCAAACTGTGTGCATTTATCAAGAATTAGCAGATGATAACGAGAACCAATCGAAGAGCGCACTAAATTAATCTTTGGTCCATATTTCCTTCTACTGAACTTTAAGAAGTGTTTAGCATTACGAGTTGAATTTTTGTAATATGGCTTTAACTAGGTCAGGTCAGCTGAGAGTTTTCGGACGTTACTGGTCCGTGTTCCTGTACTGTGTGGTGGTTATTAGTTTGTGAACGGGTGAACCCATTCAGTATGGCCATTTTTAGTTAAGTTACTGAACAGTGCTGTATTGTGGTACTGTTTGTTTTACTATACAGTGTGGTTCTAACTTTTTCAGCTGTGGATCAAACCATGCAGTGTGACCATTCTTTGTAAAGCTACTGAACAGTATTGTACTGTGGTACTGTTTGTTTTACTATACAGTGTGGTTCTATCTTTTTCATCTTTGGATCAAACCATGCAGTGTGACCATTCTTTGTAAAGCTACTGAACAGTACTGTACTGTGGTACTGTTTGTTTTACTATACAGTGTGGTTCTATTGTTTTATCTCTTCAAGCGATATTCAAGTGCAGTGAGAGCTACTTAAAAGTACTTGTATTGCTGTATTGTTTGGCTAACTGAGGTTATTTTACATTAAAACAAACCTTGCCTCCGCGGTAGAGTATGTGTCTGGTGGTTTTCTTGAGCATGGTCACACTGCACTGATGGTTTTACCCACAGACGTTTGAAAAGTTAGAACCACACTGTATAGTAAAACAAACAGTACCGCTGTTCAGTAGCTTTCCAAAGAATGGTCACACTGCATGAATTGATCCACAGATTAAAGCCACACTATGTAAGAAAACGAACAGTACCACGGTACACTTGTGTTTAGTAGCTTTCCATAGAATGCTCGCTCTACGTAATTTTTTCTTTAATTCCATTTATGGAAAGGTGTGAGTTTGTTAGTCAAATTATCAAACAGATTTAATCTCGGTAAATATTTAATCCTGAGGCAAAAAATAACTCTTTGGTCGCAGGTAGCGAAAGAAGTAAAATCCTGGCTGGTCGAAGGGCAAGAAATTTGTGGGCATAAATAACAAGTTTCTTTTAAAAACGAATTGGTTCCATTTTACCTTGGCCGCTGAAAACTAGAGGTTATCATTGATTGAATAAGATACATGAAATGCAAATTCTGGTTTTAATTGGTGGGTGCTAAGAGTTTACAATTTTTTGCATATTTTTAACAATGTTAAACGCATAGTAGATCTTATTATGTGTGAGCGCTTAAAAAGGTTCTTTTCTTCTTTCACACAGGAACAAACTACATTGGTACCTTTTCACAGCGCTATGAAATAAACGAGAACTATTTAAACGCGGCAAACATGATATCGCTTGCATAACAATGCAAAACCCCACTTGTCACCCTAAAAGTCGGTACTATCGGTAAATAAATCCCATTGTCAGTCATGTTAGTGGTGACAAAGCCTTATCAGACTTTTCCTAAAACAATACAAACCGGCTTTGCAGCGCATAAGAATATACAAACAAAGCGCATGAATAAATGGTCGGTTTTTATCAGCTGTGAGGAATCAAGACTGCGTAAGGTAAAAGCGCTGCTCTTTACGCGTTTCCTCGCACCGGAAGCGGTTAACCAGTGTTTTGTAACAACGTGAATTTTAAAACGCGTTTTTAGAATTTTACCAAACGTCGTTCTCGTTTCAGACAACGGTGCCGACATGTGGGATGTTTAAACTGCAGCATGTATGGTATGTTACTCGAGAGTGTGGAGCACTTTCTACGGCGGGAATACGGCGACAAGACTTGGGATGAAATACGAGTTCGCGCCAAAATAAAAAACCGTATTTTCGTGACGCACGAAAGATACCCCGACCAATTGATTTTGGACATCGCAAACGCTGCTGCATTCGTCGTTGGCAAAGAAACAGGGAAAACTCCTGAAGATTTTGTACAGTTCTTTGGCGTATGTTTCGTCAAGTTCTTCAGCAATTACGGATATGACAGAATAATCAGTCTTAGCGGACGAAATTTCAGGGATTTTCTTAGCGGGATAGACAATCTTCACGAGCATATGCGATTTGCGTACCCAAAACTTCAATCACCATCTTTTTACTGTTCCGAAGAAACAGGATTCGGTCTACGATTGCACTATAAATCAAAACGGGTTGGCTTCCTTCGC
The DNA here is from genome assembly GCA_949710005.1 of Ricordea florida. Taxonomy (NCBI): domain Eukaryota; kingdom Metazoa; phylum Cnidaria; class Anthozoa; order Corallimorpharia; family Ricordeidae; genus Ricordea; species Ricordea florida. The sequence continues at coordinate 4,046,140 of OX453283.1, read as the reverse complement.
TATGTTATCGGACAAGTAATCGAAGTGGCGAAATCGTTTTACGGTATTACACTGGAAATGTCAGTTCTCGCGCACAAAGAATCCGAAATGGGCTGTAACGCAGTGTATCAACTACGTTTTGACAATTCGGCGTTCAAACCGCCTTCGCCCGACGCGCTTTTTGTAAAGGAGTGGCGGGAGCTGTCCTGTGACACGTTTTTCAGCGTTTTACCGTTTAGCTTCATCGTTTCATCCAACATGACTATTCACACAGCCGGGGATGCTTTGGCAAAAACACTGGGAAGTCTTTTAATTGGAAGTCGTGTCGACGCAGTTTTCTCGTTGAGACGACCCCGGAGGGAATTCACTTGGGAAAACGTAAGTACATGAAATACCACCACTTGAGAATCAACCGTAACAAGTTTATTAATGTGGTTTAAAGGGACACTGTCACGGTTTGCGCATGCTCTCGCGGGCGATCGAAACTTGAAAAAGTCAGCCTGACTTTTTCAAGTTCTGCATTCACAAATTCAAGATGGCGTCGACAAGTGGAGGGTCTGGATGGGTGCCGGATGCGTGGTGGTAAACGTAACTCGGGACGAATACGAAAGATTCAAGACAGAGGTGAATATAACAAAGCGTGTTTGAGGAACCACAAGTGTATTTTTTGGAAGGAAGGATATTCAAGTCGTGGCTACAAGCAAAATATAATGCAGGCTACGAGACTTCCGACTTCGCGGCGCATTTGTTGTCTCTCGAATATCGTCGAAGGTACGACTTGCGTTCATAACCGTTTGTGTTATGTTCCTTGTAAAGTTTCATTTACGTTATCAAGTTATTGTTTTTTTTTCTTTCAGGGAAATGGAAGATATTTTGAGTGTCTCAACAGCTGCGTTTGGCGAACAAAAACAACACGTACCTAACACGTGCGATTGCTTAAAGTGTTACTATCCTTCCAAAGAAAAATATAATAAATGTAGAGTGTATATATAAAATGTTTTGCAAAAACCTTCAACTCGTTAAAAGGGCATATTTTCTTAATAAATGTATCCTAGTATGTATTTTGCATGTTGAAAGTTTGTACAAAATTATTTTCGCTTCCTGTGGAAATACAGATCACAGTTGTCCTGGTGTTTCATTTTACATTATTAAAACATGGGAATAATTTAAAATGACAATTATTCTGCAATATTAGTTGCATGTTTGTAATGGTTTTGTATGTGTTGCTCATGTATTAAAATGTTGTCTTTGCCAATACGTTTTAGGGAGCTCTTTGACTCTGCCATTAGAGAACTGAACCAGGACAACATTCACAATGTTTCAAATATCTATTTTCCTTCATACTTCTTTGAAGACCTGTTGTGTTAGATGTTTCATGTTAGGCTAGAATAAGTGAGTGAGAATAACATAACTTGTAAACATAGGTGAAATTCAGCTTTAGTGAAATATCTACATGATAATTATTATTTTTGGTCAGCCTTTATTATGTATGGTTATTATGATAGTACTTCCACCTTTACTCTGTATTTGTGTTTCCATTTTTTCTTAGTGTGGATTACAATCAAAATGCTGATTTGTTAGAAGGACGATGAAAATGAAAGTGACTCTGATGTTTCAATGTAGGTATTTTTCTTCATACCTCTTTGAAGAACTGTTGTGTTAAACGTGCAATGTTAGGCTTGAATAAGTGAAATGAGAATAACATAACTTGTAAAAATGGGTGGAATTCAGTTTTAGTGAAATCTTCACATGATTTAATATTTGCTATTTGTACTCACCCTTTTTTATGTATGGTTATTATGACAGTGGTCCCCTCTTTATACTGTATTTGTGTTTCTATTTTTCTCAGTGTGCATTACAGCACAAATGCTGATTTGCCTATGGCAAGGATGATGAACTCCTGCTACTTGATACATAAGTGGGTACTGGTGATGGTCAGGAAAATCAGGGTGGTGATGTTGCCAGTGTTGCAACCAAAACAACTGCAGCAAGTATGGAGGAGGAGCATGGAAACATGTCACTCAATACAAGCTTCCCACGTTTCTTGGCACCCACAATTGCTGCAAAGGCTCCTCCTTCATCAAATGACCAAAGTAGGTTTGATCTGCATTTCAAGTCTGCAGCAAGTGCCACCGAGGAACGTAGTGAGAACCCTCCATCCAAAGAACAGCAAAATGGTACAGCACCATGACAATGAAAAACTCTGCATGAATGTGCAGATATTATCCTGTGTAATTGCAGTGTATAACCCCTTTCAGAAATTCCCCTGCGTCATGGGGGTTATGTTATATTTTGAAGCCTTTAATATGCAATAATTGCTTTTTCCAAAAGGGACTGTGCTTTGATATTCACTATTGTTATGACAAATTATTTGAGCAAAAGTCAATGTCAGAGTTCCATGTTCACATTTATAAATATAAGATTTTCTAAATTACTGATGAATACATAACTATGATTATTATTAATGTTCCATTTATTCAAATAAATCAATGCATAAGAGATTGCCCAAATCTGATTTTGGGATAGTAAATTATGTAATAATAATTCAATAATAAATATAAATTTCTAGAATGCATTCATTTACATGTGATATGACCTAGTGCACATTATACCAAATTGGTAAGAGAAATAAATAAAAGCATGTTGAAATATCATCACTGCAAGAAACATGTTTTGGAAGACTTTGTAACAAGGAAGTAGTGCTCTCTCAACAGTTAGTGTTCCCAATACCCCATATAAATCCCAGTGACTGATGGGTATTCCAAGCTCTAATTTTTAAAACAACGCATGAAGGACACACATGCCTATTTTCTTTGACCAAATAACTATGTCAGGCCAATATAAATTGATGATAGGCAGTTTTGCTGAATGTGAAAGTACTATTGACTTGGCTGTCATTCTTAATGTCACCTACACTTCTAATAGCAAGTTCAAGGACATGAGTATCAGGGTATAACTTTGCAAAGTGGGATGTGGTTGTTATGCACTTGCTCTGCTGACTGCATTTGTTTTCTATGGCCTGTGACATGGTTCTGTACATATCACAGACACACAAAGCTATTGCCATTGTGCTCAGTGGTGGGGCAGGGTTGGCTGTAGCTGTAGCTGTCTGGGTTACCTCAGCTTATCATTGCATCATCCAGGGTGAAAATGAACTCCTGTTGGTATTTCAAAAGACTTCATTAAAATCAAGTTCACAAAATAATCCAAATAATTATAATAGAATCAGCAGTAGCAATGTGTAGCTCTACAGGTAACTCAAATGCATGGCAACACAGCAATCGGAAAGACAGTAAACTTACTATTCCAGTGAACTGTCATAAAGTTGACAGGAGAAAATACTGTCATAATTTATACCATAAATATTTACTTGCAAATGTACTGCCCGCAACATGCAGATGTGCCACTGTCCTTTTAGGGATTATATAGTGCTTTCATGCCCATGGCAAATGCAAAAACAATGGACATATCTATTTTACCGACTGATAAAGCAGAATAAACTGCATGACATCAAGTGCAAAACAACAAACCAATAAATGGAGTAAGAAATTATTGTGAATCTATTTATAAAAATAAGTATTCAGATAAAATCTATAAAAATCAGTGCATCAAAAAAGACCAAGCAAGAGGAAAGTACCTTCACATCGTTATTCTCTTTGATTTTTTGTTGTTCCTCTGTATCAACGTCCAAAGAACCTGATTGGAGACGAAATCCGTCAATTCTTGGTCTCACTCTTCGTGCTCGTGTATCGGTTGCAGAGGCGAATCTTGCGAGTCCTGAAAATGTAGCTAGTACAATTATAAAGAAATTCTCCTTTTCCCAGCTTTAAAAAACAGACAGGCGAATTTTTTAAGAATTCAACTGCACGCATACCTTGTTTCTCCAAGGTTTATTTGTGGTTCCACATTTGCAATCGATACCGCAAAGCACAATTCTTCCTTCGCAAGGGCATCCGCTAGAACTATTTTCCTTTCGCTTCGTAGTGGAAGCACTTTTACACTTGCAGAAAGTAGACATAGCTTCCAAAACAAAGGAAACAGACTCCTCAATCACTGGAATTTCAAAAGAACCGGTAAAATGCAAAATAGATGCAAATTATTTCCACTTGCCGGCAACTCAATCATGGCGAACGAAAAAAACACAACGTCCCAGCGTGTCAACATAAGTGCGCTCTACTGCGCAAGTCAACCCGTGACAGTGTCCCTTTAAATTCAGCCCTAAACCAATACCTCGTGTTCGCAGTTGTTCCATTTAAAGTTTAATATTTGTTGCGTAATTTGTGACGTGGCTCTTAAGATTTTTCCGGTCGAAAAAACATTTCATTGAGAGTTACCACCGAAGCTGCATCTCGTTGTTACAAGCCAATTATTTCACAAACGTCATACGCTTGGGCTCAAAATTTGGTAGTATCTCTGTTACGACAGACTCAAACGTGCAGTCGTAACAGTTAATATTGTGACCTTCAACTTTTTCTGCTCCCGCAGAGTAGGGCTTCGAGTCCCACAACTGAAGTTGTTGTTCTTCTCTCGCAGAGTCAAACATTGAGTCATACAATGTGGTTCTATTCTTGAACCTTTCTCTCCCAGAGTCAAATCGTGGGTCACACTGTGCCTCCATGGTTCAACCCATTCCATCCTAGAGTCAAACCTGAAGTCACTTATGTGACTCTTGTGACATTTAACCTTGTCACTCTCACTTTGAAATTTTTATTACGTTAAGCTCAATCCAGAGCTTAAAACCTAAACCCGTTTTCTCCGGAGTTAAACTAAACTACATTCTTCCTGGGTTTAAATCTCTGTAGTCGAAATAAACCATAGTTTCAGAAACTAGCGATTTTGTTTGCAGAATGGAACTCCCGAAAATAAAACTTCACGGATTTTCCTTGTTTTTTTTTTACCATTTCGAAGTTATCTATCTTGGATAGCGCAAGATTTATAACATGCTAGACGAGTCTGCAAAACCTCTTAAATCAATAAGTGGCTTATTAGAATGGAGCATTAGAAATATTGGCCGCATTTTAATAGCGGGGTAACGTAATTTTTTTACTTATTACAAAGCGCACTGCGCAATTAATTCCAATCTGCTTCAAAATCGTGTGCGTTCAAATTCTGATAATACGTTGTTTCATTGTTTGCGCTAGATAATTGAATAGTTCATAGTTCATGTGAACAAGGCGTAACCTCTTTTAAATACAGAAATATTTTTGTCCTTTTCAAATCATTTCACGAGCTTATTGTTTGTCTTCATGACAATTTAACCAGCCTAAATTTTTGCTTATCATTTAAGTTTCTCGTTTAAAAAGTCTGAGTTTGAAAATGTTAATTTTACACAAGACTAAATAGATTTGTTGTCGCGAATGTATTTGGTTTTTCGTACTGCACTATATGTTCTTCTATTAGTTGCCGACAGCATCAGTGTCTTCATTCACCCATGAAAATGAAAGCCGGCACGCAACCTTCTATTGTCTTTTTTTATTCATATGAGAAGATTTTTGCTTTAACTAAAGCGTTGCCGTGTAACTCTGTTACCGCTAAATTTTTCCGCAACTTTACTTGACCTATTGCAGCATATTGATCATGAAGAAATTTGCAACGTGACTACGTTTGACCTGTGTCACACTACGTTCCTACCTTTCTATCTTTGGAGGCTGAAACCACTCAATCACCCTTCAATCAAAATGCACAAGAGAAAACTGTAATATGTATATTTTTTCTTTCTGTAATTATACAGTTTAGTTCCACCTTTTTCACTTGCGGATGAAACCATTCAGTGCGAGCGCTTTTTTGTAAAGCTACTGAACAGTACTGTACTTTGGTACTGTTTGTTTTACTATACAGTGTGGTTCTAACTTTTTCATCTGTGGATCAAACCATGCAGTGTGACCATTCTTTGTAAAGCTACTGAACAGTACTGTACTTTGGTACTGTTTGTTTTACTATACAGTGTGGTTCTAACATTTTCATCTGTGGATCAAACCATGCAGTGTGACCATTCTTTGTAAGGTTACTGAACAGTACTGTACTTTGGTACTGTTTGTTTTACTATACAGTGTGGTTCTAACGTTTTCATCTGTGGATCAAACCATGCAGTGTGACCATTCTTTGTAAAGCTACTGTACAGTACTGTACTGTGGTACTGTTTGTTTTACTATACAGTGTGGTTCTAACTTTTTCATCTGTGGATCAAACCATGCAGTGTGACTATTCTTTGTAAAGCTACTGTACAGTGCTGTGCTGTGGTACTGTTTGTTTTACTATACAATGTGGTTCTAACATTTTCATCTGTGGATCAAACCATGCAGTGTGACCATTCTTTGTAAAGTTACTGAACAGTACTGTACTGTGGTACTGTTTGTTTTACTATACAGTGTGGTTCTAACTTTTTCATCTGTGAATCAAACCATGCAGTGTGATCATTCTTTGTAAAGCTACTGAACAGTACTGTACTGTGGTACTGTTTGTTTTACTATACAGTGTGGTTCTATCTTTTTCACCTGTGGATCAAACCATGCAGTGTGACCATTCTTTGTAAAGCTACTGAACAGTACTGTACTGTGGTACTGTTTGTTGTACTTTACAGTGTGGTTCTAACTTTTTCATCTGTAGATCAAACCACATAGTGTGACCATTCTTTGTAAAGCTACTGAACAGTACTGTACCGTGGTACTGTTTGTTTTACTATACAGTGTGGTTCTAACTTTTTCATCTGTGGATCAAACCGTTTATTGCGAGCACCTTTTTGACAGCTAATGAACAGTGCCGTCCTGTGGGTCTGTTTGTTTTCCTATACAGTTTGTGTGTATTTCGTTTTTCTTTGTTTTCATGTGTAACTCTTTTGATGATCGATTTGAACCCGCTTTTTTCGCACTATTATTGATTTCCATTTAATTTTGTGGGTTTGAACATACGTTTAGGGTTAATTCTTGAAAATTTTAAAATCAGTTGTGTGAAATAGTAATGTATATCTCTGCGTATTTTCCGAGTTTGCAGATGGTTTCGATCTTGATCTCAGTTTCCACCTTGCACTTATAGGAAATAAATACAGTTATTTCTACAGCATTCGTTCTTTCCGGTTTAAGGCGACCAATTTTGCTTAGAAAATTTTACAACCGATAATGGCTAGTCAAGAGTATTTTGAAAATAATGATCCGCACTTAGTAAATTAAACGTTTAACTCAAAATGCAAATTTTCTTTTGCATAGTGATCATTTGACCTAGTAGCCGGTCGCTTTATTAACATTCGTTGAATAAATGTTCTCGAATAACCTTCAACGCATGTTCGATGTTATGCTAGGGAAAACTCACTGCCACGAGTCAGTGGTTCGAAGATACACTTCAGTGAAGCGTTTTTTTTTCCAAGTTTAAATTTTTGTCCTCGAAAGCAGCATTTGAATTAAATATTTATGTCCGGTTTTTATTTTAACAGCTCGCCAAATTACCTATTGAGGGCTTTATTGAGAATGCTGATCACTAATCTTCAAAGAATATTGCAAAAAGAAAATGCTCTTTAACACTTGAAATTCATCCGGCTTTTCGGGGGGTATTAAACCTTCATTGAGAAGCATTTTCGTTCAGATATGCAGGAAATCTCATTTATCAAGAGAACATTGCATTTATCTAACAGATGAGCAGTTTCTGGGAGATAAGATGAATTAAGATGAAGAAAGGTTTGGGATCTGGGGTGGCGGTTGGGCCAGGGGTTCAATGCTTACAGACACTATTCGGAAATAAGTAATTGTAAAATCTAGTTATCCTAAAAATAAAATAAAATAGGTAAATGAATAAAAATAAATTTTCATTTTCTATTTCATTTCCTCGATTCCAAGGTTTGTAGAAACATAGGACATTAGGGAAGGACCATTTGATGGGGGGGGGGGGGGGGGGGGAGGGCTGGGCAGTTTTGTCTTGTTTTGTCTTGTCTAGAGTTTTTTCCCCTTTGGACTGTGCAGTAATTCTTTTTTTAACTCGTGGATACGCGAAGCGTATTTGCGAGTTTTTGTGGGGACTCCGATATGCAAATTGTCACTCACTCACTCACTCACTCACTCACTCGCTCACTCACTCACTCACTCGCTCACTCACTCACTCACTCCAGTGTAGACATCTTCGTAATTAGTCGGATAGAACTCGGGGGCACCGATATGAAGACGACAATTGTCGTGACCGAAGTCACGGAAGTCTGTTGATGAAAGTTCACGCTGAAAGTGTATCGTACCGTTGCCAGAGTTTGTAATGATTTTGTAGCTTAAGAGGACGATTAGCGAGGCCCTGTTAGGGGTAAATTTCGAAAAGCGACATGGCCTTGAAACGGCGACATAAAGGACCTGAAATGGCGACGAACGACGAGCCGCTCACGGGAAATTACGACAGCGACCTTCGACCTTCCGAAATTGCGACGTGAAAAGGTTTGAAACTCAGACGCGCGACATAAAGAACCTCACTAACAGGGCCTCATTAGCGGTCTTACTAAAATCAAAAGGAGTTTAAATGTTTCCAGTTAGGACAATAACCAACTTGGAGACTGAATTTCATGAGCCTTTTACTCGGCCAGGCGCTAAACGTGAACAGATGATAACTATTCGCTTTTCCGACATCGACCGCCCCCAAGATTACAAGCAGTATATGAATTTCAGTTGGCTCGAAAGTGATCTGAAGATGAGAAAATCTCCTGCTAATGTAGTAAACTTTGATGAGAACTCACAGAGCGAAATTAGCACTTGAATGAGAACTTATATGAGCGAAATGAGTACTCGTTATTGAACGAAACTTCTACTGAAAACAGAATAAATTGACGAATCCATGATGTGAAACCGAAGAACTTCTGTGGCCAACCTGGATAAGAAACATCGCATGGAGGACGTTTCTACTGATTTAAGTGTTAGTACGAACAGGAATGGAGTTGGAGAAGTATTGGGACGGTCAAGAAGTATGTCAACGCTTACCATTTAATGTGGAGGCGCATGCCATGGCGGAGAACCATGAAGATTACAATGTAAGAAAGTCATTAAAGGGTTCGAAAAGAGTAAGTCATGTAGAAAATGTATTAAGCGTTATATTATATACAATACACCACAAGCCGTTACAATGAAAAGTTTTCTGTCTATTGATTTCCGAATTTACCTTGAAGTGAACTAGATTGTGTTGAAGTAGACATGTTGGAAAAATAGGCTTACCTGTTTTGCTTACTGTTGTTTGACTCATCATATTTACATTGTAAAAACAAGAAGTTATAAGGATAAAAACAAAGATGTATTGCTGTATTAATGATGGAAAGTGTGATTTTTTTTAAGTGCAACCCTGAATATATATACCACTGATAACCTAAAATGAGATGGTAATGTAAATAAACTAATTCAACTTGATAAAGGATTGAGAGTCTTAAGGATTTTAAGATCATCACTAACATACTTTGCAAAAATGCAAGAAAGACTTGTTTGGTATGATTCGTCAGCTGGGCTGTCCTACCTGGTTTTGTTCATTATCAGCTGCAGAATCAAGGTGGATATTTCTGTTGAATACATTGAATAGACTTGTAGACAACAAAAACTATAATGATGATAAAATTGACAATGTCATGGCAACAAAATTCAGACCTTATTCAGAAGGACCCTGTTACATGTGTTAGAAACTTCGAACTCACAGACAGTGAGCAGCAGGATACCAGAACTACATTTGGTTTCGGTGCCACCTGCCTTATAACTGATGCCTAGTGTAGTCAAATGATTGGCGTCATGTACTCACTGTATGTTTATTTCAAAAAGCTACTCAGCTCCCTGGTCACTTTTATGTTGTGATTATAGATTATTAAAATTATCTTCAAGTTCATTCAATCACAACTCTGAAAAAACACCTCGTTAATTTTTAAATTATTTCTTTTTTCTCTGTTTTGTAAACATATCCACGAGTTCACCATAGTCCTACTTTGATTTACCTCCTTAACATACAGATGTCCTACCTTTTTTTACCTTGGCCCACTGTGCAGGATTTTTTCTTTACTTTTGCTATGTAGAAATTGTTTTTTTCGGAAATTGCCAACACAGTGAGAAGACAAACCACCTTTAATTTTCTTTTTATTAAATAAAATTTAGTGGTGTTCCGAGTACCCAGTGGTAGATAAAAATCGATAAAAACCCTACCACGCCCGTGACATTACGCTATAGTTTTTCAATATAGTTTATTTTTCACATCATTATATAAATATATCTTTTAATATCATAGTATTTTGTTTGTATATCATTTAGCATAGAAGAGCCATTTTTTACGTGGAATGCTAATAAACCGTTATTATTATTATTATTATTATTATTATTATTTCATTACGCCAGCGGGATATCATTTTATCGATTTGGTGCAACTTTATTTACGACTAATATTTATATAATAACATCTCTTAAAATATGTTCCTCGCTGGATTGTTCGGTTATCCCTATTTATTTATTTATTTATTTATTTCTCTTCAGGAGTATTGTCAAAACAATTCATGGATTGATAATTAACAATTAGATCATGAGCTCGAGATTTCTCTGGGTGTTCGGCCTCATCAACTATCACCTCATAGAAATCGAGAGCGAATAATCTAATTGTTTTAGTAAAAATCATAATAAACAAATCATGTGTCGGTGAAAAAACACCAAAATAGTCAATCTTACTGCGAAACTTCGCTAAAAGCGCCCATACGTCGCCATTTTGAAAACGATCTTCAACCAAGTGCTGTCTAATGGCTGATAGTCTGCAGTAGCTCAGCCAATCACATTGCGGCATTTGCATTAGTCTTTGTGGTCTCACAACGTGGTCACTTGGGTGGTGGTCGTGATGTTTCGACTGCTTACTGCTAGTCTTCTTCAGGCGATGGGGTCGACTATCATTGAAGTTACCACGATGAGTAACAATCTTTTCCATAACAATTCATTGATTTTCTCTTGTTTATAGATAAAAACATGGAACGTCATCTGCGAGTTAGTTGCAAAATCACCTCGCTTCATAAACTGCTCTAAAAGACAGACTTTGCGGCACACAAAGTCAGTTGACAAAATCGCATTGTTTCAGCCACAAACGAGAAAGATGGAGAGCCTGAACGGCGAACTGACGACTCCAAAAGCGCAAGTTTACAAGGATGAAAATCACTTTATTGGCCAGAGGGAGAAGATAGCCGAACATGGACCAAAGAATCACTTCCCAGTGCAACCAGAGAAAACAAGAAAGCATAGTGAACTCGTTAGAAATGGCGTGCTAATGCCGCCGATTTGCAACAATGGTCACGCCACTAAATTAGTGAAACCGTTACATCTCAGAGGTCACATGAAATACCTCAAAAGAAACGATATGGTACTGTTTGTGTGTTCACCGATGTAAGTTCAATTGTGTCTGCGGTTTTTTAATGTGTACGTACGCAGCCACGCGTTTGGTGGGCGAGGTCGTCTCAAAGTATTAGTGTTAGTGTTTGTGTAATTATTGGTATTGGTGTTTGTATTAGTATTAGTACTTGTGTTGGTATTGGTATTGGTATTGGTATTAGTATTAGTACTTGTGTTGGTATTGTTATTGGTGTTGGTATTAGTATTAGTATTAGTACTTGTGTTGGTATTGTTATTGGTATTAATATTTGTCTTGGTGTTGGTATTGGTATTACTATTTGTGTTGTTCTTGGTATTGGTATTAGTATTTGTCTTGGTGTTGGTATTGGTATTACTATTTGTGTTGTTCTTGGTATTGGTATTGGTATTAGTATTAGTACTTGTGTTGGTATTGTTATTGGTATTAATATTTGTCTTGGTGTTGGTATTGGTATTAGTACTTGTGTTGGTATTGGTATTGGTATTAGTACTTGTGTTGGTATTGTTATTGGTATTAATATTTGTCTTGGTGTTGGTATTGGTATTACTATTTGTGTTGTTCTTGGTATTGGTATTGGTATTAGTATTAGTACTTGTGTTGGTATTGTTATTGGTATTAATATTTGTCTTGGTGTTGGTATTGGTATTAGTACTTGTGTTGGTATTGTTATTGGTATTAGTACTTGTGTTGGTATTGGTATTAGTATTAGTACTTGTGTTGGTATTGTTATTGGTATTAATATTTGTCTTGGTGTTGGTATTGGTATTAGTACTTGTGTTGGTATTGGTATTGGTATTAGTACTTGTGTTGGTATTGTTATTGGTATTAATATTTGTCTTGGTGTTGGTATTGGTATTACTATTTGTGTTGTTCTTGGTATTGGTATTGGTATTAGTATTAGTACTTGTGTTGGTATTGTTATTGGTATTAATATTTGTCTTGGTGTTGGTATTGGTATTAGTACTTGTGTTGGTATTGTTATTGGTATTAGTACTTGTGTTGGTATTGGTATTAGTATTAGTACTTGTGTTGGTATTGTTATTGGTATTAATATTTGTCTTGGTGTTGGTATTGGTATTACTATTTGTGTTGTTCTTGGTATTGGTATTGGTATTAGTATAAGTATTTGTGTTGGTATTGGTATTACTATTTGTGTTGGTATTGGTATTGGTATTAGTATTAGTATTTGTGTTGGTATTGGTATTGGTCATCAAGAACGTTATTATCATTATTCTAACGGGAAGAGGCACACGAATGAGAACCGATGCCTTGCGTTTCACGCGCAAGCTTCACGCGTGAGAACCACCGGCGTATTAACAACTCGCGCGTTACTTGCGTGAGAACTAGCGGCTCTCCAAAAATGTGCGAGGTTTCGCGAGCGGCATCTTGTGGTTCGCGCGCGACAGCTTGTGTTACTCGCTTATTGCGCGAAAGCGGTTAAGAAGGAAAACCTACTGTCTTACAAACATGATATCTCTAGAATGTTCTCTGTATCTCAATGTTTGCCCTTCAGTTCAATTCCTTTGTCATTTAACGTAGTCATTTGTTTCATCATTTTATTTCTTTTTTTATCACTGGATTTGTCATTTTATACTACTACGTGAGAAATTTCTGTAATTTGATTGGCTAAGAGCAGTGGTATTTCTGCTTAATTTGAAATACCTGCATGTGAAAATTACAAACCTTTTGCGAGTAGTAGTATAAACAAATAATAGCATGATTTGTACGTGATATTTGGCAAAAATACCACTCGAGATATTTCAAAATTGTCTCAAATTTCACTCGCCTAACGGCTCTTGAAATTACGTACAACAATTTTGAAATATCCCTCGTGGTATTTATACCAAATATCACTACAAACCATGCTATTACCTATACAAATTTTCCCGTTGGTAATTGGATTCTTTCGTTGATTTAGGATAGGTAGCGTCGATGAGATGGCGCGTGCCGGTCTGTACATGAGTGACTTGGGAATGCATGATTCATCTCAAGAAATGGTTCTATCTGGAATTCAACCACTTCCGCAGCTTGAATACGCACGTGACCAGGTAACGGCCATGAAATTTTAGAATATTATAAAATGTAGCGGCTACTGTACAACGCACGGTCTGCTTGGTCAAGCCCAATTCATCATTACACCATAATGCACGCAGCCTACGTCACTCGTGCCTATTCGCTTGCTTGATCAGCGGCCATGTTTTTAATGGAAACTAAAGAAGATGTTTGCATAAGAATAGAGTTTAATTCCTGGAGGATCAGTTTGGGACACCAACATGGCCGCCTTTTCCTTTTTGGGGGAACACCAACATGGCTGCCGTGAAGTCATGTGCATACGCTCTGTTATTGCAAGATATGCTTGCAGGCTACGTCACATTCAAATTTGTTTATGCTAGAACGATAGTTACGGCTCGTGCCTCTCTTCGCACTTCTCTCGTTTTCATGAAAATTCTCGCGTGCTTATATAACTCAATAATGCACTCGGTGCGGTTATTATTTCCTTTATAACACACGTCTTTAAATATCATTTTTGTGTCGTGAGAAATGATGTCATATCACTTCACGGATTTCATTATCCAATCAAATGGACTGTTATAAATCGACTGGACCAATCATTTTGCCCGTTTTATTGTGTGTGTGCTGAGGCCAGACGCCACATTTGGTTGGAGGAACTCTCCCTTTGTCATTTTCTCAACGAAATTAAATTTGAGCATGGTTCTTACAGGAAGTAAGAGCTCTGCGTCCATTTAGAATTTCTCTGTTTCCTCCTAGCTCCTGGAGAGAGGAAAAACCTTGGAAGAAAACTTAGAAAAGTTAGAGCAAGAGAGAAAAAGAAGCGAGGAGTTGTTGTATCGTTTGATGCCAAAGACTGTGGCTGACAGGTTAAAGGATGGACGGAAGGCGGTTGAAACTTGCGAGGTAAGGGACGGACGGATTTTCTTCCATACTATGAGCGGACCTTTTCTCTTTTTGCTGTTTTTGCTCTTCTTGCTGCTTTTATTTGTACTTAAGACACAAAGAAGTAGCTTACAGTACTATACACGAAAAACTACTTACAACAATTCGTTACAATTCATACTGTTCGAGTGTCTGCACTGTTCTCTTTTGCGATGAACTAGCATCCTATTAATTCACAATTCACAATTATTCGCCGAAGGCGAAGTGATTATCGGTGAATATTCACCGATAATCGCTGAGCCTGAGGCGAATAATTGTTTTAGTATAAATACACAGGTGATTATTTTAAAAAAGGAAAAAAGAGCATTGCACAACACGACTAAATTTTATTTCATCAAAAGCGCGCGAACGACTGGCAGCCATTTTGTTCGTCGAGGTGATTATCGGCTGATAATCCGAGAAAGCGAACCAATCACAGCGCGCGATTTTGTATAATCACCTGAGTATTTATACTAAAAGGGGAATATTATGAACTTTAAGGTGTGGGTTTCCTGTGACCTCTGTGGGTCTCCTGTGGTTCTGTTATATAATGCTTGGGGGTAATACTGTGTTGGACAAACATCCCATCCACGGGGAAGGGGGGGGGGAGTAACAATAATCCTGATTACTAAAGTCTTCTGAAACCGGGATAAGCTCTGGCTGCGTGGGCCTCCTGACTCATGTAAGCCATTAGAGACCTTACGTAACAGGACGACTGGAAGACTCAGGACGGCAGAATGACGCAAACAATGTCGCGCGAGACTGTGCATTCCCATTCTTACGCGACATTTTTTCGTCATTTTGCCGTCCTGAGTCTTTCAGCCGTCCTGTTGCGTAAAGTCTCTATTACCTAAACAGAAGACGGCAGCGACGTCAAGCAGGGAGTCATCCAAAAATAGCATCATGAATCACACAAAAAGAATCTGCACGTTCAAAAATACAATCCGGTAGAGCAAATTTATCAGTGAAGTTTCTGTACCGTGTCTGCTTTTTTTTCTTAGTTTTTTGATAGTGTCACCATCATGTTTTGTTACTTGGACGGGTTTGCCAACATCTGCACCAATGTTACTCCAATGCAAGCTGTTAGTTTGGTAAACACCATGTTCACTTCGTTTGACGAACTCAGCGAGAAACATGATGTCTACAAGGTAAGCAAAAATAGACAGAAAGAAACTGATACGAGTCCAGCAAAACCTGGCGAGGTTACAATGCCAAATTTGTATAGGTAATCACGTGATTTCGAGTGCAATTTGGGATAAATCAGCACGAGTAAATTTTTCAAAGGCTAACCAAATTGCACGAGCCCGTAGGGCGAGTGCAATTTGTAGTCTTTGAAAAATTTACGAGTGCTGATTTATCCCAAATTGCACGAGACAAATCATGTGATTACTTGTTAATAATATACATGCAAAAATTTAATTTCAACTTTCTGCACTCAATTTCAACTTTTTGCACTCAATTTTAATTTTGTGCACTGTTTGGGATTAATTGACGTGCTCTCAGCCAATGAGCATGCTGAAATTTTTGCATGTATATTATTAGATGTCATAACAACATACTTGTAAAAGTTTCAACAAGCTAATTGGCTGAGAGCACGTCAATCCCAAACAGTGCAAAAAGTTGAAATTGAGTGCAGGAAGTTGAAATTATATTATTGGAATCAATAATCAATTATTGGGATCAATGCACCTTCCCCTCCCCTAACCCAACATTAACGCTAACTTTTTAACTTGTCATAACTTGTCGGGGTAGGGGAGGGGTAGATGCACAGTTGCCTAGATACTTACATTGATCCAGTTATTGCATGTATATTATAAAATAGTAATAACTTGATTTTGAGTGCAGTTTTGTATAAATTAGCACTCGTAATTTTTGTGTGCCTTACACGAAGTGTGTAGCCACATTATGGCACGATCCGATTTATTTAGTTAGTTATTTCTGCGCGAGAGTCAAGTGCCTATCACGTGGTCTAGAAAGACACACATGTACGCATTGCGAACCTATTTTTTTTCAAAGAGAACAATTTTTTTCAGCGAAAAATTGTACTTATATACTACAAATTGCACTCGAAACCATTTACTGAAAATGGTATAACATACACCGATTTCATAAATGGCGGACGCACGGTAAAACCTGGTACCTAGTCATGAAAACGAGGCGTTTTGGGATAAACAACTTTCGTGTAACAAGCAATTTGGGAGAATTAGTGCGTTTTATCGAGTTTTGAAGATGTTTTTCCTTGAACAAGGCGTTTGTTTTATTTTTCTCGTTCGATTTTAAAATAGTTGAACTCAATATGAGTTCAAAATCGAATATTTATTGTTGTACGCAAAAGGGAACGGTCGATCCAGAAGGTAATCGAGTTGGATTTTTTGGCCTGCCGAATGATCAAAAGCTTCGACAGCAATGGCTAGTAAAAATACGGCGAGATGTTGGCCCACATTTTAAGCCCTCGGGGACAACAAAGGTATGCTCATTACATTTTTACCAGAGTGACATCAAGAAAGGAATCGGAGGTAAAAAGATGGCTTTAAACGAAGGAGCATGTCCCTCGAGGTTTCCATGGCGAACTTCTCCTCGAAAGCGCCCACCACCGACCGTAAGAACAATGTCAACAACTCGCACTAAAATGCAAGGTTTGGAAGAATCTTTGAGCAAAGACCAAGAAATGGATGGAGAACCCGCTAGTTCATTTTGTGAATCTTGTGATTCGCCTATCGAAACGATGGAAGAATTACGACCGGATTCGTATGAATCGTTAAAAGAACAACTGCAACAAGCTGAGGCCGAAATAACAAGCCTAAACGAACAGACGAGACTTCTAAAGGAAACTTTACAAAACTAGAGGAGCAGATTGAGCGTCTCAGTAAGGAAAATGAAGATTTAAAATCACGCAGGTTTTGTTTAGAGTGTTTTAGAATGTTTTCGCCTTCCTCAAACTGGTCGGGACAGAGTGGTGGCTGCTTCCCAGCAGCTTTCCACTGTTCTCAATGTAGTTGTTCATCTCTGCCTTCGTGAAAAGCGGCATTTTGAGCAACTGCGTGCCCCAACCACTTTCGGGAAATTTTATTTTTTGCATTGGAACATCACCAGGATGGCAGGATGGCCGAGTGGTCTAGGGCGCGGTATTTCAATGCGGTGACCCGGGTTCAAATCCCGCTCTGGCCACTACCTGGTGTTGTTCTGGGTAAGTACCTGGTTCAACTCCTCGATCATCCTTGTAAATAGCCAACTTGTCTGCCTCCCGCCAGTTGGGATTCTTAACTATGCTGTATGTTGTATGTAATAAGTGACTCTGAAAAGCCCCCGTGGGGACGAGCCACTATATGTATGTATGTATGTATGTACCAGCACTCACAACAACATTACAACTCGCACCCTGCTTGGCACGTTTTCGCTTTGTGTACAGGAAATTCGGATCCGGATCGACAAGAGAACGGTCCTTTCCATGACTGATATATTCTTCGACTCTAATACAAGCGTTGGCAAAAAAGAAAGAAGAGAGCAAAATTTTTATTACTTTAAACATGACTTTATTTTTTACAATGTCGATCGATCGCGAATGATCAAGTGATGCAAAGTTGTAAACTTACCGCTTTACAAGTTGAGCTTTTGTACGTAATCCTTTAGCAGAATCGTTCCGACATTTAAGGCAAAAGCGTAACTCGTCGTTTTGTAGTTCCGATGGCTTTCTGCCATTTAAAGATGACCCGGGAATGTCGTTTTCTGTTAGCTCAGTGGCCATTTTTCGCCTTCCCTCTTTACATTTTCTGAATGTTCTATCCTAAAACGCCTCGATTTCACCTTTTACCGCTAGCTCGCCCCAGGTTAGCCGCCATTTATGAAATCGGTGTATTGTTGAGCCTGTTGAATGAGTGAAGCATGTTACAGGCAAACTCCAACCTATTTGAAGTCTTACGGCTTCCTATGCAGGCTAATGTTTACAGTATTGTTTGTTCATTCTCAGTTTGAGACCCTCGGGGACGCTCAGTATATGGTGGTCAGCGGGTTACCAGTGAGAAAAGACCGACACGCTGAGCACGTGGCGGGAATGGCGCTGGACATTTTGAACTCTACAAGAGAGCTTATTGACCCATCTACGGGCAATGCCTTGACTGTTACTATTGGTAAGTTATTTGTCCTTCGTATATATAATAGGACTCCATTCTGTCCAATTAAGAAAATATTGGATGAGAAAATTCAGAGGAACACCAAAATTGGACAAGGCTGCAGGCCAAGTCCAATCTGGTGTTCCAAGGAATTTTCGAATCCAACATTTTCTTAATTGGACAAGCACGGAGTCCTGTTATTTGTTAATTATATAGCGACCTCTAAATCCAATATTGGCAACTGTCCAATTTTTCTTAAATTGGATAGGTGTCCAATTTAAGAAAAATTGGACAGTTGCCAATATTGGATTTAGAGGTAGTTGTATAATTAAGAGTGTTATCTAAGAAATATATCAAACACGAGACACCGTGTTTCTTCACATATCAAACGCCGAGAATAGAACTGAAAATACGACGCGCAACGGAGTATTTTTAGCGAAACTAGAGGTGTCTGATATGTGATGAAACACATGTATCAAATGTTTGATATAGCGTCTTCAGTGAAATTATTTAGGAGAAGTGAACGATGCAAATACGAGCCATGTTTCGTCAAATCTTTCTGTGATGCATTAATAATGAATTTGAGAAGTAACAGTTGTAAAACCAAAACAAAGTAATTACTTCGGCCAATCAGAACGGATCCACACAATCCAATGAACAAATCATAGCAGGTCCACACAGTCACATGAACCAATCACAACATATCCACACAAGTCAATGGCCAATCAGAACAGATCCGCACAAGCTAAGGAACCAATCACAACAGATCCACACAGTCCAATGAACCAATAACAACAGATCCACACAAGCAAATGAACCAATCACAACAGATCCACACAGTCCAATGAACCAATAACCACAGATCCACACAAGCCAATGAACCAATCACTACAGATCCACACAAACCAATGAACCAATCACTACAGATCCACACAAGCCAATGAACGAATCAGAACAGATCCACTCAAATAAAAATGAACCAATCAGAACTAAAAGCATCGAAACATCCTCAGCACATAACGCGGGGAAAACGCCTGTGAGCTGGTCACGATTTTCTTCTGAGTGGTTTTGAATGTGAGGGAGATTTCCCAGCTAATCATATATTAATACAAAGCTGAACGAAAGCAATTGCGACCTGGGGGGTGGGAGGTGTGTTTGTGGGGGGTGTTAACAATGCAATTGCGACCTGGTGGGGGTGGGAGGTGTGTGTGTAGGGGGGTGTGTGGTAGCAATGCTCCTGAATGCATTACGTTATAAAAACCTATGTTTTGTACCTAAAAAACCTATGTACCCGTGTGTATGTGGGCAGTATCCCTTTGAAATGTCTTCACTGCCTTTTATTTATTATTAGGTATGCACTCTGGCGCAGTTGTCGCTGGCCTCGTGGGTCAGAAAATGCCTCAGTATTGCCTCTTTGGTGACAGTGTTAATATCGCGGCGAGACTTAGAACAACTAGTTTGGTGAGTGGACAAGCAAACCTACTTTGCTTGATTCACCTTTACGAGTTTCACTCTGTTTTACTATACAGTGTGGTTCTATCTTTTTCATCTGTGGATCAAACCATGCAGTGTGACCATTCTTTGTAAAGCTACTGAACAGTACTGTACTGTGGTACTGTTTGTTTTACTATACAGTGTGGTTTTAACTTTTTCATCTGTGGATCAAACCATGCAGTGTGACCATTCTTTGTAAAGCTACTGAACAGTACTGTACTGAGGTACTGTTTGTTTTACTATACCGTGTGGTTCTATATTTTTCATCTGTGGATCAAACCATGCAGTGTGACCATTCTTTGTAAAGCTACTGAGCAGTACTGTACTGTGGTACTGTTTGTTTTACTATACAGTGTGGTTCTAACGTTTTCATCTGTAGATCAAACCATGCAGTGTGACCATTCTTTGTAAAGCTACTGAGCAGTACTGTACTGTGGTACTGTTTGTTCTACTATACAGTGTGGTTTTAACTCTTTCATCTGTGGATCAAACCATGCGGTGTGACCATTGTTTTAGAGGTTTAAAACACGATGTATGAGAATCCGCTCCCAAGATTTATTTCTTTACTTTGTCCATATTTTCCTTGTGTGAGCAGCCGATGAGAATTCATATCAGTGAAAGTTGTAAAGAATGCCTGAGGGGGACAGAGTTCGAAACAGAGTTCCGCGGAGTTATCGAGCTTAAGGTAGGTGTCGGCGACTTTTACGTGCTTAAAAATTACCCCGAATCTTAATACTGAAAAGTTAGTAAATAGATAAAGCCGTGAGAAGTGCCGGCGGCCATCTACATTTCTGTTATTAAATACGAGTTGAACAATAAACAATTTTTAGACTAGGTTAAATTAGGTATCGTATATTATCAAAACCGAGGCGTGTTAGATAATGGGACTATTTCATACACCACGACGCCAAAAATTGATCCATTCTGTCATTCAGTGTGCTCCTTTTATCACAACAATTCTTGAAGAGGGGGGAGAGAAGTGGCATAAGATCCCCATTTTTAACTTCAAGTAACAGACTTCCCTGTTGCGTTTTGCCACAGGGGAGGGGAAAGTCCAAAACGTTCTGGCTGATGGGAAGAAAAGCTAAACCTCAAACCTCACCAGTTTGCGCTCCTGATAGATGACAGCAAGTGGAATGGGACTAGCGTTGGAGATTTGGGGCAAAGGGAAGGAGGTCCAAGACTTTTTTTAATTAAAAAAAAATTGACGGCATTCGCTCGCGAGTGCCTCTCGATGACACGCAATATGAGTACCTTGGTTTGCTATGTAGAGGATATTACAGGGCCGCGCGGAGAAAAGAAATTTCTCTTGGAGGGTTGGAAAATATTTCACGCGTGTGCGCCTCGAAAGAGTGAAATATTTTTCAGCATGAGAAGAGAAATTTGTTATCTCCAAGGGATCTTGTAATTTTTATTATATAAAATTGAGTGGTGTACCGAGGACCGAGTGATCGAAAATTAATAATAGTCTTCCTCGACAGTGATATCGCACACGTGCTGATATCATTTATATCCGCACATGTGTGATATCAGTTGCTACCACTTAATTTTATATGATGTATTCCATTCATTACACTGTACTGGACTCGAGACGTAACTCTATAAGACGAATAGCTGATGTTGGCGGCTATATACCAAGACACATTGTAAGACAGACACCTCGCTATGAAAGCTATTATATATCTATTTCAGTCCTGTTACTCTAACTCAATTCCCCTTAAGATGGACACCTTTCTATAATAGACACTCAATGTTGCGTTCCCAGCTGCGATACTTTAAGACAGACTCCTTTCTAAGATGGACACGTAATGTTGCTTCCTCAAGTACCTCAGTTTATTGTACCTGACCTCTTTTTAAGAGAGACATCTCTTTACATGAATACCAAGTGTTGGTCCCACAGCTGCTATATTTCAGCCATGTTATTGTAACTTCACTCTGAGACAGACACCTCTCTAAGATGAACACCTAATATTGGTCCCTCATTTGCTATATTTCAGTAATGTTACTGTAACTTCACTCTAAGACAGACACCCCTCTAAGATGGACACCTAATATTGGTCCCTCATTTGCTATATTTCAGTAATGTTACTGTAACTTCACTCTAAGACAGACACCCCTCTAAGATGGACACCTAATATTGGTCCCTCATTTGCTATATTTCAGTAATGTTACTGTAACTTCACTCTAAGACAGACACCCCTCTAAGATGGACACCTAATATTGGTCACTCATTTGCTATATTTCAGTAATGTTACTGTAACTTCACTCAAGGCAGACACCTCTCTAAGATGGACACCTAATATTGGTCCCTCATTTGCTATATTTCAGTAATGTTACTGTAACTTCACTCTAAGACAGACACCCCTCTAAGATGGACACCTAATATTGGTCACTCATTTGCTATATTTCAGTAATGTTACTGTAACTTCACTCAAGGCAGACACCTCTCTAAGATGGACACCTAATATTGGTCCCTCATTTGCTATATTTCAGTAATGTTACTGTAACTTCACTCTAAGACAGACACCCCTCTAAGATGGACACCGTATATTGGTCCCTCATTTGCTATATTTCAGTCATGTTACTGTAACTTCACTCTATGACAGACACCTCTCTAAGATGGACACCTAATATTGGTCCCTCATTTGCTATATTTCAGTAATGTCAGTTACTGTAACTTCACTCTAAGACAGACACCTCTCTAAGATGGACACCTAATATTGGTCGCTCATTTGCTATATTTCAGTCATGTTACTGTAACTTCACTCTAAGACAGACACCCCTCTAAGATGGACACCTAATATTGGTCCCTCATTTGCTATATTTCAGTAATGTCAGTTACTGTAACTTCACTCTAAGACAGACACCTCTCTAAGATGGACACCTAATATTGGTCCCTCAGTTGCTATATTTCAGTCATGTTACTGTAACTTCACTCTAAGACAGACACCCCTCTAAGATGGACACCTAATATTGGTCGCTCATTTGCTATATTTCAGTCATGTTACTGTAACTGAACTCTCCTTAAGACAGACACCTTCGTAACATGTACAATCAATGTAGGTCCCTCGCCAGTCAGGTAAAACTAGACAAATCTGTAAATATTGCTTTTCCAACATCATCAAACAAGTAAATACTTAGGGTGGGTGGGGTCAAATTTGGATCTTCGAATTCTGAGGGGTAAGTACTTCGGTGAATTTTGGTCGAAACAATTCTGAATTTTCGTGGATATTTATTTATGTTAATGTGAATAAACTTGGAGAACCCTTTCGTTTAAAAACTGTGTTTTTTTTTTTTCATTCTTCGATGGATGCGTATGTTGCTCAGTGTTTGAGAACTCTGCGGGGGGTAAAGTGAAAAACAGGTTGTGCCTGTTTTATGCCGTAACATGTTTAACTGGTTTTGGATAATACAAAGCGTAAATTGGGGTTTGGATTTTCGGTCACAATTACACCACCGCCTTCAGGGACGGCGGAGCGTATTTTGAAGGGGGGGGGGGGCGAGTGGAGGCGCGAGTTGGTAGGGGGGTCTGGTGGCATCCTCCCCCAGAAAAATTTGAAATCTAGAGTCTCGGAAATCGTATTTACAACATTCTCCGCGACATACTTCTTGAAATAATTAGCCTGGATAAAGCGTAAAATGAAAGGTACTTTTAATGCTTACAGCAATATTTTGGAGGTTATTTCTCAGCCTTCCGGTCTCCAACGCTAACCTGCGGTTTTTTGACACAAGCTTCCCGTCTGTGGGAAGGAAGCACACGCTGAGAAAATGTTAAAAATACGTAAACGCGAAAAGTTTCCGACGAGGCTTGTATAAAGTTGTAGCTTAAACAAAATAAAATGTCATCCTCCTCAAAATTGGGGGGGCTAAATCCCCCCAGCCCCCCCGGCTCCGCCGTCCCTGGCCTTGGCTTTTTTTGTCAGGAGCGATAAGTAGATCCAAATGTTATTAGACAATAGGTTTTAGACCCAATTTGGGCCGCATATAACAAGAAATTGGATTTTGGGGCAATTTCGTTATAATGGAGTTGGAGCAGCATTTGACTAGAAAGTGCGTTGTCTGGTAATTCGGCGTCAAATAGCTTTTTGGAAAGGGGCACATATGACAAGAAAACAGATATGAGGAGTATATCTGGAGTCAAAGTAAATACCTGCTGTCAAATGAAACCAAAAACAAAAAGCCGTCTACTTCGCAATGCGTTTGATGTCGATGAATAATTGGAGAAATGTGATACCACCGACAGCTACAATTATTCATCTGCAGCAAAATGGTTCCATGTGTCAGTGGTATCATTTTGCCCCAATTATTCATCTACATCAAACAGGGCTGGGTTGTTCGAAGCGAGGTTAAGGTAATCCAGGGTTTGTGCGAAATTGAAATGCAGAGATTAGAGCTTTTTTTTGAAAAATAAACTAGTGAGCAGCACTCTGCGAACTGGTTTTGTAAAACTGATTTATTCTCCTACGCGTTTCGTCCGACTGTCGCGGACTTCTTCAGGGAGTTTTACAAATGAGAGTTACAAGCTTGTATTTATACATAGTGTGAGCCGCTAAAGTACTTTTACAGATTTGTAGCGGATTCACGTACAGGAAACAAGCTAAATTTTCACGCAGGGCGTGACTAAGGTGTAGCATACGTGTGACATATTTCTGTCATGACGTATGCGCGACATATTTATTTTTGGGGACCACAGATTTAGTACTAAATCTGTGGTCCCCAAAAATAAATATGTCACGCATACGTCATGACAGAAATATGTCACACGTATGCTACACCTTAGTCACGCCCTGCGTGAAAATTTAGCTTGTTTCCTGTACGTGAATCCGCTACAAATCTGTAAAAGTACTTTAGCGGCTCACACTATGTATAAATACAAGCTTGTAACTCTCATTTGTAAAACTCCCTGAAGAAGTCCGCGACAGTCGGACGAAACGCGTAGGAGAATAAATCAGTTTTACAAAACCAGTTCGCAGAGTGCTGCTCACTAGTTTATTTTTCAAAAAAAGCACTTTTAGTATAATTCTTTTTGACTGAGTAAAATTTGATGTTCAGTGCATTCTCTGTAAAAAAATAGAGAAAGTTATCGGAGAAAATGCTTTTTAACTGGAGGAAAAGAAACCCGGATTAAAATTTTACCCTAAGTAAGCGCTAATCGGCCCCTGTGGCAGATCGCGACGTAGATGGCTTTTTGTCCCAACTGTTCATCCACACCAAATTTGTTTCATTTAGCAGTGGTATTATTTTGGCTCCGGATATACTACCTGTTGTTAAAGGCTCAATTTAACTTGGCACATAGGTTTTTTTGTGACCACAAAATCACAAGAAAATGAGTCTTAAATCAACATGG
Organism: Ricordea florida; assembly: GCA_949710005.1. NCBI lineage: Eukaryota > Metazoa > Cnidaria > Anthozoa > Corallimorpharia > Ricordeidae > Ricordea > Ricordea florida. The sequence goes on along the minus strand of OX453283.1, from coordinate 4,020,943 downwards.
TCTTAAATATATTTTGCAATCGTGCCAAAAGCTTTTTGGTCACATAAATTATGACAAAATGGATTTTGTAGTCACAACACTTAGTGAAAATAGGCTCTATAGACAATGTTCTTAGAAATAGGTTTCTTGGAGTCATATTGGCCAGCAAAGTAGGTATTAATTGAGAACAATTTTGCTTGAAGAAGTACTTTGAAGGACAGTATGACAATGAAAAGATTTGACATGATAAAGTTCCGTATCCATCTCTTAATTTCTCTTTCCGGTACGGGGCGTTTCTTTACGAGGAGATATAAGTTAATTTTTTCACCCAACGACTCTTTTTAGTCGTAAAACAAAAAGCACCTGCTTAAAATGATCGTCCATAGCTTTTTAAATCCCTTGCTTCAAAACTAAAGATAACATGATAATTGATTTGGAGAATGCTTTATCTCGACCGAATGTCGTGATTTGCAAAAAGAGGCCATTTTCTAATAGCTCTAGATTAGAAAACCCACTTTCCAGTACGTGTTCAAATCCCATTCCACTTGCTGAATTCGGAAGAAAATTCTCAGTCACTTAAATCCCATTTTCCCAGGGTAAAGCCCGACCAATCGCAATTCCCATTGTACCCTCTAAGAACACCAGCTGGTTCAATGAACTATCCCTCCAGGGCTTCAGCAGGGGGAGGGAAGAATGAAACTAATTTTGCAATAATATTGTAAACAGCCGGTTTTCTTTTCCTCTTTCTTAAAAAGCATTTTCTCCGATAACTTTCTATATTTTTTTTTTTCACAGCATATCATCATCAAATTGTTTTCAAAAGAATTATACCGAACGTGCTTTTTAAGCTCCCATATCTGCATTTAAATTTCGCACTTACCCTGGGTAGAGTTAATCGAGGGGCTGGTCATGAAACCCTGGAAATTTCAAAAGCAAGAACAATGCAGTTGCAATAGATCTTGAATCGACCGTGACCGTGCACAATCTTTTGTTGTTGGTTTGTATGTTACTTGCGAATATATTAGTCGAAACTTTTGATTGGGTATCCGACCGAAAAGGGTGTGTTTTTGTGCAGGTTCAACGCCAAAAAAGCGAACAAAAACATGAAACACTAAAAGAAAGTTGTCCAGTTTTCATAACCATCTACATGCATATATAAACTATGCCCTGGTTTACCTTAACCCTGCTTCGAACAACGGCCCAGCAGCGAAATTAAAGATCAGACATTTACCGGTTTTGCACCTGCCATGGCATAAATTGGGAGACAATTACTTTTAACATCACGTACGGTTAATTTTTCAAGACAAAATAATTTCATGTGAATTGAGACTTCCTTTGATAAAAAATATGGGATGCATCTTTAAATATGTAGTACGCCCTAAAGATAGCTCGAGCCGGCGCAAGATCAAACACGAAGGCATGTCTTAGGGCGTGTATTATAAACTTCGGAAAGTTTCTCGCAGGCTGAATAAAGGAATAATGGAATTTGATGCAATTATTTGTCATCCAAACTGCATTTCATTGGTTATTTCTCTACCGGCAAGATCATGCCGTTTTAACAAGTTTTTATGTAAATATATGTGAGAAGCCAGATTAAGTCTTAATAACACTTTACAATATAGCTTCATTCTTACACGCGCTCTGATTAGTCAAAAACCCATTTTTTGTCAGAGTATAAAACAGAAAAAGCGTGTTTTATTGTTTTTTGGCCATATTGCCTCTACTCGACAATTCTGTAAGAGATGGCGAAGAACATTTTTCTTTGAAGAAATTCATGATGGAGTTCACTGCGAAGCAGCAGAAAGTTTCGAAGCCGAGAATAATAAAACAAATAAAGGAGAAGAAGCGAAAACAGTCAAGACGTTGGTATTAAATGGCGTCAGTTTGTCGATCTGTGTGCTTTGTTGTTTCTACTCGCGGCATGTAAAATCTATATCATAAAGCGAATAAAGAAGCCTAAGCCGTGTATTACACTGTGATAAAACACTCCGGGCATTTGAGAACACTCGAGAAATGTAGAAAAGACTCGCCTGCGGCTCGTGATTTCTATATTTAACTCCCTTAAGTCCCGTTTCCTCGGTCTCTGAATCATTCAGACAGGATATTGGCCAATTCCATTCTCAGATTTCAACTTGGGAAGTTTTTCTTTTTACTAAAAATATTTATCATGGAAAATCTGACCGATTCCCGTAAAACGGTGGAAACATGTTTTTTTTTTTCTTTTTTTTTTTTCTTTCATCTCTGAATGTTCTCGGGATGTTTTTCTTTCGTTGGCTAATTTGTTAAATAGCTGAGCTACTGGCTCTTTGGTGGCGATTTGTTATTTTACGTTATTTTTCCCGGAATGATTTTTCTTCAGTCCTACAATGAAAATTTTTCTCCCCTAAAAGGTTAAATAAATATGCCAAAAATTCAACCGTCTTTAATTAATTTCTAAGCTTTTCTTGCAGGGAATAGAGTTTATCTTGCTTGATCCTATCTTGTACGCTTTTTTTGTACTACACTTCTCATGCTACCTCCCCGCCAATACGCCATGGCGTACCTGAAATTTTGTAGGAATATATTGCTCGGACCATTATACATCGCCCGGCAAATTGCTAGGACAATTAATATCCAACTTTAGCGTTCCTGAAAAAAATTCTGCCTTCGCGCCTGCTTCTTCATAATACTCTCCTCTTTACTCCATGAATAAACCTGACGCGATTTTAGTTTTAACACCTGTCATTTTTGCCACATTCGGTTACACCCAATTTCCTTGTCGAGCAATAATTCATATTGTGGGGATTGTTTCTAAAGAAACTGGTGCTGCGTCGGTGGGGAATTGAAGCACAAGAAATTGGCCATAGGATAATCAAACGAATTGATAAAGTAAGTTACACCATCGTAAGGTAAAAGAGAGGTGCTGACGTTTCGAGCGTTAGCCCTTCGTCGGGGCGAAATTCGATTCGCTTTGATTCGCTCCAACGAAGGGCGAACGCTCGAAACGTCATCACATCCCTTTTACCTTACGGTGGTGAAAAACTTACTTTATCAATTCGTTTGATTATCCCAATTTCTCGTAAACAATAATTAAACATAGCTTTTGTAGGGGTCGTAACAATTGTGCTATAAATTGAAACACGCCACTGTATAGTTCTTTTATTCAGCTTGGTAGGGGATACTGGATTTTATTTTTTCGCACAAGTGAGTTTTTCGTTTTGTTATTTTAGCTCATTTTAGTCCATGTTTGGTTGAGAGACAGGCGCGTTCTTGCAAGGATATAAATTTTAGTGTATAGTACCACCAATAACACACACCTACGTGCAGTCCGAGTCTAACAGACATCGCGAGTTCAATAAGCGATAGACCCGCTCAAACGTTGTGAAATGTCAAACAACGCAAGCATTTAACTTGAAGTCCTTAATGCATCTGCGCTTTTCTTAGAGGTCGCAGTGACTTTTATCGGAGTCCTGGGCAACGCGTTCGTTTGCTTCGTGATCTCGATGCAAGTTGATCTTCACGCCACAGCGAATTTCTTCATCTGGAATCTAGCGCTGGGCGACTTGGGAATCCTCTTAGTTGCTTTCCCGCTTTCTGTTATACGGGAGCACTTTTCTTACTCGCCTTTGGGGAAGTTTGCATGCCGTGTTTTTAATCCCCTCCCTGGTATGTTTTATGGCGTCTCTATGTGACCTATCAGCCATTGCTATCGATAACTACCGTGCAATTCAAGATTTTGTTGTTTATTCGCGAAATGCATGATACGTTCTCAAACAAAGGAAAAAAAAGAATTAAAAATAGAATTGAACTGCAAACATCATTCGTGTGGCACTCTCGAAACAAATTACAACTCAGATATTGGTAGTTAAAATCACCGAAATTCTCCTTACTAACGTAAAAAGAGATTTTTGGCACTCACTGCTTAGATCTTGTGAGCTCTTCAAAATTATCCGCTCGAAAATATTAGTAATACAAGTTATAAATTGTTTTCCTATTTAAGCTTAAGACGAATTTTGGTTAACTTATTTCGAACATGACAGTAAGACTTAAGTCAATATACAATCATCTTGATGTTTACAAAATTATCAAGTTCTCGTCTTTTTGAACTTTCCTCTTCGCTTTTCCATACCTGATTAAACGATATTTCTCGTGTTTAAGATATTTTATTATGTTTGAGATAACGACAAGAAGGTTTATGATCCAAAAGGCATGTCCATCAAAAATACGTTTTCGCGGACCTTCCACCCGAAAATTCAGAAAAAAATTTATTTCGCACGCTTCCATAACTGATTTTTAATGTCACTAAACAGCTTTACAAATAATGGTCACACTGCGGCATGGTTTGATCCACAGATGAAAAAGTTAGAACCACACTGTACAGTAAAACAAACAGTACCACAGTACAGTACTGTTCAGTAGCTTTACAAAGAATGGTCACACGGCATGGTTTGATCCACAGATGAAGAAGTTAGAACCACGCTGTATAGTAAAGCAAACAGTACCACAGTACAGTACTGTTCAGTAGCTTTCCAAACACAATGCATGGTTTGATCCACAGTTGAAAAAGTTACAACCTCAACGTATAGTAAAACAGACAGTATATCACAGTACAGTTCTGTATAGTAGTTTTCAAAAGAATACTTCGTTTTATGCTTTTGTTTACAAATTATGGATGCTGTGTTATGATATTTCAGCCTGATTAATTTCCACCGAGTAGATCTCTGAATGATTTGCGAAACCTTTTAGAGAAAAAGCAATATATGAATGGATTGGAAGCACCGTTGATTATAAAGAGAAAAACACTGGCGTTATACATAACATATATGTACTTTATAAACACAATATTCTGACTAAGGTAGATCACCAGAACTCGAAAAACGCTTAACGCGAGAATCGAGATGGCGAACACTGCCACAACTGGCACCATCATCCTATGTATCACTTTTGAACGTTGCTTAACGCGTTGTATCTGGTCGCTTCTCCAGTTTCCGCTCCTTGAGAACTTGGCCATTTCGATATGAAAACTTTGGCTTGTGTAGACTTTTCTTTTAACAATGAAATAAGAGGCGAATATGGCGGACAAAGGTAGGAAGTAAGTGATTATGGAAACTGCAATGTTGTAGGCGGGGCGAAGCAAAGCCAAGTGTTCTGGCCAAACGTGAACGCATCGAGGGTGCAAACCTGGCTGGTTATGATACTCCAACAGAAGCAGCAATGGCAAGGAAATTATCACCAAAGAGAGCACCCAAATCAAAGCACAAACAATTCTTGAAGTCCTAAGCGATGCACCTGCCAGCAATGTATTTGAGGACATGACTTTGTACCTGTGAAAAGCAATGGCCGCTATTGACCACACTGACACTCCATAAAAGACATCTCCCATGGGATAGATAACTCGACAGCCAAACTCTCCGAGGGGCCAGTGAGGAACACGTTCACGGATAACAGCGAGAGGAAAGGAAATAATAAGTGTTCCAAGATCCCCAACTGCGACATTTCTGATGTAGATGTGTCCTGCTGTTTGAAAGTTGCTATGCCTCGTCACAACATAGCACACCAAGACATTGCCTACAACACCAGCAAACGCAATGACTGACTCGATGGACAGGCGAAGAATCACGAACCACAGTGGCTCCGTTATTACTTGGTTCTGAAGGCTGGTTGAATTCGTGTCCACTGCAGTCGTATTGGTGGAATGCATTTCTGCCATTTTTGAAGAATCGATCTCTCAAGAAGCAAGTTGTATAAGACACTTGGAAAGATTTTTATTCAATTCAAGGTTCTCACCTACCACGGTTTCAAATCCGAAAGACAATATATATCCTATGAAAGAAGAAAAATAGATTTTAATATTTTAATATATCGTTTTCTTTTTCTTCTAAATGTATTTTACTGCTTTGTATTTTCTCGATTCTTGCGTTTCACTTTTGTATTTGTCGTTAGGAATTACAAAAATATATTTTAGGTGATCGTTTTCGTTTCCCTCAAAATTTATTTAGCTTTAAATGTCTTGATTGTTTTGTTGGACTTATTCTATTTCTCTTCAGGTGCATGCAATTTAGGTAATTTTGAACAGACCACATTTTTGGTGAACTGCTGCTGGTCTTCGTTCTCATCTTACGAATCACATGTTAAGGATTCATGCAATACGTTTAATGAAAGCATTTCCGACAGTGAGTGGTATATAAATATTGTAAAAGAATTCACATAGTGCCGTCCTTCATCCACTCCTGTTTCGAGTTATTTTAGGTTGTTTTCATTGTGGTATAACCGTTTCCCCCTGTTTTCAAAGTTCCCTAAGACATAAATTAAACCAAAGTTATATTTTTTGCTTTTCAGTCAAAAAGTGCATAGAAATAATATTGTAACAACTTGATTTCTGTGAAATGATGACGATCGTAATTATCGTAATCGTAAGAATACCAGCTGGTACAATGAACTATCCCTCCAGGGCTTGAGCAGGGAGGAGGGAAGACTGAAACTAATCAGTTTGTAGACAGCCGGTTTGTTTTCCCCTTGTTAAAATGCATTTTCTCCGATAACTTTCTATATTTTTTTTTCAGAGCATATCATCATCAAATGGTTTTCAGAAAGAATTACACTGAATGTGCTTTTTAAGCTCTCATATCTGCATTTAAATTTCGCACTTACCCTGGGCATAGTTAATCGAGGGGCTGGTCATGAAACCCTGGAAATTTCAAAGGCAAGAGCAGTGCAGTCGCAATTAGATGTTGAATCGACCGTGACCCTGCACAATCTTCTGTTGTTGGTTCGCATGTTACTTGCGAATATATTAGTCGAAACTTTTGATTGGGTATCCTACCGAAAAAAGTTTGCTTTTGTGCAGGTTCAACGCCAAAAAAGCGAACAAAAACATGAAACACTAAAAGAAACTTGTCCAGTTTTCATAACCATCTACATATATAAACTATGCCCTGGGTTACCTTAACCCTGCTTCGAACAACGGCCCAGCAGCGAAATATCAGACATTTACCGGTTTTGCACCTGCCATGGCATAAATTGGGAGACAATTACTTTTAACATCACGTACGGTTTATTTCTTAAGACAAAATCATTTCATGTGAATTAAGACTTCCTTTGATAAAAAATATGGGATGCATCTTTAAATATGTAGTACGCCCTAAAGATAGCTCGAGCCGGCGCAAGATCCAACACAAAGGCATGTCTGAGGGCGTGTATTATAAACTTCGGAAAGTTTCTCGCAGGCTAAATAAAAGAATAATGGAATTTGATGCAATTATTTGTCATCCAAACTGCATTTCATTGGTTATTTCTCTACCGGTCGGTTTCTGGGCAAGATCATGCAATTTTAACAAGTTTTTATATAAATATATGTGAGAAGCCAGAGCAAGTCTTCATAACACTTTACAATATAGCTACGTTCTTACGCGCGCTCTGATTAGTCAAAAACTCATTTTTATCAGGGAATAAAACAGAAAAAGCGTGTTTTATTGTTTTTTGGCCATATTGCCTCTACTCGACAACTCTGTAAGAGATGGCGAAAAATATTTTCTTTGAAGAAATTCATGATGGAGTTCACTGCGAAGCAGCAGAATGTTTCGAAGCCGAGAATAATAAAACAAATAAAGGAGAAGAAGCGAAAACAGTCGAGAAGTTGGTATTAAATGGCGTCAGTTTGTCGATCTGTGTGCTTTGTTGTTTCTACTCGCGGCATGTAAAATCTATATCATAAAGCGAATAAAGAGGCCTAAGCCGTGCATTACACTGTGATAAGACACTCCGGGCATTTGAGAACACTCGAGAAATGTAGAAAAGACTCGCCTGCGGCTCGTGATTTCTACATTTAACTCCCTTAAGCCGCGTTTGCTAGGTCTCTGAATCATTCAGACAGGATATTCAACTTGGGAAGTTTTTCTTTTTACTAAAAATATTTATCATGGAAAATCTGACCGATTCCCGTAAAACGGTGGAAACCGGTGTGGATCCGCACCTACAGAAAATTCAAAGCACAAGATAAAAACACATGTAGCGTTAACTGCTACGAGTTCTCAAATATCTCAGATCTGGCTTTTTTTGTTTTCTCTACAATCTGCCTAAAGCGAGAGTAAAAAATTGATAGGGAACAACTATTCAAGGCCAGAGGCGCCTGTTTTGCAAAACAAAAACAACTGAAACTAGCCTTATAAACAACTATTTCTTCACAACTAAGTGCGACAAAACATATTGGAATTTTTTCGTTTTTTTTTTTTTTTTTTTTCTTTCATCTCTGAATGTTCTCGGGATGTTTTTTTTTTCGTTGGCTAATTTGTTAAATAGCTGAGCTACTGGCTCTTTGGTGGCGATTTGTTTTTTACGCTACTTTTCCCGGAGTGACTTTTCTTCAGTCCTATAATGAAAATTTTTCTCCCTCAAAAGGTTAAATAAATATGACAAAGAAAATTAACCGTCTTTGACTAATTTCTAAGTTGGAAGAGGGTTAAGCGCTTTTCTTGCAGGGAATGGAGTTTATCTTGCTTGATCCTATCTTGTACGCTTTTTTTGTACTACACTTCTCATGCTACCTCCCCGCCAATACGCCATGGCGTACCTGAAATTTTATAGGAATATATTGCTCGGACCATTATACATCGCCCGACGAATTGCTCGGACAATTAATATCCAACTTTGGCGTACATGAAAAAGAATTCCTGGCTCCGCATCTGCTTCTTCATAATACTCTCCTCTTTACTCCATGAATAAACCTGACGCGATTTTAGTTTTAACACCTGTCATTTTTGCCACATTCGGTTACACCCAATTTCCTTGTCGAGCAATAATTCATATTGTGGGGATAGTTTCTAAAGAAACTGGTGCTGCGTCGGTGGGGAATTGAAGCACAAGAAATTGGGATAATCAAACGAATTGATAGAGTAAGTTATACCACCGTAAGGTAAAAGGGAGGTGCTGATGTTTCGAGTGTTAGCCCTTCGTCGGGGCGAAATTCGATTCGCTTTGATTCGCTCCGACGAAGGACGAACGCTCGAAAAGTCAGCACCTCCATTTTAGCGGAGCTCCACAGCGGCTCGAAGAGCCGCAGAGCGGAGCCCCATAACTACCGTGCGAGGATAGAAATTAAGAAAACCATGCGTTTGAGTTTTCATGGTCATCGTGGCTAGCGGCATGGCTCCCGGGCGCGTGCGCCTAGCGATGACGACGACGACGACGATGTTGCCCCAACATGGCGGCCATAGTCATCCGGGATATTTAGAAGGTCTTAAACCGAAACGAGGCTTTGCTTTCGCGCGCTTTTCGCGGCTTTCCGCGGCTACACAACTTACAGCCAGCAGTCTACAGCAGTCTACAATGTTTTGCTGAAGAAACGGATTATTCATAGCGGTTTTGGAGGAAAAATTTTCTTCCTACAAGTTTTCAAGCGTTTTTGGAGGGACATAAGCATAAAGCTGAGTTCTTTCTACAAGTTTTCAAGCATTTTTGGAGGGACTGTGTGAGGAGCTCCGCTTTTAGGTTTGCCTAAATCTATTTAATACCTTACGGTGGTGAAAAACTTACTTTATCAATTCGTTTGATTATTCCAATTTCTCGCAAACAATAATTTAACATGGCTTTTTTTAGGGGTCGTCACAATTGTGTTATAAATTGAAGCGTGCCACTGTACAGTTCTTTTATTCAGCTTGGTAGGGGATGTCGGATTTAATTTTTTCACACAAAATGTGAGTTTTTGTTTTGTTATTTTGGTTCATTTTAGTCCATGTTTGGTTGAGAGACAGGCGCGTTCTTGCAAGGATATAAATTTTAGTGTATCTATAGTACCACCAATAACACACACCTAGGAACAGTGCGAGTCTAACAGACATCGCGAGTTCAATAAGCGATAGACCTCAAAAGTTGTGAAATGTCAAACAACACAAGCATTTAACTTGAAGTCCTTAATGCATCTGCGCTGTTCTTAGAGGTCGCAGTGACTTTTATTGGAGTCCTGGGCAACGCGTTCGTTTGCTTCGTGATCTCGATGCAGGTTGATCTTCACGCCACAGCGAATTTCTTCATCTGGAATCTAGCGCTCGGCGACTTGGGAATCCTCCTAGTTGCTTTCCCGCTTTCTGTTATACGGGAGCACTTTTCTTACTCGTTTTTGGGGAAGTTTGCATGTCGTGTTTTTTTATCCGCTCCCTGGTATGTTTTATAGTGTATCTGTGTGGCCTATCACAGCCATTGCTGTCGATAAGTACCTTGCAATTCAAGATTTTGTTGTTTCTTCGCGAAATG
>OX453283.1:3988237-4005737 GCA_949710005.1 Ricordea florida | reverse complement strand
TAGCTAGGTCTAATGTTAAATTATTCTCGATAGTTGAAACTGACTTATTAGCAAAGTAAAGTAAGGTGTCGTCTGCATATAATTCTACATTGCAGATGCTAACGGCACTAGGTAGATCAGTCATTTACATACATTATAAATAATAGAGGGCCTAGTACGCTACCTTGTGGTACCCCAAAAGTGACCGATTGATGGTCAGAACTAATACCATTAATGCATATGCTTTGTGACCTATCTGTAAGGTAGGACTTAAACCATTGTACGGCTGATCTATTAAAGCCAAGTGCAGATAGCTTATCTAATAATAAATTGTGATCGAGAGTGTCAAATGCTTTACTCAAGTCCAAAAAAACAAGTCCTGTGAGTAAGCCATTGTCAATATTGTTCAGGATAGAGTTCCAGAGATTGGATATGTGAGTCGCGCACATCAGTAGAAATAGCCGATTTTAAAGCCTTCCAAAGTTTAGAAGAGTCCGACTGGTTTTCTTCTATCAGGTTAGAATAGTAGAGTTTCCTAGCTTCTCTGATGGAGGACGATATTGTGTTTCTAAGTTCACGATATTTAGATCAATCATAAGTGGACCCTGACTTTATGGCTTTTTTATGATGGAAATTTCTTTGGACAATTAGAGATCGTATTTGAGGCGTTACCCATGGGAGCGAGTTAGAACGTATTCTTCTGGCATAGGTCGGTGCGTGTTTATCAGCTATGTTTACCAGACTGGCTTTGAAGCATGACCATGACTCATTTACTGTTAATGAGGTGTCAACCCCATCCAAAGAGGCAGAATGTAAGTCAGCAATAAAGTTTTCAGTTGAATAACCTCTATAATTGCGGTTTGATCCACAGATGAAAAAGTTAGAACCACACTGTATAGTAAAACAAACAGTACCACAGTACAGTACTGTTCAGTAGCTTTCCAAACACACTGCATGGTTTGATCCACAGTTGAAAAAGTTACAATCTCAACGTATAGTAAAACAGACAGTATATAGTACAGTACTGTTTAGTGGCTTTACAAACATCTTGCATGGTTTGATCCACGGATGAGAAAGTTAGAACCCAAAATGTATAGTAAAACAGACAGTATATCACAGTACAGTTCTGTATAGCAGTTTTCTAAAGAATACTTCGTTTTATGGTTTTGGTTACAAATTATGGATGCTGTGTTAGTGTTATTTTAGCCTGATTAATTTCCACCGAGTAGATCTCTGAATGATTTTCGAAACCTTTTAGAGAAAAAACAATATATGAATGGATTGGAAGCACCGTTGATTATAAAGAGAAAAACACTGGCGTTATACATAACATATATGTACTTTGTAAACACAATATTCTGACTAAGGAAGATCACCAGAACTCGAAAAACGCTTAACGGAAGAATCGAGATGGCAAAAACTGCCACAACTGGCACCATCATTCTATGCATCATTTTTGAACGTTGCTTAACGCGTTGTATCTGGTCGCTTCTCCAGTTTCCGCTGCTTGAGCACTCGGCCATTTCGATATGAAAACTTTGGCTTGTGTAGACTTTTCTTTTAACAATGAAATAAGAGGCGAATATGGCGGACAACGGGAGGAAGTAGGTGATTATGGGAACTGCAATGTTGTAGGCGGGGCGAAGCAAAGCCAAGTTTTCTGGCCAAACGTGAACGCATCGAGGGTGCAAACCTGGCTGGTTATGATACTCCAACAGAAGCAGCAATGGCAAGGAAATTATCACCAAAGAGAGTACCCAGATCAAAGCACAAACAATTCTTGAAGTCCTAAGCGATGCACCTGCCAGCAATGTATTTGAGGACATGACTTTGTATCTGTGAAAAGCAATGGCCGCTATTGACCACACTGACACTCCATTAAAGGTATCTGCCAGGGGATAGATAACTCGACAGCCAAACTCCCCGAGGGGCCAGTGAGGAACACGTTCACGGATAACAGCGAGAGGAAAGGAAATAATAAGTGTTCCAAGATCCCCAACTGCGACATTTCTGATGTAGATGTGTCCTGCTGTTTGAAAGTTGCTATGCCTCGTCACAACATAGCACACCAACACATTCCCCACAACACCAGCAAATGCAATGACTGACTCGATGGACAGGCGAAGAATCACGAACCACAGTGGCTCCGTTATTACTTGGATCTGAGAGCTGGTTGAATTCGTGTCCACTGCAGTCGTATTGGTGGAATGCATTTCTGCCATTTTTGACGAATCAATGTCTCAAGAAGCAGATTATATAAGACACTTGGAAAGATATTTATTCAATTCAAGGTTCCCACCTACCACGGTTTTAAATCCGAAAGACAATATATATCCTATGAAAGAAGAAAAATAGATTTTAATATTTTAATATATCGTTTTCTTTTTCTTCTAAATGTATTTTACTGCTTTGTATTTTCTCGATTCTTGCGTTTCGATTTTGTATTTGTCCTTAGAAATTACAAAAATATATTTTAGGTGATCGTTTTCCTTTCCCTCAAAATTTATTTAGCTTTAAATGTCTTGATTGTTTTGTTGGACTTATTCTATTTCTCTTCAGGTGCATGCAATTTAGGTAATTTTGAACAGACCACATTTTGGTGAACTGCTGCTGGTCTTCGTTCTCATCTTACGAATCACATGTTAAGGATTCATGCAATACGTTTAATGAAAGCATTTCCGACAGTCAGTGGTATCTAAATATTGTAAATGATTGCACATAGTGCCGTCCTTCATCCACTCCTGTTTCGAGTTATTTTAGGTTGTTTTCATTGTGGTATAACCGTTTCCCCCTGTTTTCAAAGTTCCCTAAGACATAAATTAAACAAAAGTTATATGTTTTGCTTTTCAGTCAAAAAGTGCATAAAAATAATATTGTAACAACTTGATTTCTGTGAAATGATGACGATCGTAATTATCGTAATCGTAAGAATACCAGCTGGTCCAATGAACTATCCCTCCAGGGCTTTAGCAGGGAGGAGGGAAGAATGAAACTAATCAGTTTGGAAACAGCCGGTTTGTTTTCCCCTTGTTAAAATGCATTTCATCCCATAACCTTCTATATTTTTTTTCAGAGCATATCATCATCAAATTGTTTTCAGAAAGAATTACACTGAATGTGCTTTTAAGCTCTCATATCTGCATTTAAATTTCGCACTTACCCTGGGCATAGTTAATCGAGGGGCTGGTCATGAAACCCTGGAAATTTCAAAGGCAAGAGCAGTGCAGTCGCAATTAGATGTTGAATCGACCGTGACCCTGCACAATCTTCTGTTGTTGGTTCGCATGTTACTTGCGAATATATTAGTCGAAACTTTTGATTGGGTATCCTACCGAAAAAAGTGTGCTTTTGTGCAGGTTCAACGCCAAAAAAGCGAACAAAAACATGAAACACTGAAAGAAACTTGTCCAGTTTTCATACCCATCTACATATATATATCATTGAACGAACGGCTGGAGGCTTCCTAATTGTGGGTGATTTTAACTTACATGTGGATGACGGCGATAACCTTCAAGCTGGAGCGTTCGTGGATATTCTAGAGTCCTACAATCTCAGACAGCACGTCACTGGAGCCTCTCATATTAGCGATCATACCATCCATCTTGCAATTACCAAATCAAATGACACCTTTCTTAGTGCTATTTCAATTTTTGACCCAGTGATCTCGGATCAATATCAGTTTCTGGGCAACTGTGCACCTACCCCTCCCCTAATCCAACAAGTTATAATGAGTTAAAAAGTTAGCGTTAATGTTGGTTTAGGGGAGGGGTAGGTGCACGGTTGCCCTGAAACTGATATTGATCCGTGATCTAAGAAGGAAACTAGGAACTATTAAAAACTGCGCTCAATTTACTATGATGCCCTCTGTGATGACATTAATAATTCCTCTTTAATTAAAGAACCATCCTTCACTTAGACATCTTGGTTTATCAATATGATAACGTGCTGCGCTCGTTGTTAGACCGACATGCACCTATCAAGCAACGTGTGGTTACAGTTCGTCCATCAGCACCCTGGTATTCAACTGAGATTGTTCAGAATAAACACATTAGAAGAAAACTAGAAAGAAAGTCGCTTTCTACCCGACTTCCAAGTGATCGCGAACCATACGTTCACCAATGTAGTGTTGTCAACAACTTAATTGACTCAGCAAAATCAGCTTATTACACTACCGTTATCGGTGACTTCTCAGGCGATCAGAGGATGTTATTTAAAACTGTTAACAAGTTAAATTACTTCAGAGACAGAAAGTACAACAATATCCTTTCTGTTTTCCAGACTCCACTAGCCTTGCAGATGCATTAAACAATTTTTTCATCAGTAAAATTGACAAGATACACAATGCACTTACAGAGAGAGCTCCTGAGAATGACTTCACTTCACTTCATACTACTGGCAGACCTCTATGTGATGCGCAGATTGAAAATTTTCAACAAGTTACTTTGGATATGGTAAAAAAATTTGCTGTGAAGACATTAAGAAAATCACGTGAACTTGATCCACTTCCAGCATCTGTTCTAAAAACATTTTTTTTATATTATTGTTGCATGTTTTATGTTGTTGCATTATTTTTTTTTGTGCAACATATTTTTTATTTATCATTTCTTACACTTACAACAATTATTACACCACTTATTCTAAGTCTGTTATTACAATAACATAAAAACAAATCTTTCTGTAGAATCATACTTATTAAAATTATATTAAATCTAAAGAATTATAGATAGAGGAGCTCTTACGAATATTAAATAGTTTTTTCAAGTTTATACTCATATTTAACTTTGTTGATAAAGTCGGAAAGTAATAGAAATGTTGAGTTATTCTGGAGCTTTTTCTTATAAATATAATATCGCAGAAAGAGGAGGATGTAGTTTAGTGTTTTAATCAAGGTACTTGAACTTGGAAAAATATTTAAAAGACGATCTTCAATGTTTAGATTAAATTCAGATCTGTTGTACAAATATGCTTTCCCATCATCCTACCTACACTAACATCGATTATAAACATGTCCCTCAAGAATGGTGTGATGCCAGATGCTTTGAAAGTTGCTGTATTAAAACCGCTTCTCAAGAAACAAGATGCTGATTTTAAGCAATTACAAAATTTTCGCCCAATCTCAAATCTAACATTTGTGTCCAAGCTAATAGAGAAGGATGTTGCTTCGCAATTAAACGACCATACAGTATACTGAGGCACCACCTTAAAGAGACATTTCAATCCGCCTATAAAGCACTTCACAGTACTGAAATAGCCCTCGCTAGAGTTCACAATGATATTCTCACTGCTATTGATAACAATAACTCTGTTATTCTACTTCTACTCGGCCTATCTGTCGCCTTTGATACCGTGGACCATTCCACCTTATTATCAAGGTTATCTAGTCGCTTTGGGATCAAGGGGACAGGACTCACCTGGCTAAGATTTTATTTAACATCACGAAAACAGTTTGTTAACGTCAATAAATGCAGATCCTCTCAACGTTTCTTGGAACTTGGCGTCCCACAGAGATCAGTCCTTGGCCCTCTGTTATACTTACTATATACCTCTCCTCTTGCTGACATTGTGAAGCGTTAGAACTTAGAGTATCATTTCTATGCTGACGATACCCAGCTATATGTAGCATTTAAGACTGACTGTCTTGACAAAATGGTAGTGTAAAACTACTATTGAGCAATGTGTCAGTGATATAGACAACTGGATGGTCATTAACAAGCTCAAACTAAATCATGACAAGACTGAAGTTGTTTTTATCAGCTCAAGATATCGTCACAGTTTTTCTTTAGAGTCACTTCAAAGTGGCAACGTGACAGTTGTACCATCATATATATTTTAACAACTTTTTTATTTAAATGTATGTGAGAAGCCTGAGCAAGTCTTTATAACACTATAAGCATGCGTGCAACGGCCAGTTGAAATCGCGACAGAATATTCAAAGCACAAGATAGAAACACATGTCTTAGATCTGGCTTTTATGTTTTCTCTACAATTTGCCTAAAGCGAGAGTAAAACATTAATAGGGCGCAACTATATAAGGCCATTTGCGCCTGTTTTTCAAAAGAAAAAAAAACCTAAAAGATAATTAGCCCTATAAACAATTATTTCTTCACAACTAAGTGCGACAAAACATATTGGAACTTTTTCGTTTGTTTTTTTAATTTTTTTTTCTTTCATCTTTAAATGTTCTAGATATGTTTTTCTTTCTTCAGCTAATTTGTTAAAAAGCTGAGCTACTGTCTCTTTGGTGGCGATTTGTTTTTTACGCTTTTTTCCCGGAATGATTTTTTCTTCAGTCCTATAATGAAAATTTGTCTCCCCAAAAAGGTTAAATGAATGTGACAGAAAAATTAACCGTCCTTAACTAATTTTTAAGTGTGGAAGAGGGTTAAGTGCTTTTCTTGCAGGGAATGGAATTTATCTTGCTTGATCCTATCTTGTGCGCTTTTTTTGTCAGTTCTACACTTCTCAGGCTACCTCCCCGCCAATACGCCATGGCGTACCTGAAATTTTATAGGAATATATTGCTCGGACCATTATACAGCGCCCGACGAATTGCTCGGACAATAAATATCCAACTTTAGCGTTCCTGAAAAAAAATTCCTGGCTCCGCACCTGCTTCTTCATAATACTCTACTCTTTACTCCATGACTAAACCTGACGCGATTTCAGTTTTAACACCTGTCATTTTTGCCACATCCTGTTACACCCAATTTCCTTTTCCAGCAATAATTCATCTTGTGGGGATAGTTTCTAAAGAAACTGGTGCTGCGTCGGTGGGGAATTGAAAGACAAGAAAATGGGATAATCAAACGAGTTGATTAAGTAAGTTATACCACCGTAAGGTAAAAGGGGGTGCTGATGTTTCGAGTGTTAGCCCTTCGTCGGAGCGAAATTCGATTCGCTTTGATTCGCTCCGAGGAAGGGCAAACGCTCGAAAAGTCAGCACCTCCATTTTACCTTACGGTGGTGAAAAACCTACTTTATCAGTTCGTTTGATTATCCCAATTTCTCGAAAACAATAATTAAACATGGCTTTTTTTAGGGGTCGTCACAATTGTGCTATAAATTGAAGAGTGCACTGTACAGTTCTTTTATTCAGCTTGGTAGGGGATGCTGGATTTAATTTTTTCGCACGAAATGTGAGTTTTTTGTTTTGTTATTTCAGTTCATTTTAGTCCATGTTTGGTTGAGAGACAGGCGCGTTCTTGCAAGGATATAAATTTTAGTGTATAGTACAACCATAGTTAGTACTATGGTACCATCAATAACGCACGCCTACGAACAGTGTGAGTCTAACAGACATCGCGAGTTCAATAAGCGATAGACTGTGTGAAATGTCAAACAACGGAAGCATTTAACTTGAAGTCCTTAATGCATCTGCGCTTTTCTTAGAGGTCGCAGTGACTTTTATCGGAGTCCTGGGCAACGCGTTCGTTTGCTTCGTGATCTCGATGCAAGTTGATCTTCACGCCACAGCGAATTTCTTCATCTGGAATCTAGTGCTGGGCGACTTGGGAATCCTTCTAGTTGCTTTCCCGCTTTCTGTTATACGGGAGCACTTTTCTTACTCGCCTTTGGAGAAGTTTGCATGCCGTGTTTTTTTGTCCGCTCCCTGGTATGTTTTATGGCTATGGCTATTGCTATCGATAACTACCGTGCAATTCAAGATTTTGTTGTTTATTCGCGAAATGGATAATACGTTCTCAAACAAAGGAAAAAATAGAATTAAAAATTCAACAATTCGAATAGAATTGAACTGCAAACATCATTCGTGTGGCACTCTCGAAACAAATTACAACTCAGATATTGGTAGTTAACATCATCGATATTCTCCTTACTAACGAAAAAAGAGATGTTTGGCACTCACTGCTTAGATCTTGTGAGCTCTTCAAAATTATCCGCTCGAAAATATTAGTAATAAAAGTTATAAATTGTTTTCCTATTAAAGCTTAAGACGAATTTTGTTTAACTTATTTCGAACATGACAGTAAGACTTAAGTCAATATATAATTATGTTGATGTTTACAAAATTATCAAGTTCTCGTCTTTTTGAACTTTCCTCTTCGCTTTTCCTTACGTGATTAAACGATATATCTCGTGTTTAAGATATTTTATTATGTTTGAGATAACGACAAAAAGGTTTATGATCCAAAAGACATGTCCATCCAACAGTACGTTTTCGCGGACCTTCCACCCCAAAAATTCTGAAAAAAATTTATTTCGCATGCTTTCATAACTGATTTTTAATGAGACTAAACAGTCTTCCTTTTCCTTGATTTTTTTAATGGTTAAGCACAAATGTTCTTAAGCGACGGTTCAAGCGTCAAGCGGCAACGCCGTGTGAAACCAATTCACATTATTGTTATCCTGGCACCCCCCGCGTTTTCAATGTTATCCTCATTCGAACCGTATTCAAACAATGTCACGACATGGAACCTTTTTATTTAAATATCAGTGGTGTAGTTTGTTTTCTCTGTGCAAATTTGATATAGAATACTGGTTTATCAGGTTTATCTGGTTTCTTCCTTACATAAGCAGCACGATAATAGGCTAGCTACGAGTAGCAACATCATAAAATACAAGATGTTTATTTTCTGATAAAGCATCCAGTGCTACTACTACTACCACTACTTCTACTACTACTACTGCTACTGCTACTGCTACTGCTACTACTGCTCTTGCTACTGCTACTTCTACTGTTAGTACTACTACTACTACTACTACTACTACTACTACTACTACTACTACTTCTTCTACTACCACTACTACTACTTTTACTACTACTACTTTTACTACTGCTACTTCTTCTACTACTTAACTACTACTATTGCTGCTACTTCTACTACTGCTGCTGCTGCTGCTGCTGCTGCTACTACTACTACGTTTACTGCTATCACTACTACTACTACTACTACTATTACTACTACTACTACTATTACTACTTCTTCTACTACTACTATTACTACTATTATTATTATTATTATTATTATTCAAAGAGAATCCCCGTAATATCAATGCTGATATGCTTAAGGGTTTTCCTGTATAGACAATACTAAGCCATGAATATTATTATTATATATCTTGTGGCTCAATTTTATCCTTTGTTTGAATTTTATTTTCCTTTGTTTCAAACTCATTATCAGACATCACCATAGCAAAAAAAAAAAACAAAGGAAAATAAAATTCAAAGCAAGGAAAAATTGAACCACAACAAATACACCTGGTTTCTCGGTAGTTCTTACTAGATCTTATCAGACTTATTCTCCTTAATTCACAATGACATAGATTAAAGTTTGCGGGTAACAACTTGCTGAGCAGCAAGGTCTTAAAAGCCGGTCTTTTATGTCAAATTTATTATTGTTATTATTATCATTACTTTTTTTTATTTTTTATTTTGGAATTTAAGAACCGTTCAAAAGAATGGTCACACTACGTAGTTTGATCCATAGATGAAAAAGTTAGAACCACATAGTATAGTGAAACAAACTGTGCTACAGTACAGTGTTGTTCAGTAGCTTTACAAAGAATGGTCACACTGCGGCATGGTTAGATCCACAGATGAAGAAGTTAGAACCACGCTGTATAGTAAAGGAAACAGTAGCACAGTACAGTGCTGTTCAGTAGCTTTACAAAGAATGGTCACACTGCGGCATGGTTAGATCCACAGATGAAGAAGTTAGAACCACGCTGTATAGTAAAGGAAACAGTAGCACAGTACAGTGCTGTTCAGTAGCTTTACAAAGAATGGTCACACTGCGGCATGGTTAGATCCACAGATGAAGAAGTTAGAACCACACTGTATAGTAAAACAAACAGTACCACAGTACAGTACTGTTCAGTAGCTTTACAAAGAATGGTCACACTGCGGCATGGTTTGATCCACAGATGAAGAAGTTAGAACCACGCTGTATAGTAAAGCAAACAGTAGCACAGTACAGTACTGCTCAGTAGCTTTCCAAACACAATGCATGGTTTGATCCAAAGTTGAAAAAGTTACAACCTTAACGTATAGTAAAACAGACAGTTTATCACAGGACAGTTCTGTATAGTAGTTTTCAAAAGAATACTTCGTTTTATGGTTTTGTTTACAAATTATGGATGCTGTGTTAGTGATATTTCAGCCTGATTAATTTCCACCGAGTAGATCTCTGAATGATTTTCGAAACCTTTTAGAGAAAAAACAATATATGAATGGATTGGAAGCACCGTTGATTATAAAGAGAAAAACACTGGCGTTATACATAACATATATGTACTTTGTAAACACAATATTCTGACTAAGGAAGATCACCAAAACTCGAAAAACGCTTAACGGGAGAATCGAGATGGCAAAGACTGCCACAACTGGCACCATCATTCTATGCATCATTTTTGAACGTTGCTTAACGCGTTGTATCTGGTCGCTTCTCCAGTTTCCGCTGCTTGAGCACTCGGCCATTTCGATATGAAAACTTTGGCTTGTGTAGACTTTTCTTTTAACAATGAAATAAGAGGCGAATATGGCGGACAACGGGAGGAAGTAGGTGATTATGGGAACTGCAATGTTGTAGGCGGGGCGAAGCAAAGCCAAGTGTTCTGGCCAAACGTGAACGCATCGAGGGTGCAAACCTGGCTGGTTATGATACTCCAACAGAAGCAGCAATGGCAAGGAAATTATCACCAAAGAGAGTACCCAGATCAAAGCACAAACAATTCTTGAATTAAGTCCTAAGCGATGCACCTGCAAGCAATGTATTTGAGGACATGACTTTGTATCTGTGAAAAGCAATGGCAGCAATTGACCACACTGACACTCCATAAAAGATATCTGCCAGGGGATAGATAACTCGACAGCCAAACTCCCCGAGGGGCCAGTGAGGAACACGTTCACGGATAACAGCGAGAGGAAAGGAAATAATAAGTGTTCCAAGATCCCCAACTGCGACATTTCTGATGTAGATGTGTCCTGCTGTTTGAAAGTTGCTATGCCTCGTCACAACATAGCACACCAACACATTCCCCACAACACCAGCAAATGCAATGACTGACTCGATGGACAGGCGAAGAATCACGAACCACAGTGGCTCCGTTATTACTTGGATCTGAGAGCTGGTTGAATTCGTGTCCACTGCAGTCGTATTGGTGGAATGCATTTCTGCCATTTTTGACGAATCAATGTCTCAAGAAGCAGATTATATAAGACACTTGGAAAGATATTTATTCAATTCAAGGTTCCCACCTACCACGATTTC
Organism: Ricordea florida; assembly: GCA_949710005.1. NCBI lineage: Eukaryota > Metazoa > Cnidaria > Anthozoa > Corallimorpharia > Ricordeidae > Ricordea > Ricordea florida. The sequence continues at coordinate 3,994,530 of OX453283.1, read as the reverse complement.
AAATCCGAAAGACAATATATATCCTATGAAAGAAAAAAAATAGATTTTAATATTTTAATATATCGTTTTCTTTTTCTTCTAAATGTATTTTACTGCTTTGTATTTTTTCGATTGTTGCGTTTCATTTTTGTATTTGTCCTTAGGAATTACAAAAATATCATTTTAGTTGATCGTTTTCCTTTCCCTCAAAATTTATTTAGCTTTTAATGTCTTGATTGTTTTGTTGGGCTTATTCTATTTCTCTTCAGGTGCATGCAATTTAGGTAATTTTGAACAGACCACATTTTGGTGAACTGCTGCTGGTCTTCCTTCTCATCTTACGAATCACATGTTAAGGATTCATGCAATACGTTTAATGAAAGCATTTCCGACAGTCAGTGGTATCTAAATATTGTAAAAGATTGCACATAGTGCCGTCCTTCATCCACTCCTGTTTCGAGTTATTTTAGGTTGTTTTCATTGCGGTATAACCGTTTCCCGCTGTTTTCAAAATTCCCTAAGACATAAATTAAACAAAAGTTATATGTTTTGCTTTTCAGTCAAAAAGCCGCATAAAAATAATATTGTAACAACTTGATTTATGTGAAATGATGACGATCGTAATCGAGGGGCTGGTCATGAAACCCTGGAAATTGCAAAGGCAAGAGCAGTGCAGTCGCAATTAGATGTTGAATCGACCGTGACCCTGCACAATCTTTCGTTGTTGGTTCGCATGTTACTTGCGAACATATTAGTCGAAACTTTTGATTGGGTATCCTACCGAAAAAAGTGTGTTTTTGTGCAGGTTTAACGCCAAAAAAGCGAACAAAAACATGAAACACTGAAAGAAACTTGTCCAGTTTTCATACCCATCTACATATATATATATCATTGAACAAACGGCTGGAGGCTTGCTAATTGTGAATGATTTTAACTTACATGTGGATGACGGCGATAACCTTCAAGCTGGAGCGTTCGTGGATATTCTAGAGTCCTACAATCTCAGACAGCACGTCACTGGAGCCTCTCATATTAGCGATCATACCATCCATCTTGCAATTACCAAATCAAATGACACCTTTCTTAGTGCTATTTCAATTTTTGACCCAGTGATCTCGGATCAATATCAGTTTCTGGGCAACTGTGCACCTACCCCTCCCCTAATCCAACAAGTTATAATGAGTTAAAAAGTTAGCGTTAATGTTGGTTTAGGGGAGGGGTAGGTGCACGGTTGCCCTGAAACTGATATTGATCCGTGATCTAAGAAGGAAACTAGGAACTATCAAAAACTGCGCTCAATTGACTATGATGCCCTCTGTGATGACATTAATAATTCCTCTTTAATTAAAGAACCATCTTCTCACTTAGACATCTTGGTTTATCAATACGATAACGCGCTGCGCTCGTTGTTAGACCGACATGCACCTATCTAGCAACGTGTGGTTACAGTTCGTCCATCAGCACCCTGGTATTCAACTGAGATTGTTCAGAATAAACACATTAGAAGAAAACTAGAAAGAAAGTCGCTTTCTACCCGTTTTCCAAGTGATCGCGAACCATACGTTCACCAATGTAGTGTTGTCAACAACTTACAGTTGATCTCACATTACTTTTCCGCGCCGCGTTGCGAAGTTCGTTGGAAAGTTAGGTACTAGGTTACGAAGTAGCCAATTACGTGGCGAATTAGACAATCAAGTTGGGAAATTCGAATCGAAGTTCCCAACTTCGGCCGCTCTAAACTTAGCAACTTCTGTAACTTCACATCTTCGTGTAAACATATGTAATTAACCTGCGAATTGATGAAACCTAATCCTTTTGCTAAACAGAGGAAGGCATTGCCGTGTGACGTTCGTGACATGATCGTAGAAAAGTGGTTGGAGGGTTTTAAACCATTCAAAATAGCGCAGCAGTTTAATTACCGAGAAAGACAGCTTCAAATATTGTGGATTGGTTTGTTAGTACAGGAAGCGTTCAACGAGGAGTTGGGTGCAATTAGGTTACGCACAGCAAGAACAGATGATGTTGTCTTGTACACGGAGTTTTGACAGTTTTGCAAACGTCAAAGACCAAATATGTCTGCTGCGGAAGTTCAAAAGCAGTTAATCGAAAGTCAGGTTGCGCGGCCAAGGATTCGCAATGAAAAGAAAACATATTTAGAAAATGCTAATGACAGCAAAAATCATGCATGTAATATAAAATTTCGAATTATTCAGTAAATGCTTTTCAGAAATCAGCTTTATCTGCAGATGGCTCGTAAACCCATTTCCTTGTTAAGTTTCTTTTATCAGCTGACAAAAAGCACTACCTAGTTTACCACTCAACAGTTCCATAAACTTATCCAGTTCACACGTCATCGCCAAGTATTAACAACTTGCGAAGTTCAGTGCGGCTGAAGTTGGAAACTTCAATTCGAAGTTCTCAATTTGATTGTTTAATTCGCCGACTAATTGGTACTTCGGAACCTAGTACCCAACTTCCCAACGAACTTCGAAACTCGGCGCGGAAAAGTAATGTGAAATCAACTGTAATTGACTCAGCAAAATCAGCTTATTACACTACCCGTTATCAGTGACTTCTCAGGCGATCAGAGGATGTTATTTAAAACTGTTAACAAGTTAAATTACTTCAGAGACAGAAAGTACAACAATATCCTTTCTGTTTTTCAGACTCCACTAGCCTTGCAGATGCATTCAACAATTTTTTCATCAGTAAAATTGACAAGATACACAATGCACTTACAGAGAGAGCTCCTGAGAATGACTTCACTTCACTTCATACTACTGGCAGACCTCTATGTGATGCGCAGATTGAAAATTTTCAACAAGTTACTTTGGATATGGTAAAACAATTTGGTGTGAAGACATTAACAAAATCATGTGAACTTGATCCACTTCCAGCATCTGTTCTAAAAACATTTTTTTCATATTATTGTTGCATGTTTTATGTTGTTGCATTATTTTTTTTTGTGCAACATATTTTTTATTTATCATTTCTTACACTTACAACAATTATTACATCACTTATTCTAGGCCTATTTTTACAATAACATAAAAACAAATCTTTAGAATCATACTTATTAAAATTATATTAAATCTAAAGAATTACAGATAGAGGAGCTTTTACGAATATTAAATAATTTTTTCAAGTTTATACTCATATTTAACTTTGTTGATAAAGTCGGAAAGTAATAGAAATGTTGAGTTATTCTGGAGCTTTTTCTTATAAATATAAAACCGCAGAAAGAGGAGGATGTAGTTTAGTGTTTTAATCAAGGTACTTGAACTTGGAAAAATACCAAAAAGACGGTCTTCAATGTTTAGATTAAATTCATATCTGTTCTACAAATATGCTTTCCCATCATCCTACCTACACTAACATCGATTATAAACATGTCCCTCAAGAATGGTGTGATGCCAGATGCTTTGAAAGTTGCTGTATTAAAACCGCTTCTCAAGAAACAAGATGCTGATTTTGAGCAATTACAAAATTTTCGCCCAATCTCAAATCTAACATTTGTGTCCAAGCTAATAGAGAAGGATGTTGCTTCGCAATTAAACGACCATACAGTATACTGAGGCACCACCTTAAAGAGACATTTCAATCCGCATATAAAGCACTTCACAGTACTGAAATAGCCCTCGCTAGAGTTCACAATGATATTCTCACTGCTATTGATAACAATAACTCTGTTATTCTACTTCTACTCGGCCTATCTGCCGCCTTTGATACCGTGGACCATTCCACCTTATTATCAAGGTTATCTAGTCGCTTTTGGATCAAGGGAACAGGACTCACCTGGCTAAGATTTTATTTAACATCACGAAAACAGTTTGTTAACGTCAATAAATGCAGATCCTCTCAACGTTTCTTGGAACTTGGCGTCCCACAGAGATCAGTCCTTGGCCCTCTGTTATACTTACTATATACCTCTCCTCTTGCTGACATTGTGAAGCGTTACAACTTAGAGTATCATTTCTATGCTGACGATACCCAGATATATGTAGCATTTAAAACTGACTGTCTTGACAAAATGGTAGAGTGTAAAACTACTATTGAGCCATGTGTCCGTGATATAAACAACTGGATGGTCATTAACAAGCTCAAACTAAATCATGACAAGACTGAAGTTGTTCTTATCAGCTCAAGATATCGTCCCAGTCCTTCTTTAGAGTGTCTTCAAAATTGGCAACGTGACAGTTGCACCATCATCCTCAGCTCGTAATCTTGGCGATATTTTAACAACTTTTTTATTTAAATATATGTTAGAAGCGTGAGCAAGTCTCTATAACACTATAAGCATGCGTGCAACGGCCAGTTGAAATCACGACAGAAAATTCAAAGCACAACATAAAAACACAAGTCTTAGATCTGGCTCTTATGTTTTCTCTACAATTTGCCTAAAGCGAGAGTAAAAAATTAATAGGGCGCAACTATATAAGGCCATTGGCGCCTGTTTTTCAAAACAAAAAAAACTTAAAAGATAATTAGCCCTATAAACAATCATTTCTTCACAACTAAGTGCGACAAAACATATTGGAACTTTTTTGTTTTTTTTTTTAATTTTTTTTCTTTCATCTTTAAATGTTCTAGATATGTTTTTCTTTCTTCAGCTAATTTGTTAAAAAGCTGAGCTACTGGCTCTTTGGTGGCGATTTGTTTTTTACGCTTTTTTCCCGGAATGATTTTTTCTTCAGTCCTATAATGAAAATTTGTCTCCCCAAAAAGATTAAATGAATATGACAGAAAAATTAACCGTCCTTAACTAATTTTTAAGTGTGGAAGAGGATTAAGCGCTTTTCTTGCAGTGAATGGAGTTTATCTTGCTTGATCCTATCTTGTGCGCTTTTTTTGTCAGTTCTACACTTCTCAGGCTACCTCCCCGCCAATACGCCATGGCGTATCTGAAATTTTGTAGGAATATATTGCTCGGACCATTATACATCGCCCGGCAAATTGCTAGGACAATTAATATCCAACTTTAGCGTTCCTGAAAAAAAATTCTGGCTTCGCGCCTGCTTCTTCATAATAAATTCCTCTTTAGTCCATGACTAAACCTGACGCGATTTTAGTTTTAACACCTGTCCTTTTTGCCACATTCGGTTACACCCAATTTCCTTGTCGAGCAATAATTCATATTATGGGGATAGTTTCTAAAGATACCTGTGCTGCGTCGATGGGGAATTGAAGCACAAGAAATTGGGATAATCAAACGAATTGATACAGTAAGTTACACCATCGTAAGGTAAAAGGGAGGTGCTAATGTTTCGAGTGTTAGCCCTTCGTCGGAGCGAAATTCGATTCGCTTTGATTCGCTCCAACGAAGGGCGAACGCTCGAAGCGCCAGCACCTCCCTTTTACCTTACGTTGGTGTATAACTTACTTTATCAATTCGTTTGGTTATCCCAATTTCTTGCAAACAATAATTAAACATGGCTTTTTTTAGGGCTCGTCACAATTGTGCTATAAATTGAAAGACGCCACTGTACAGTTCTTTTATTCAACTTGGTAGGGAATGCTGGATTCCATTTTTTCGCACAAGTGAGTTTGTAATTTCAGTTCATTTTAGTCCATGTTTGGTTGAGAGACAGGCGCGTTCTTGCAAGGATATAAATTTTAGTGTATAGTACAATCAATAACGCAAACCTACAAACAGTGTCAGTCTAACAGACATCGCGAGTTCAATAAGCGATAGACCCGCTCAAACGTTGTGAAATGTCAAACAACGCAAGCATAAATTAATTTTAAGGGATTTTAGAAAATTTAAACCAAGCAAGATAAAACTATCATATCTTTTTACCTTTTCAGCATAATCACATTCTGTAAAAAGTATTAGGATCCTTAATAATTGCAGTTTATTTTGAGTGATGTTAGCAAGGTATCTGATGTGATATGATACCATTATAACAGTTTAATTATTAACTTCTGTGTCACGTCATATTCAAATAAAATAATTTAATAGCCATGGAGGTCAAAAAATAAACATGAAAATTCCAATAACCACACAGATTGATAGATTAACTATCAGGGATTCTTTTGGTTCCACATATAAGAAATGTACTCAACCTCAAGATTTTCTATGCCTGATTTCAGACAACTGGGTAGTTGTGCAATAATTCTCTAAGTTTGAGAAAATGTCTCAAAATCTCACTGTTCCTTAAGATGAGCTGGATTTAATGCTACTGGTTAAAGTTCAAAGAACAAAGAAGCATTACATCAGTAAAATAGTTCAGTTGATGACCCAGTCATCCTTCCAATAATCTCTCAGAGAAGGCAAAGAATGGATGCTCATAGTAATAATCAAACCTAGAAAAGCT
>OX453283.1:3870737-3983237 GCA_949710005.1 Ricordea florida | reverse complement strand
TTTTGTTGGACTTATTCTATTTCTCTTCAGGTGCATGCAATTTAGGTAATTTTTTAACAGACCACACTTTGGTGAACTGCAGCTGGTCTTGGTACATGTTAAGGATTCATGCAATGCGTTTAATGAAAGCATTTCCGACAGTCAGTGGTATATAAATATTGTCGTCCTTCATCCACTCATGTTTTGAGTTATTTTAGGTTGTTTTCATTGCGGTATAACCGTTTACCCCTGTTTTCAAAATTCTCTAAGACATAAATTAAGCAAAAGTTATTTTTTTTGCTTTTCAGTCAAAAAGTGCATAGAAATAATATTGTAACAACTTGATTTCTGTCAAGTGATGACGATCGTAATTATCGTAATTGTAAGAATAGTAGCTGGTACAATGAACTATCCCTCCAGGGCTTCAGCAGGGAGGAGGGAAGACTGAAACTAATCAGTTTGTAGACAGCCGGTTTCTTTTCGCCTTGTTAAAATGCATTTTCTCCGATAACTTTCTATATTTTTTTTTTCAGAGCATATCATCATCAAATTGTTTTCAAAAACAATTACACCGAATGTGCTTTTTAAGCTCTCATATCTGCATTTAAATTTCGCACTTACCCTGGGCATAGTTAATCGAGGGGCTGGTCATGAAACCCTGGAAATTTCAAAGGCAAGAGCAGTGCAGTCGCAGTTAGATGTTGAATCGACCGTGACCCTGCACAATCTTTTGTTGTTGGTTCGCATGTTACTTGCGAATATATTAGTCGAAACTTTCGTTTGGGTATCCTACCGAAAAAAGTTTGCTTTTGTGCAGGTTCAACGCCAAAAAAGCGAACAAAAACATGAAACACTGAAAGAAACTTATATATATCATTGAACAAACGGCTGGAGGCTTCCTAATTGTGGGTGATTTTAACTTACATGTGGATGACGGCGATAACCTTCAAGCTGGAGCGTTCGTGGATATTCTAGAGTCCTACAATCTCAGACAGCACGTCACTGGAGCCTCTCATATTAGCGATCATACCATCCATCTTGCAATTACCAAATCAAATGACACCTTTCTTAGTGCTATTTCAATTTTTGACCCAGTGATCTCGGATCAATATCAGTTTCTGGGCAACTGTGCACCTACCCCTCCCCTAATCCAACAAGTTATAATGAGTTAAAAAGTTAGCGTTAATGTTGGTTTAGGGGAGGGGTAGGTTCACGGTTGCCATCTTCTCACTTAAACAACTTGGTTTATCAATACGATAACGTGCTGCGCTCGTTGTTAGACCGACATGCACCTATCTAGCAACGTGTGGTTACAGTTCGTCCATCAGCACCCTGGTATTCAACTGAGATTGTTCAGAATAAACACATTAGAAGAAAACTAGAAAGAAAGTCGCTTTCTACACGACTTCCAAGTGATCGCGAACCACACGTTCACCAATGTAGTGTTGTCAACAACTTAATTGACTCAGCAAAATCAGCTTATTACACTACCCGTTATCAGTGACTTCTCAGGCGATCAGAGGATGTTATTTAAAACTGTTAACAAGTTAAATTACTTCAGAGACAGAAAGTACAACAATATCCTTTCTGTTTTCCAGACTCCACTAGACTTGCAGATGCATTCAACAATTTTTTCATCAGTAAAATTGACAAGATACACAATGCACTTACAGAGAGAGCTCCTGAGAATGACTTCACTTCACTTCATACTACTGGCAGACCTCTATGTGATGCGCAGATTGAAAATTTTCAACAAGTTACTTTGGATATGGTAAAACAATTTGGTGTGAAGACATTAACAAAATCATGTGAACTTGATCCCCTTCCAGCATCTGTTCTAAAAACATTTTTTTCATATTATTGTTGCATGTTTTATGTTGTTGCATTATTTTTTTTTGTGCAACATATTTTTTATTTATCATTTCTTACACTTACAACAATTATTACATCACTTATTCTAAGCCTATTTTTACAATAACATAAAAACAAATCTTTCTGTAGAATCATACTTATTAAAATTATATTAAATCTAAAGAATTACAGATAGAGGAGCTTTTACGAATATTAAATAGTTTTTTCAAGTTTATACTCATATTTAACTTTGTTGATAAAGTCGGAAAGTAATAGAAATGTTGAGTTATTCTGGAGCTTTTTCTTATAAATATAATATCGCAGAAAGAGGAGGATGTAGTTTAGTGTTTTAATCAAGGTACTTGAACTTGGAAAAATACCAAAAAGACGATCTTCAATGTTTAGATTAAATTCATATCTGTTCTACAAATATGCTTTCCCATCATCCTACCTACACTAACATCGATTATAAACATGTCCCTCAAGAATGGTGTGATGCCAGATGCTTTGAAAGTTGCTGTATTAAAACCGCTTCTCAAGAAACAAGATGCTCATTTTGAGCAATTACAAAATTTTCGCCCAATCTCAAATCTAACATTTGTGTCCAAGCTAATAGAGAAGGCTGTTGCTTCGCAATTAAACGACCATACAGTATACTGAGGCACCACCTTAAAGAGACATTTCAATCCGCATATAAAGCACTTCACAGTACTGAAATAGCCCTCGCTAGAGTTCACAATGATATTCTCACTGCTATTGATAACAATAACTCTGTTATTCTACTTCTACTCGGCCTATCTGCCGCCTTTGATACCGTGGACCATTCCACCTTATTATCAAGGTTATCTAGTCGCTTTTGGATCAAGGGAACAGGACTCACCTGGCTAAGATTTTATTTAACATCACGAAAACAGTTTGTTAACGTCAATAAATGCAGATCCTCTCAACGTTTCTTGGAACTTGGCGTCCCACAGAGATCAGTCCTTGGCCCTCTGTTATACTTACTATATACCTCTTCTCTTGCTGACATTGTGAAGCGTTACAACTTAGAGTATCATTTCTATGCTGACGATACCCAGATATATGTAGCATTTAAAACTGACTGTCTTGACAAAATGGTAGAGTGTAAAACTACTATTGAGCAATGTGTCCGTGATATAAACAACTGGATGGTCATTAACAAGCTCAAACTAAATCATGACAAGACTGAAGTTGTTCTTATCAGCTCTAGATATCGTCCCAGTCCTTCTTTAGAGTGTCTTCAAAATTGGCAACGTGACAGTTGCACCATCATCCTCAGCTCGTAATCTTGGCGATATTTTAACAACTTTTTTATTTAAATATATGTTAGAAGCGTGAGCAAGTCTCTATAACACTATAAGCATGCGTGCAACGGCCAGTTGAAATCACGACAGAAAATTCAAAGCACAACATAAAAACACAAGTCTTAGATCTGGCTCTTATGTTTTCTCTACAATTTGCCTAAAGCGAGAGTAAAAAATTAATAGGGCGCAACTATATAAGGCCATTGGCGCCTGTTTTTCAAAACAAAAAAAACTTAAAAGATAATTAGCCCTATAAACAATCATTTCTTCACAACTAAGTGCGACAAAACATATTGGAACTTTTTTGTTTTTTTTTTTAATTTTTTTTCTTTCATCTTTAAATGTTCTAGATATGTTTTTCTTTCTTCAGCTAATTTTTTAAAAAGCTGAGCTACTGGCTCTTTGGTGGCGATTTGTTTTTTACGCTTTTTTCCCGGAATGATTTTTTCTTCAGTCCTATAATGAAAATTTGTCTCCCCAAAAAGATTAAATGAATATGACAGAAAAATTAACCGTCCTTAACTAATTTTTAAGTGTGGAAGAGGATTAAGCGCTTTTCTTGCAGGGAATGGAGTTTATCTTGCTTGATCCTATCTTGTGCGCTTTTTTTGTCAGTTCTACACTTCTCAGGCTACCTCCCCGCCAATACGCCATGGCGTATCTGAAATTTTGTAGGAATATATTGCTCGGACCATTATACATCGCCCGGCAAATTGCTAGGACAATTAATATCCAACTTTAGCGTTCCTGAAAAAAAATTCTGGCTTCGCGCCTGCTTCTTCATAATAAGTTCCTCTTTAGTCCATGACTAAACCTGACGCGATTTTAGTTTTAACACCTGTCCTTTTTGCCACATTCGGTTACACCCAATTTCCTTGTCGAGCAATAATTCATATTATGGGGATAGTTTCTAAAGATACCTGTGCTGCGTCGATGGGGAATTGAAGCACAAGAAATTGGGATAATCAAACGAATTGATACAGTAAGTTACACCATCGTAAGGTAAAAGGGAGGTGCTAATGTTTCGAGTGTTAGCCCTTCGTCGGAGCGAAATTCGATTCGCTTTGATTCGCTCCAACGAAGGGCGAACGCTCGAAGCGCCAGCACCTCCCTTTTACCTTACGTTGGTGTATAACTTACTTTATCAATTCGTTTGGTTATCCCAATTTCTTGCAAACAATAATTAAACATGGCTTTTTTTAGGGCTCGTCACAATTGTGCTATAAATTGAAAGACGCCACTGTACAGTTCTTTTATTCAACTTGGTAGGGAATGCTGGATTCCATTTTTTCGCACAAGTGAGTTTGTAATTTCAGTTCATTTTAGTCCATGTTTGGTTGAGAGACAGGCGCGTTCTTGCAAGGATATAAATTTTAGTGTATAGTACAATCAATAACGCAAACCTACAAACAGTGTCAGTCTAACAGACATCGCGAGTTCAATAAGCGATAGACCCGCTCAAACGTTGTGAAATGTCAAACAACGCAAGCATAAATTAATTTTAAGGGATTTTAGAAAATTTAAACCAAGCAAGATAAAACTATCATATCTTTTTACCTTTTCAGCATAATCACATTCTGTAAAAAGTATTAGGATCCTTAATAATTGCAGTTTATTTTGAGTGATGTTAGCAAGGTATCTGATGTGATATGATACCATTATAACAGTTTAATTATTAACTTCTGTGTCACGTCATATTCAAATAAAATAATTTAATAGCCATGGAGGTCAAAAAATAAACATGAAAATTCCAATAACCACACAGATTGATAGATTAACTATCGGGGATTCTTTTGGTTCCACATATAAGAAATGTACTCAACCTCAAGATTTTCTATGCCTGATTTCAGACAACTGGGTAGTTGCACAATAATTCTCTAAGTTTGAGAAAATGTCTCAAAATCTCACTGTTCCTTAAGATGAGCTGGATTTAATGCTACTGGTTAAAGTTCAAAGAACAAAGAAGCATTACATCAGTAAAATAGTTCAGTTGATGACCCAGTCATCCTTCCAATAATCTCTCAGAGAAGGCAAAGAATGGATGCTCATAGTAATAATCAAACCTAGAAAAGCTTTTAGCTCCTCTAAAGTCACTGCTATCCATGAGTCAGGATCTTTTCCATTGGCCGTAAGGCACTGGATTGCAAACCTGTTTGTTTCTCAAACAATTAAATGAAGTCAACATGTGGTTGTCAACAAAGAGGAGAAAGTAATCCAATGGAGACATTTCAGCAGAGCACGCTACAGCTGGCCCAACATTCTCTCTAAACTCAGGAATCGCTGGTACCTCTTCAGGTGCATCAATCCATTCTAAACCTACGAACGAATAGTTATTTGGCCTTCCAGCTGCACTAGTCTCACCATTATCTGTGTCATCGGCTTCTTCATCCTCCATGACAACATTTCTCAAGTCAATTTCATCATCTGGCTCCATAAGGTCCTCATGCGGAATAATTTCTGGCTCCAAATCGCCGTCACTTTCGCTTTCAAATCCCTCGATGTCAGACTCAAAACCATCTTCGGGAATAGGGAAATTTCCTTCCAAATAATCGAGCAAATCCTGCGTGCTATATGTCACAGGCCTTCTACTCATGTTTACAAGTGGACTTTAAATCCTGCCTTGTCAACAAACCCCCAAAAAATCGAAAAAAATCGACGAAAACAGCGGCAATCTAACCAAAATGGTGACTCGTTGTGTGTTTTTGCCTAAATAATCGTTTGGAGACTGGTAATGACTTTGGGAGAGACTGCTGCTTAAAATAACTGCGGACAACTCTGCTGTCCGATATATCGGACACTAGGCTCCAAAGGGTTAATGCATCTGCGCTTTTCTTGGAGGTCGCTGTGAGCTTTATCGGAGTCCTGGGCAACGCGTTCGTTTGCTTCGTGATCTCGATGCTGGTTGATCTTTAACGCCACAGCGAATTTCTTCATCTGGAATCTAGCGCTGGGCGACATGGGAATCCTCCTAGTTGCTTTCCCGCTTTTTGTTATACGGGGGCACTTTTCTTACTCGTTTTTGGGGAAGTTTGCATGTCATTGTTTTTTTTATCCGCTCCCTGGTATGTTTTATGGCGTATCTATGTGACCTATCAGCCATTGCTGTCGATAACTACCGTGCAATTCAAGATTTTGTTGTTTATTCGCGAAATGGATAATACGTTCTCAAACAAAGGAAAAATAGAATTAAAAATTCAACAATTCGAATAGAATTGAACTGCAAACATCATTCATGTGGCAATCTCGAAACAAATTACAACTCAGATATTGGTAGTTAACATCATCGATATTCTCCTTACTAACGAAAAAAGAGATGTTTGGCACTCACTGCTTAGATCTTGTGAGCTCTTCAAAATTATCCGCTCGAAAATATTAGTAATAAAAGTTATAAATTGTTTTCCTATTAAAGCTTAAGACGAATTTTGTTTAACTTATTCCGAACATGACAGTAAGACTTAAGTCAATATATAATCATGTTGATGTTTACAAAATTATCAAGTTCTCGTCTTTTTTAACTTTCCTCTTCGCTTTTCCTTACGTGATTAAACGATATATCTCGTGTTTAAGATATTTTATTATGTTTGAGATAACGACAAAAAGGTTTATGATCCAAAAGACATGTCCATCCAAAAGTACGTTTTAACGGACCTTCCACCTCAAAAATTCAGAACAAAATTTGTTTCACACGCTTTCATAACTGATTTTTAATGAGACTAAACAGTCTTCCTTTTCCTTGATTTTTTTAATGGTTAAGCACAAATGTTCTTAAGCGACGGTTCAAGCGTCAAGCGGCAACGCCGTGTGAAACTAATTCACATTATTGTTATCCTGGCACCCCCCGCGTTTTCAATGTTATCCTCATTCGAACCGTATTCAAACAATGTCACGACATGGAACCTTTTTATTTAAATATTGTAGCATATTAGAGGACTGGCACGAGTTAAGGAGTGCGCATGTGTAAAAGTAAAGGAGTGAATAGCACGATGGCGAACATGTGAGCTAAGTTGCGTTAAGAAGATTAAATCCAAACAATCCTGTTGTTGTTACCCTTGAGGTGTTATTACAAATATCAGTGGTGTAGTTTGTTTTCTCTGTGCAAATTTGCAATAGAAGACTGGTTTATCAGGTTTATCTGGTTTCTTCCTTACACAAGCATGAAATACAAGATGTTTTTTTTCTGATAAAGCATCCAGTGCTATGTAATAAGATTCCAAATTTAACGCTATGTGTTCATAACACTACTACTATTACCACTACTACTACTACTACTACTACTACTACTACTACTACTACTACTACTACTACTACTACTACTACTACTACTACTACTACTACTACTACTACTACTACTACTACTTCTTCTACTACCACTACTACTACTATTACTACTACTACTATTACTACTGCTACTTCTTCTACTACTTCACTACTACTATTGCTGCTACTACTACTACTGCTACTACTACTACTACTACTGCTACTACTACTACTACTACTACTACTACTACTACTACTACTACTACTACTACTACTACTACTACTACTACTACTACGTTTACTGCTACCACTACTACTACTAATACTACTACTACTACTACTACTACTACTACTACTACTACTATTACTACTATTATTATTATTTAAAGAGAATCCCTGTAATATCAATGCTGATATGCTTAAAGGTTTTCCTGTATAGACAATACTAAGCCATGAATATCATTATTATGTATCTTGTGGCTCAATTTTATCCTTTGTTTGAATTTTATTTTCCTTTGTTTCAAACTCATTATCAGACATCACCATAGCAAAAAAAAAAACAAAGGAAAATAAAATTCAAACCAAGGAAAAATTGAACCACAACATATACACCTGGTTTCTCGGTAGTCCTTTCTAGATCTTATCAGACCTATTTTCCTTAATTCACAATGACATAGATTAAAGTTTGCGGGTAACAACTTGCTGAGAAGCAAGGTCTTAAAAGCCGGTCTTTTATGCCAAATTTATTATTGTTATTATTATCATTACTTTTTTTTATTTTTTATTTTGGAATTTAAGAACCGTTCAAAAGAATGGTCACACTACGTAGTTTGATCCATAGATGAAAAAGTTAGAACCACATAGTATAGTGAAACAAACTGTGCTACAGTACAGTGCTGTTCAGTAGCTTTACAAAGAATGGTCACACTACGTAGTTTGATCCATAGATGAAAAAGTTAGAACCACATAGTATAGTGAAACAAACTGTGCTACAGTACAGTGCTGTTCAGTAGCTTTACAAAGAATGGTCACACTGCGGCATGGTTAGATCCACAGATGAAGAAGTTAGAACCACGCTGTATAGTAAAGGAAACAGTAGCACAGTACAGTGCTGTTCAGTAGCTTTACAAAGAATGGTCACACTGCGGCATGGTTAGATCCACAGATGAAGAAGTTAGAACCACACTGTATAGTAAAACAAACAGTACCACAGTACAGTACTGTTCAGTAGCTTTACAAAGAATGGTCACACTGCGGCATGGTTTGATCCACAGATGAAGAAGTTAGAACCACGCTGTATAGTAAAGCAAACAGTAGCACAGTACAGTACTGTTCAGTAGCTTTCCAAACACAATGCATGGTTTGATCCAAAGTTGAAAAAGTTACAACCTTAACGTATAGTAAAACAGACAGTTTATCACAGGACGGTTCTGTATAGTAGTTTTCAAAAGAATACTTCGTTTTATGGTTTTGTTTACAAATTATGGATGCTGTGTTAGTGATATTTCAGCCTGATTAATTTCCACCGAGTAGATCTCTGAATGATTTTCGAAACCTTTTAGAGAAAAAACAATATATGAATGGATTGGAAGCACCGTTGATTATAAAGAGAAAAACACTGGCGTTATACATAACATATATGTACTTTGTAAACACAATATTCTGACTAAGGAAGATCACCAAAACTCGAAAAACGCTTAACGGGAGAATCGAGATGGCAAACACTGCCACAACTGGCACCATCATTCTATGCATCATTTTTGAACGTTGCTTAACGCGTTGTATCTGGTCGCTTCTCCAGTTTCCGCTGCTTGAGCACTCGGCAATTTCGATATGAAAACTTTGGCTTGTGTAGACTTTTCTTTTAACAATGAAATAAGAGGCGAATATGGCGGACAACGGGAGGAAGTAGGTGATTATGGGAACTGCAATGTTGTAGGCGGGGCGAAGCAAAGCCAAATTTTCTGGCCAAACGTGAACGCATCGAGGGTGCAAACTTGGCTGGTTATGATACTCCAACAGAAGCAGCAATGGCAAGGAAATTATCACCAAAGAGAGTACCCAGATCAAAGCACAAACAATTCTTGAAGTCCTAAGCGATGCACCTGCAAGCAATGTATTTGAGGACATGACTTTGTACCTGTGAAAAGCAATGGCCGCTATTGACCACACTGACACTCCATAAAAGATATCTGCCAGGGGATAGATAACTCGACAGCCAAACTCCCCGAGGGGCCAGTGAGGAACACGTTCATGGATAACAGCGAGAGGAAAGGAAATAATAAGTGTTCCAAGATCCCCAACTGCGACATTTCTGATGTAGATGTGTCCTGCTGTTTGAAAGTTGCTATGCCTCGTCACAACATAGCACACCAACACATTCCCCACAACACCAGCAAATGCAATGACTGACTCGA
Organism: Ricordea florida; assembly: GCA_949710005.1. Taxonomy (NCBI): domain Eukaryota; kingdom Metazoa; phylum Cnidaria; class Anthozoa; order Corallimorpharia; family Ricordeidae; genus Ricordea; species Ricordea florida. Next base: position 3,973,408 of record OX453283.1, on the reverse strand, counting down.
TGGACAGGCGAAGAATCACGAACCACAGTGGCTCCGTTATTACTTGGATCTGAGAGCTGGTTGAATTCGTGTCCACTGCAGTCGTATTGGTGGAATGCATTTCTGCCATTTTTGACGAATCAATGTCTCAAGAAGCAAGTTATATAAGACACTTGGAAAGATATTTATTCAATTCAAGGTTCCCACCTACCACGGTTTCAAATCCGAAAGACAATATATATCCTATGAAAGAAGAAAAATAGATTTTAATATTTTAATATATCGTTTTCTTTTTCTTCTAAATGTATTTTACTGCTTTGTATTTTCTCGATTCTTGCGTTTCACTTTTGTATTTGTCTTTAGGAATTACAAAAATATATTTTAGGTGATCGTTTTCCTTTCCCTCAAAATTTATTTAGCTTTTAATGTCTTGATTGTTTTGTTGGACTTATTCTATTTCTCTTCAGGTGCATGCAATTTAGGTAATTTTTTAACAGACCACACTTTGGTGAACTGCAGCTGGTCTTGGTACATGTTAAGGATTCATGCAATGCGTTTAATGAAAGCATTTCCGACAGTCAGTGGTATATAAATATTTTCGTCCTTCATCCACTCATGTTTTGAGTTATTTTAGGTTGTTTTCATTGCGGTATAACCGTTTACCCCTGTTTTCAAAATTCTCTAAGACATAAATTAAGCAAAAGTTATTTTTTTTGCTTTTCAGTCAAAAAGTGCATAGAAATAATATTGTAACAACTTGATTTCTGTCAAATGATGACGATCGTAATTATCGTAATTGTAAGAATAGTAGCTGGTACAATGAACTATCCCTCCAGGGCTTCAGCAGGGAGGAGGGAAGACTGAAACTAATCAGTTTGTAGACAGCCGGTTTCTTTTCGCCTTGTTAAAATGCATTTTCTCCGATAACTTTCTATATTTTTTTTTTCAGAGCATATCATCATCAAATTGTTTTCAAAAACAATTACACCGAATGTGCTTTTTAAGCTCTCATATCTGCATTTAAATTTCGCACTTACCCTGGGCATAGTTAATCGAGGGGCTGGTCATGAAACCCTGGAAATTTCAAAGGCAAGAGCAGTGCAGTCGCAGTTAGATGTTGAATCGACCGTGACCCTGCACAATCTTTTGTTGTTGGTTCGCATGTTACTTGCGAATATATTAGTCGAAACTTTCGTTTGGGTATCCTACCGAAAAAAGTTTGCTTTTGTGCAGGTTCAACGCCAAAAAAGCGAACAAAAACATGAAACACTGAAAGAAACTTATATATATCATTGAACAAACGGCTGGAGGCTTGCTAATTGTGGGTGATTTTAACTTACATGTGGATGACGGCGATAACCTTCAAGCTGGAGCGTTCGTGGATATTCTAGAGTCCTACAATCTCAGACAGCACGTCACTGGAGCCTCTCATATTAGCGATCATACCATCCATTTTGCAATTACCAAATCAAATGACACCTTTCTTAGTGCTATTTCAATTTTTGACCCAGTGATCTCGGATCAATATCAGTTTCTGGGCAACTGTGCACCTACCCCTCCCCTAATCCAACAAGTTATAATGAGTTAAAAAGTTAGCGTTAATGTTGGTTTAGGGGAGGGGTAGGTTCACGGTTGCCATCTTCTCACTTAAACAACTTGGTTTATCAATACGATAACGTGCTGCGCTCGTTGTTAGACCGACATGCACCTATCTAGCAACGTGTGGTTACAGTTCGTCCATCAGCACCCTGGTATTCAACTGAGATTGTTCAGAATAAACACATTAGAAGAAAACTAGAAAGAAAGTCGCTTTCTACACGACTTCCAAGTGATCGCGAACCACACGTTCACCAATGTAGTGTTGTCAACAACTTAATTGACTCAGCAAAATCAGCTTATTACACTACCCGTTATCAGTGACTTCTCAGGCGATCAGAGGATGTTATTTAAAACTGTTAACAAGTTAAATTACTTCAGAGACAGAAAGTACAACAATATCCTTTCTGTTTTCCAGACTCCACTAGACTTGCAGATGCATTCAACAATTTTTTCATCAGTAAAATTGACAAGATACACAATGCACTTACAGAGAGAGCTCCTGAGAATGACTTCACTTCACTTCATACTACTGGCAGACCTCTATGTGATGCGCAGATTGAAAATTTTCAACAAGTTACTTTGGATATGGTAAAACAATTTGGTGTGAAGACATTAACAAAATCATGTGAACTTGATCCCCTTCCAGCATCTGTTCTAAAAACATTTTTTTCATATTATTGTTGCATGTTTTATGTTGTTGCATTATTTTTTTTTGTGCAACATATTTTTTATTTATCATTTCTTACACTTACAACAATTATTACATCACTTATTCTAAGCCTATTTTTACAATAACATAAAAACAAATCTTTCTGTAGAATCATACTTATTAAAATTATATTAAATCTAAAGAATTACAGATAGAGGAGCTTTTACGAATATTAAATAGTTTTTTCAAGTTTATACTCATATTTAACTTTGTTGATAAAGTCGGAAAGTAATAGAAATGTTGAGTTATTCTGGAGCTTTTTCTTATAAATATAATATCGCAGAAAGAGGAGGATGTAGTTTAGTGTTTTAATCAAGGTACTTGAACTTGGAAAAATACCAAAAAGACGATCTTCAATGTTTAGATTAAATTCATATCTGTTCTACAAATATGCTTTCCCATCATCCTACCTACACTAACATCGATTATAAACATGTCCCTCAAGAATGGTGTGATGCCAGATGCTTTGAAAGTTGCTGTATTAAAACCGCTTCTCAAGAAACAAGATGCTGATTTTGAGCAATTACAAAATTTTCGCCCAATCTCAAATCTAACATTTGTGTCCAAGCTAATAGAGAAGGATGTTGCTTCGCAATTAAACGACCATACAGTATACTGAGGCACCACCTTAAAGAGACATTTCAATCCGCCTATAAAGCACTTCGCAGTACTGAAATAGCCCTCGCTAGAGTTCACAATGATATTCTCACTGCTATTGATAACAATAACTCTGTTATTCTACTTCTACTCGGCCTATCTGCCGCCTTTGATACCGTGGACCATTCCACCTTATTATCAAGGTTATCTAGTCGCTTTGGGATCAAGGGAACAGGACTCACCTAGCTAAGATCTTATTTAACATCACGAAAACAGTTTGTTAACGTCAATAAATGCAGATCCTCTCAACGTTTCTTGGAACTTGGCGTCCCACAGAGATCAGTCCTTGGCCCTCTGTTATACTTACTATATACCTCTCCTCTTGCTGACATTGTGAAGCGTTAGAACTTTTAGTATCATTTCTATGCTGACGATACCCAGCTATATGTAGCATTTAAGACTGACTGTCTTGACAAAATGGTAGTGTAAAACTACTATTGAGCAATGTGTCAGTGATATAGACAACTGGATGGTCATTAACAAGCTCAAACTAAATCATGACAAGACTGAAGTTGTTTTTATCAGCTCAAGATATCGTCACAGTCCTTCTTTAGAGTCACTTCAAAGTGGCAACGTGACAGTTGTACCATCATATATATTTTAACAACTTTTTTATTTAAATGTATGTGAGAAGCCTGAGCAAGTCTTTATAACACTATAAGCATGCGTGCAACGGCCAGTTGAAATCACGACAGAATATTCAAAGCACAAGATAGAAACACATGTCTTAGATCTGGCTTTTATGTTTTCTCTACAATTTGCCTAAAGCGAGAGTAAAACATTAATAGGGCGCAACTATATAAGGCCATTGGCGCCTGTTTTTCAAAAGAAAAAAAAAACCTAAAAGATAATTAGCCCTATAAACAATTATTTCTTCACAACTAAGTGCGACAAAACATATTGGAACTTTTTCGTTTGTTTTTTTAATTTTTTTTTCTTTCATCTTTAAATGTTCTAGATATGTTTTTCTTTCTTCAGCTAATTTGTTAAAAAGCTGAGCTACTGGCTCTTTGGTGGCGATTTGTTTTTTACGCTTTTTTCCCGGAATGATTTTTTCTTCAGTCCTATAATGAAAATTTGTCTCCCCAAAAAGGTTAAATGAATGTGACAGAAAAATTAACCGTCCTTAACTAATTTTTAAGTGTGGAAGAGGGTTAAGCGCTTTTCTTGCAGGGAATGGAATTTATCTTGCTTGATCCTATCTTGTGCGCTTTTTTTGTCAGTTCTACACTTCTCAGGCTACCTCCCCGCCAATACGCCATGGCGTACCTGAAATTTTATAGGAATATATTGCTCGGACCATTATACAGCGCCCGACGAATTGCTCGGACAATAAATATCCAACTTTAGCGTTCCTGAAAAAAAATTCCTGGCTCCGCACCTGCTTCTTCATAATACTCTACTCTTTACTCCATGACTAAACCTGACGCGATTTCAGTTTTAACACCTGTCATTTTTGCCACATCCGGTTACACCCAATTTCCTTTTCCAGCAATAATTCATCTTGTGGGGATAGTTTCTAAAGAAACTGGTGCTGCGTCGGTGGGGAATTGAAAGACAAGAAAATGGGATAATCAAACGAGTTGATTAAGTAAGTTATACCACCGTAAGGTAAAAGGGGGTGCTGATGTTTCGAGTGTTAGCCCTTCGTCGGAGCGAAATTCGATTCGCTTTGATTCGCTCCGAGGAAGGGCAAACGCTCGAAAAGTCAGCACCTCCATTTTACCTTACGGTGGTGAAAAACCTACTTTATCAGTTCGTTTGATTATCCCAATTTCTCGAAAACAATAATTAAACATGGCTTTTTTTAGGGGTCGTCACAATTGTGCTATAAATTGAAGCGTGCACTGTACAGTTCTTTTATTCAGCTTGGTAGGGGATGCTGGATTTAATTTTTTCGCACGAAATGTGAGTTTTTTGTTTTGTTATTTCAGTTCATTTTAGTCCATGTTTGGTTGAGAGACAGGCACGTTCTTGCAAGGATATAAATTTTAGTGTATAGTACAACCATAGTTAGTACTATGGTACCATCAATAACGCACGCCTACGAACAGTGTGAGTCTAACAGACATCGCGAGTTCAATAAGCGATAACCCCGCTCAAACGTTGTGAAATGTCAAACAACGGAAGCATTTAACTTGAAGTCCTTAATGCATCTGCGCTTTTCTCAGAGGTCGCAGTGACTTTTATCGGAGTCCTGGGCAACGCGTTCGTTTGCTTCGTGATCTCGATGCAAGTTGATCTTCACGCCACAGCGAATTTCTTCATCTGGAATCTAGTGCTGGGCGACTTGGGAATCCTCCTAGTTGCTTTCCCGCTTTCTGTTATACGGGAGCACTTTTCTTACTCGCCTTTGGGGAAGTTTGCATGCTGTGTTTTTTTGTCCGCTCCCTGGTATGTTTTATGGCGTATCTATGTTACCTATCAGCCATTGCTATCGATAACTACCGTGCAATTCAAGATTTTGTTGTTTATTCGCGAAATGGATAATACGTTCTCAAACAAAGGAAAAAATAGAATTAAAAATTCAACAATTCGAATAGAATTGAACTGCAAACATCATTCGTGTGGCACTCTCGAAACAAATTACAACTCAGATATTGGTAGTTAACATCATCGATATTCTCCTTACTAACGAAAAAAGAGATGTTTGGCACTCACTGCTTAGATCTTGTGAGCTCTTCAAAATTATCCGCTCGAAAATATTAGTAATAAAAGTTATAAATTGTTTTCCTATTTAAGCTTAAGACGAATTTTGTTTAACTTATTCCGAACATGACAGTAAGACTTAAGTCAATATATAATCATGTTGATGTTTACAAAATTATCAAGTTCTCGTCTTTTTTAACTTTCCTCTTCGCTTTTCCTTACGTGATTAAACGATATATCTCGTGTTTAAGATATTTTATTATGTTTGAGATAACGACAAAAAGGTTTATGATCCAAAAGGCATGTCCATCCAACAGTACCTTTTCGCGGACCTTCCACCCCAAAAATTCTGAAAAAAATTTATTTCGCATGCTTTCATAACTGATTTTTAATGAGACTAAACAGTCTTCCTTTTCCTTGATTTTTTTAATGGTTAAGCACAAATGTTCTTAAGCGACGGTTAAGGCGTCAAGCGGCAACGCCATGTGAAACCAATTCACATTATTGTTATCCTGGCACCCCCCGCGTTTTCAATGTTATCCTCATTCGAACCGTATTCAAACAATGTCACGACATGGAACCTTTTTATTTAAATATCAGTGGTGTAGTTTGTTTTCTCTGTGCAAATTTGATATAGAATACTGGTTTATCAGGTTTATCTGGTTTCTTCCTTACATAAGCAGCACGATAATAGGCTAGCTACGAGTAGCAACACCATGAAATACAAGATGTTTATTTTCTGATAAAGCATCCAGTGCTACTACTACTACCACTACTTCTACTACTACTACTGCTACTGCTACTGCTACTGCTACTACTGCTCTTGCTACTGCTACTTCTACTGTTAGTACTACTACTACTACTACTACTACTACTACTACTACTACTTCTTCTACTACCACTACTACTACTTTTACTACTACTACTTTTACTACTGCTACTTCTTCTACTACTTAACTACTACTATTGCTGCTACTTCTAGTACTGCTGCTGCTGCTGCTGCTGCTGCTACTACTACTACGTTTACTGCTATCACTACTACTACTACTACTACTATTACTACTACTACTACTATTACTACTTCTTCTACTACTACTATTACTACTATTATTATTATTATTATTATTCAAAGAGAATCCCCGTAATATCAATGCTGATATGCTTAAGGGTTTTCCTGTATAGACAATACTAAGCCATGAATATTATTATTATATATCTTGTGGCTCAATTTTATCCTTTGTTTGAATTTTATTTTCCTTTGTTTCAAACTCATTATCAGACATCACCATAGCAAAAAAAAAAAAACAAAGGAAAATAAAATTCAAACCAAGGAAAAATTGAACCACAACAAATACACCTGGTTTCTCGGTAGTTCTTACTAGATCTTATCAGACTTATTCTCCTTAATTCACAATGACATAGATTAAAGTTTGCGGGTAACAACTTGCTGAGCAGCAAGGTCTTAAGAGCCGGCCTTTTATGCCAAATTTATTATTGTTATTATTATCATTACTTTTTTTTATTTTTTATTTTGGAATTTAAGAACCGTTCAAAAGAATGGTCACACTACGTAGTTTGATCCATAGATGAAAAAGTTAGAACCACATAGTATAGTGAAACAAACTGTGCTACAGTACAGTGCTGTTCAGTAGCTTTACAAAGAATGGTCACACTGCGGCATGGTTAGATCCACAGATGAAGAAGTTAGAACCACGCTGTATAGTAAAGGAAACAGTAGCACAGTACAGTGCTGTTCAGTAGCTTTACAAAGAATGGTCACACTGCGGCATGGTTAGATCCACAGATGAAGAAGTTAGAACCACACTGTATAGTAAAACAAACAGTACCACAGTACAGTACTGTTCAGTAGCTTTACAAAGAATGGTCACACTGCGGCATGGTTTGATCCACAGATGAAGAAGTTAGAACCACGCTGTATAGTAAAGCAAACAGTAGCACAGTACAGTACTGTTCAGTAGCTTTCCAAACACAATGCATGGTTTGATCCAAAGTTGAAAAAGTTACAACCTTAACGTATAGTAAAACAGACAGTTTATCACAGGACAGTTCTGTATAGTAGTTTTCAAAAGAATACTTCGTTTTATGGTTTTGTTTACAAATTATGGATGCTGTGTTAGTGATATTTCAGCCTGATTAATTTCCACCGAGTAGATCTCTGAATGATTTTCGAAACCTTTTAGAGAAAAAACAATATATGAATGGATTGGAAGCACCGTTGATTATAAAGAGAAAAACACTGGCGTTATACATAACATATATGTACTTTGTAAACACAATATTCTGACTAAGGAAGATCACCAAAACTCGAAAAACGCTTAACGGAAGAATCGAGATGGCAAACACTGCCACAACTGGCACCATCATTCTATGCATCATTTTTGAACGTTGCTTAACGCGTTGTATCTGGTCGCTTCTCCAGTTTCCGCTGCTTGAGCACTCGGCCATTTCGATATGAAAACTTTGGCTTGTGCAGACTTTTCTTTTAACAATGAAATAAGAGGCGAATATGGCGGACAACGGGAGGAAGTAGGTGATTATGGGAACTGCAATGTTGTAGGCGGGGCGAAGCAAAGCCAAATTTTCTGGCCAAACGTGAACGCATCGAGGGTGCAAACCTGGCTGGTTATGATACTCCAACAGAAGCAGCAATGGCAAGGAAATTATCACCAAAGAGAGTACCCAGATCAAAGCACAAACAATTCTTGAAGTCCTAAGCGATGCACCTGCAAGCAATGTATTTGAGGACATGACTTTGTATCTGTGAAAAGCAATGGCAGCAATTGACCACACTGACACTCCATAAAAGATATCTCCCAGGGGATAGATAACTCGACAGCCAAACTCCCCGAGGGGCCAGTGAGGAACACGTTCACGGATAACAGCGAGAGGAAAGGAAATAATAAGTGTTCCAAGATCCCCAACTGCGACATTTCTGATGTAGATGTGTCCTGCTGTTTGAAAGTTGCTATGCCTCGTCACAACATAGCACACCAAGACATTCCCCACAACACCAGCAAATGCAATGACTGACTCGATGGACAGGCGAAGAATCACGAACCACAGTGGCTCCGTTATTACTTGGATCTGAGAGCTGGTTGAATTCGTGTCCACTGCAGTCGTATTGGTGGAATGCATTTCTGCCATTTTTGACGAATCAATGTCTCAAGAAGCAGATTATATAAGACACTTGGAAAGATATTTATTCAATTCAAGGTTCCCACCTACCACGATTTCAAATCCGACAGACAATATATATCCTATGAAAGAAAAAAAATAGATTTTAATATTTTAATATATCGTTTTCTTTTTCTTCTAAATGTATTTTACTGCTTTGTATTTTTTCGATTGTTGCGTTTCATTTTTTTATTTGTCTTTAGGAATTACAAAAATATCATTTTAGTTGATCGTTTTCCTTTCCCTCAAAATTTATTTAGCTTTAAATGTCTTGATTGTTTTGTTGGGCTTATTCTATTTCTCTTCAGGTGCATGCAATTTAGGTAATTTTGAACAGACCACATTTTGGTGAACTGCTGCTGGTCTTCGTTCTCATCTTACGAATCACATGTTAAGGATTCATGCAATACGTTTAATGAAAGCATTTCCGACAGTCAGTGGTATCTAAATATTGTAAAAGATTGCACATAGTGCCGTCCTTCATCCACTCCTGTTTCGAGTTATTTTAGGTTGTTTTCATTGCAGTATAACCGTTTCCCGCTGTTTTCAAAATTCCCTAAGACATAAATTAAACAAAAGTTATATGTTTTGCTTTTCAGTCAAAAAGTGCATAAAAATAATATTGTAACAACTTGATTTATGTGAAATGATGACGATCGTAATCGAGGGGCTGGTCATAAAACCCTGGAAATTGCAAAGGCAAGAGCAGTGCAGTCGCAATTAGATGTTGAATCGACCGTGACCCTGCACAATCTTTCGTTGTTGGTTCGCATGTTACTTGCGAACATATTAGTCGAAACTTTTGATTGGGTATCCTACCGAAAAAAGTGTGTTTTTGTGCAGGTTTAACGCCAAAAAAGCGAACAAAAACATGAAACACTGAAAGAAACTTGTCCAGTTTTCATACCCATCTACATATATATATATCATTGAACAAACGGCTGGAGGCTTCCTAATTGTGGGTGATTTTAACTTACATGTGGATGACGGCGATAACCTTCAAGCTGGAGCGTTCGTGGATATTCTAGAGTCCTACAATCTCAGACAGCACGTCACTGGAGCCACTCATATTAGCGATCATACCATACATCTTGCAATTACCAAATCAAATGACACCTTTCTTAGTGCTATTTCAATTTTTGACCCAGTGATCTCGGATCAATATCAGTTTCTGGGCAACTGTGCACCTACCCCTCCCCTAATCCAACAAGTTATAATGAGTTAAAAAGTTAGCGTTAATGTTGGTTTAGGGGAGGGGTAGGTGCACGGTTGCCCTGAAACTGATATTGATCCGTGATCTAAGAAGGAAACTAGGAACTATCAAAAACTGCGCTCAATTGACTATGATGCCCTCTGTGATGACATTAATAATTCCTCTTTAATTAAAGAACCATCTTCTCACTTAGACATCTTGGTTTATCAATACGATAACGTGCTGCGCTCGTTGTTAGACCGACATGCACCTATCTAGCAACGTGTGGTTACAGTTCGTCCATCAGCACCCTGGTATTCAACTGAGATTGTTCAGAATAAACACATTAGAAGAAAACTAGAAAGAAAGTCGCTTTCTACCCGTTTTCCAAGTGATCGCGAACCATGCGTTCACCAATGTAGTGTTGTCAACAACTTACAGTTGATCTCACATTACTTTTCCGCGCCGCGTTGCGAAGTTCGTTGGAAAGTTAGGTACTAGGTTACGAAGTAGCCAATTACGTGGCGAATTAGACAATCAAGTTGGGAAATTCGAATCGAAGTTCCCAACTTCGGCCGCTCTAAACTTAGCAACTTCTGTAACCGTTCACATCTTCGTGTAAACATATGTAATTAACCTGCGAATTGATGAAACCTAATCCTTTTGCTAAACAGAGGAAGGCATTGCCGTGTGACGTTCGTGACATGATCGTAGAAAAGTGGTTGGAGGGTTTTAAACCATTCAAAATAGCGCAGCAGTTTAATTACCGAGAAAGACAGCTTTAAATATTGTGGATTGGTTTAGTACAGGAAGCGTTCAACGAGGAGTTGGGTGCAATTAGGTTACGCACAGCAAGAACAGATGATGTTGTCTTGTACACGGAGTTTTGACAGTTTTGCAAACGTCAAAGACCAAATATGTCTGCTGCGGAAGTTCAAAAGCAGTTAATCGAAAGTCAGGTTGCGCGGCCAAGGATTCGCTATGAAAAGAAAACATATTTAGAAAATGCTAATGACAGCAAAAATCATGCATGTAATATAAAATTTCGAATTATTCAGTAAATGCTTTTCAGAAATCAGCTTTATCTGCAGATGGCTCGTAAACCCATTTCCTTGTTAAGTTTCTTTTATCAGCTGACAAAAAGCACTACCTAGTTTACCACTCAACAGTTCCATAAACTTATCCAGTTCACACGTCATCGCCAAGTATTAACAACTTGCGAAGTTCAGTGCGGCTGAAGTTGGAAACTTTAATTCGAAGTTCTCAATTTGATTGTTTAATTCGCCGACTAATTGGTACTTCGGAACCTAGTACCCAACTTCGCAACGAACTTCGAAACTCGGCGCGGAAAAGTAATGTGAAATCAACTGTAATTGACTCAGCAAAATCAGCTTATTACACTACCCGTTATCAGTGACTTCTCAGGCGATCAGAGGATGTTATTTAAAACTGTTAACAAGTTAAATTACTTCAGAGACAGAAAGTACAACAATATCCTTTCTGTTTTTCAGACTCCACTAGCCTTGCAGATGCATTCAACAATTTTTTCATCAGTAAAATTGACAAGATACACAATGCACTTACAGAGAGAGCTCCTGAGAATGACTTCACTTCACTTCATACTACTGGCAGACCTCTATGTGATGCGCAGATTGAAAATTTTCAACAAGTTACTTTGGATATGGTAAAACAATTTGGTGTGAAGACATTAACAAAATCATGTGAACTTGATCCACTTCCAGCATCTGTTCTAAAAACATTTTTTTCATATTATTGTTGCATGTTTTATGTTGTTGCATTATTTTTTTTTGTGCAACATATTTTTTATTTATCATTTCTTACACTTACAACAATTATTACATCACTTATTCTAGGCCTATTTTTACAATAAGATAAAAACAAATCTTTAGAATCATACTTATTAAAATAATTATATAGCAGTCAGTTAATCCAGTATTGCCAGCACGGCTATTATCCTTTAATTTTTCAGAACTGTCCAATTTGGGATTTAATTTGGACAGTTTTCAATATGGAATTTGAGTAAAAATGCAGAAACTGTCCTATTTGGGAAAAAATAGGTCAGTTTGTTTCAGCCAATGAAATCCAAGAAAAAACAATAGATTGTGAAACCAACCAATCAGCCGTGAAGAAACGTCAGCACTGAAAGCAGGACAGGTCGCCATTGTTGTTGACAACATGGAGGAATTCAGTGAAGAAAATTTGCCAAATTTTTCCATCTTTAGCAGTTCTAACACAAATGAGAGAATTTCATGGTTGCAGGAAGAGGAAATTAGTACTCTTAAAAGCAGAAACGAAAACTCAAACACCGCCAAGAGCACAAAAACGTGGCTCAACGTTTTCAACGAGTGGAAACTCCAGCGTAACGAAGCTAAGTACCCGTAAGCAACGTAAGTTCCCATAGTTTTCCTCGCGAAGCTGTATTTCCTCACTAGCTATATAATTAATAAGTAACAGGACCACATGCTTGTCCAATTTGGAAATAATTGGATGAAAAAAATTCCTCTGACAGCCAAATTGGACTCGGCCTACGGCCTCGTCCAATTTTGGCTGTCCTCGGAATTTTTTTCATCCAATTATTTCCAAATTGGACAGCATGTAGTCCTATTACATATACTTATATTAAATCTAAAGAATTACAGATAGAGGAGCTTTTACGAATATTAAATAATTTTTTCAAGTTTATACTCATATTTAACTTTGTTGATAAAGTCGGAAAGTAATAGAAATGTTGAGTTATTCTGGAGCTTTTTCTTATAAATATAAAACCGCAGAAAGAGGAGGGTGTAGTTTAGTGTTTTAATCAAGGTACTTGAACTTGGAAAAATACCAAAAAGACGATCTTCAATGTTTAGATTAAATTCAGATCTGTTGTACAAATATGCTTTCCCATCATCCTACCTACACTAACATCGATTATAAACATGTCCCTCAAGAATGGTGTGATGCCAGATGCTTTGAAAGTTGCTGTATTAAAACCGCTTCTCAAGAAACAAGATGCTGATTTTGAGCAATTACAAAATTTTCGCCCAATCTCAAATCTAACATTTGTGTCCAAGCTAATAGAGAAGGCTGTTGCTTCGCAATTAAACGACCATACAGTATACTGAAGCACCACCTTAAAGAGACATTTCAATCCGCCTATAAAGCATTTCACAGTACTGAAATAGCCCTCGCTAGAGTTCACAATGATATTCTCACTGCTATTGATAACAATAACTCTGTTATTCTACTTCTACTCGGCCTATCTGCCGCCTTTGATACCGTGGACCATTCCACCTTATTATCAAGGTTATCTAGTCGCTTTTGGATCAAGGGAACAGGACTCACCTGGCTAAGATCTTATTTAACATCACGAAAACAGTTTGTTAACGTCAATAAATGCAGATCCTCTCAACGTTTCTTGAAACTTGGCGTCCCACAGAGATCAGTCCTTGGCCCTCTGTTATACTTACTATATACCTCTCCTCTTGCTGACATTGTGAAGCGTTACAACTTAGAGTATCATTTCTATGCTGACGATACCCAGATATATGTAGCATTTAAAACTGACTGTCTTGACAAAATGGTAGAGTGTAAAACTACTATTGAGCAATGTGTCCGTGATATAGACAACTGGATGGTCATTAACAAGCTCAAACTAAATCATGACAAGACTGAAGTTGTTCTAATCAGCTCAAGAGATCGTCCCAGTCTCTTCAAAATTGGCAACGTGACAGTTGTACCATCATCCTCAGCTCGTAATCTTGGCGATATTTTAACAACTTTTTTATTTAAATATGTGTGAGAAGCGTTAGCAAGTCTCTATAACACTATAAGCATGCGTGCAACGGCCAGTTGAAATCACGACAGAAAATTCAAAGCACAAGATAAAAACACATGTCTTAGATCTAGCTTTTATGTTTTCTCTACAATTTGCCTAAAGCGAGAGTAAAACATTAATAGGGCGCAACTATATAAGGCCATTGGCGCCTGTTCTTCAAAACAAAAAAAACTTAAAAGATAATTAGCCCTATAAACAATTATTTCTTCACAACTAAGTGCGAAAAAACATATTGGAACTTTTTGGTTTTTTTTTTTAATTTTTTTTTCTTTCATCTCTGAATGTTCTAGATATGTTTTTCTTTCTTCAGCTAATTTGTTAAAAAGCTGAGCTTCTGGCTCTTTGGTGGCGATTTGTTTTTTACGCTTTTTTCCCGGAATGATTTTTTCTTCAGTCCTATAATGAAAATTTGTCTCCCCAAAAAGGTTAAATGAATATGACAGAAAAATTAACCGTCCTTGACTAATTTTTAAGTGTGGAAGAGGGTTAAGCGCTTTTCTTACAGTGAATGGAATTTATCTTGCTTGATCCTATCTTGTGCGCTTTTTTTGTACTACACTTCTCAGGCTACCTCCCCGCCAATACGCCATGGCGTACCTGACATTTTGAAGGAATATATTGCTCGGACCATTATACATCACCCGGCGAATTGCTCGGACAATTAATATCCAACTTTGGCGTACATGAAAATAAATTACTGGCTCCGCACCTGCTTCTTCATAATACTCTCCTCTTTACTCCATGACTAAACCTGACGCGATTTCAGTTTTAACACCTGTCGTTTTTGCCACATCCGGTTACACCCAATTTCCTTGTCCAGCAATAATTCATATTGTGGGGGTGCTGCGTCGGTGGGGAATTGAAGCACGAGAAATTGGGATAATCAAACGAATTGATTAAGTAAGTTATACCACCGTAAGGTAAAAGGGAGGTGCTGATTTTTCGAGCGTTAGCCCTTCGTCGGAGCGAAATTCGATTCGCTTTGATTCGCTCCAACGAAGAGCGAACGCTCGAAGCGTCAGCACCTCCATTTTACCTTACGGTTGTGAAAAACCTACTTTATCAGTTCGTTTGATTATTCCAATTTCTCGAAAACAATAATTCAACATGGCTTTTTTTAGGGGTCGTCACAATTGTGCTATAAATTGAAGCGTGCCACTGTACAGTTCTTTTATTCAGCTTGGTAGGGGATGCTGGATTTAATTTTTTCGCACAAGCGAGTTTTTCGTTTTGTTATTTCAGTTTATTTTAGTCCATGTTTGGTTGAGAGACAGGCGCGTTCTTGCACGGATATAAATTTTAGTGTATAGTTCCATCAATAACGCACGCCTACGAACAGTGTGAGTCTAACAGACATCGCGAGTTCAATAAGCGATAGACCCGCTTAAACGTTGTGAAATGTCAAACAACGCAAGCATTTAACTTGAAGTCCTTAATGCATCTGCGCTTTTCTTAGAGGTCGCAGTGACTTTTATCGGAGTCTTGGGCAACGCGTTCGTTTGCTTCGTGATCTCGATGCAGGTTGATCTTCACGCCACAGCGAATTTCTTCATCTGGAATCTAGCGCTGGGCGACTTGGGAATCCTCCTAGTTGCTTTCCCGCTTTCTGTTATACGGGAGCACTTTTCTTACTCGCCTTTGGGGAAGTTTGCATGCCGTGGTTTTAATCCGCTCCCTGGTATGTTTCATGGCGTCTCTATGTGACCTATCAGCCATTGCTGTCGATAACTATCGTGCAATTCAAGATTTTGTTGTTTATTCGCGAAATGGATAATACGTTCTATAACAAAGGAAAAAAAAGAATTAGAAATAATTTAAAATTCAACAATTCGAATAGAATTGAACTGCAAACATCATTCGTGTGGCACTCTCGAAACAAATTACAACTCAGATATTGGTAGTTAACATCATCGATATTCTCCTTACCAACGAAAAAAGAGATGTTTGGCACTCACTGCTTAGATCTTGTGAGCTCTTCAAAATTATCCGCTCGAAAATATTAGTAATAAAAGTTATAAATTGTTTTCCTATTTAAGCTTAAGACGAATTTTGGTTAACTTATTTCGAACATGACAGTAAGACTCAAGTCAATATACAATCATATTTGATGTTTACAAAATTATCAAGTTCTCGTCTTTTTTAACTTTCCTCTTCGCTTTTCCATACGTGATTAAACGATATTTCTCGTGTTTAAGATATTTTATTATGTTTGAGATAACGACAAGAAGGTTTATGATCCAAAAGGCATGTCCATTAAAAATACGTTTTCGCGGACCTTCCACTCCAAAGATTCAGGAAAACGTTTATTTCGCACGCTTGCATAACTGGTTTTCAATGAGACTAAACAGTCTTCCTTTTCCCTGATTTTTTGGTCGCGGAGCACAAATGGTCTTAAGCGACGGTTCAAGCGCCAAGCGGCAACGCCGTGTGAAACTAATTCACATTGTTATTATCCTGGCACCCCCGTGTTTTCAATGTAATCCTGAATCGAACCGTATTCAAACAATGTCACGGCTGGGAACTTTTTTTATAAATATCAGTGTGTAGTTTGTTTTCTCTGTGCAAATTTGCAATAGAAGACTTGTTAATCAGGTTTATCTGGTTTCTTTCTTACACAAGCAGCACGATAATAGGCTAGCTACGAGTAGCAACACCATGCAGTACAAGATGTTTATTTTCTGATAAAGCTCACAGTGCTACTACTACTACTACTACTACTACTATTACTTCTACTACTACTACTGCTACTGCTACTGCTACTGCTACTGCTACTGCTACTACTGCTACTGCTACTGCTACTGCTACTGCTACTGCTACTGCTACTACTACTACTACTACTACTACTACTACTACTGCTACTGCTACTGCTACTGCTACTACTACTGCTACTGCTACTGCTACTATAGTAAAAGGTTTGAACCCAGGAGTATCAGTAGTTCGTCTAGTTTGATCGTCCGGGTGAGGGTAGTTCTGAAAAGAACTGTTGTTGGTGACTGACGTTTCGACAACCTGAGCGGAAGTCATCTTTAGAGTCAAGTGAATAATGTTTGTCAGACGATGATGTTATAAGTCTGGTCTGTTAAACGTGATTGGTCAGTTTAGCCATGATGGTATTGGCTGAAAGACTCGTGTAAAGTTTGTTACCAGTCATTGGTCGGTTTCGATCCGTCTATTGTTTGTCAAATAGGTCGGTGTTTGGTCCGTCTATAGTTAGTCAAATTATGTCGCTTTGTTAGAAGTCCGTTTGTCGGTTTTGTTTTCGTCATGGATAAGTCGTTTGTAAGGCGCCGGTAGTTGTTGCTTATTCTCCTTAATTCACAATGACATAAATTAAAGTTTGCGGGTAACAACTTGCTGAGCAGCAAGGTCTTAAAAGCCGGTCTTTTATGCAAAATTTGTTATTGTTATTATTATCATTACTTTTTTTATTTTTTTTTGGAATTTAAGAACCGTTCAAAAGAATGGTCACACTGCGTAGTTTGATCCATAGATGAAAAAGTTAGAACCACATAGTATAGTGAAAAAACTGTACTACAGTACAGTGCTGTTCAGTAGCTTTACAAAGAATGGTCACACTGCGGCATGGTTTGATCCACAGATGAAGAAGTTAGAACCACGCTGTATATTAAAACAAACAGTAACACAGTACAGTACTGTTCAGTAGCTTTCCAAACACAATACATGGTTTGAGCCACAGTTGAAAAAGTTACAACCTTAACGTATAGTAAAACAGACAGTTTATCACAGTACAGTTCTGTATAGTAGTTTTCTAAAGAATACTTCGTTTTATGGTTTTGTTTACAAATTATGGATGCTGTGTTAGTGATATTTCAGCCTGATTAATTTCCACCGAGTAGATCTCTGAATGATTTTCGAAACCTTTTAGAGAAAAAACAATATATGAATGGATTGGAAGCACCGTTGATTATAAAGAGAAAAACACTGGCGTTATACATAACATATATGTACTTTGTAAACACAATATTCTGACTAAGGAAGATCACCAAAACTCGAAAAACGCTTAATGGGAGAATCGAGATGGCAAACACTGCCACAACTGGCACCATCATTCTATGCATCATTTTTGAACGTTGCTTAACGCGTTGTATCTGGTCGCTTCTCCAGTTTCCGCTGCTTGAGCACTCGGCCATTTCGATATGAAAACTTTGGCTTGTGTAGACTTTTCTTTTAACAATGAAATAAGAGGCGAATATGGCGGACAACGGGAGGAAGTAGGTGATTATGGGAACTGCAATGTTGTAGGCGGGGCGAAGCAAAGCCAAATTTTCTGGCCAAACGTGAACGCATCGAGGGTGCAAACTTGGCTGGTTATGATACTCCAACAGAAGCAGCAATGGCAAGGAGATTATCACCAAAGAGAGTACCCAGATCAAAGCACAAACAATTCTTGAAGTCCTAAGCGATGCACCTGCAAGCAATGTATTTGAGGACATGACTTTGTACCTGTGAAAAGCAATGGCAGCAATTGACCACACTGACACTCCATAAAAGATATCTGCCAGGGGATAGATAACTCGACAGCCAAACTTCCCGAGGGGCCAGTGAGGAACACGTTCACGGATAATAGCGAGAGGAAAGGAAATAATAAGTGTTCCAAGATCCCCAACTGCGACATTTCTGATGTAGATGTGTCCTGCTGTTTGAAAGTTGCTATGTCTTGTCACAACATAGCACACCAAGACATTCCCCACAACACCAGCAAATGCAATGACTGACTCGATGGACAGGCGAAGAATCACGAACCATAGAGGCTCCGTTATTACTTGGATCTGAGAGCTGGTTGAATTCGTGTCCACTGCAGTCGTATTGGTGGAATGCATTTCTGCCATTTTTAAGGAATCAATGTCTCAAGAAGCAGGTTATATAATACACTTGGAAAGATGTTTATTCAATTCAAGTGCTTCGCCTACCACAGTTTCAAGACTCGACTAAAAACGCTCGAAACCCGAAAGACAATATATATCCTGTCTTTTGTCGAAGTTTCTTTAAGCTTTTGCATCAAAATATTTCGTAACACCTGCTATTCAAATGGATCACGAATCCCCCAATAAATGGCTTCATAAGTTAAGTCTGACCATTAATCTTTAAATTATTAATCTTTATAATCTTTTTTTAGGTTTTGTGTGGCAAAAATATCTAGATAAATCAATTTGCGGCTCTTATGAAATTCTCCGACACCATCAAAAAGATATTATGTATCTTTTTTTAAATATTTATTTACGACCAAATCATCCTGTGCACTTTAAATTAAGAAAGCCACGATAAATCTAGAATGGTTTAAATTTATTTCGCGACTAGTGGAGAATTCATCAATCTAAACCTATTTTAATCGTTGTTTCTAGCTATCTCATTTCCTGTCAAGATATGTTGATCACCACTACTAGATCCCTCTTCTTACCAACTCGTATCCGCTTCCCCAGTTGGGTGCCAATCAAACAAAACCTGACAAATGGAAACTGGC
Organism: Ricordea florida; assembly: GCA_949710005.1. Taxonomy (NCBI): domain Eukaryota; kingdom Metazoa; phylum Cnidaria; class Anthozoa; order Corallimorpharia; family Ricordeidae; genus Ricordea; species Ricordea florida. The sequence continues at coordinate 3,954,105 of OX453283.1, read as the reverse complement.
GGCAAAAGTTGAAAAACAGGATGATCCAGGAGCAAATGAATCGGGTGTGTGTGTGTGTGTGTGTGTGTGTGTGTGGGGTGGGAGGGAGGGGGGTAATTTGTTTTACATCCAGAGTACTTACGTATTGTCATATCGACGTCCAGACTTTGTTTAGGATGAGCAGTAAGCGATGAGAAGGGAGTAGGCTACTAAACAGATGGCATCGGTGAGTTAAGTTCCTTGACGCATAAATCCACACTTTGCTTGTCTCATTTTCTCACCACAAAGGAGGAGGGTGTCACAAGCACCTCAGGATTGTGACACCCCCCCGCCCACCCCAGCTTGGCTCCTATGATTTTGTGTTCAATATTATGAGTGGAATAAAATGTCGCAAAGAAAGTTGGGTGTGTCTGACAAGTCTGAAAAGTAATATTTACGGATGTCTTTTTCACCACATGTGCCGCGGGGGCTTTTAAGTCCTAACGCTCGTTTGGGGAAAGACTTCGATATTTTGCACCAAGGAATAGCGACTTAAAGATAATACGGCTCAGTATTCCACGAAAATATAGTATGATTTGAACAATTTTTTCCGTCATATTTACTAGTGTCTTTTTCACTGGAGGTACCGCGGGGGTGTTTAAATCCTAACGCTCATTTGGGCAAAGATTTCGATATTTTGCACCATGGAACAGTACCTTAAAAACAACACGGTTCTGTATTCCATGAAAATATAGTATGATTTGAACAATTTTTTCCGTCATATTTACTATTGTCTTTTCCACCGGAGGTACCGAGGGGGCCTTTAAATCCTAACGCTCATTTGGGCATAGATTTCGATATTTTGCACCATGGAATAGTACCTTAAAAACAACACGGTTCTGTATTCTACGAAAATATAGTATGATTTGAACAAATTTTTCCCTTAACAGTGAATAAAATAAGAGGATTGTTCTGTTGTTCGAAAAAATTCGCCAACACGTTTTTATGCTTGATTTTCATTTTGATGTTGCATTCTTTAGCTCACACAATTATATGTTTATTTATCCAGGACATCTTTTCTTACTACAATTACTGTGGAGGTAGAGGAGGAAGTGGTGGGAGATTCTCCTTTCCCGACGAGGGAGGGGGCTTTGGTGCAACAGATCCCCCAGGGAGTGGGGGAGGGGGCGGTACTGAATGACTAGGTGTGGTAAGATCCTCCTCGCCTCCCCCCAGATTCTCGATATTCCCAGTCAAGAAATTGACCCATAATAAATACCGCTTGATGTTTGCATAAACGCCATACTTCAAAGCCCTGGCGCATCCTTTACCCCAAGAAGTGACCCCAACTTGCACCCACTGACGAGGGTTTTGAGGGTTTTTGCACACGAGTGGGCCGCCGGAATCTCCCTGGCAACTATCCACTCCCCCCTGACGCAGCCCAGCGCAAATCATGTTCTCGGTGATCTTCTCGCCATATGATTGGCTATGACGACAAACATCGCGATCAACAATGGGGACTTTGGCCTGCATGAGAAATGGCGAAGGATTTCCCCCCTCCTGAGTGGTACCCCATCCAGTAATAGAACACATGATTCCAGGGGGGAACTGATACTCTTTCTCTGGGAGGCAGATTGTGTTCACTCGTTTATTGAGCGTGGCTGGTCTTTCAAGATGAATCAATGCGAGGTCGTTATCTGTGGTCATGTGATCCCAATTTGGATGAAGGTACAACTCTTTGATGGCAAAGTCTTGTTCCCAGTCGTCGGTCTCGTTCAAGAGGTGCTCACCTTTGAATAACAGTGAATTAACAAATTGTAATAAATGACATAAATTATAATGAGTAATACCAAGAGAAAATGAGGTAAGAGAACTCATCTTCCATACTGGGTTCTCTTACTATGATAAGAGGACAGAATCAGGAGAAAATGAGGTAAGAGAACGCATCTTTCATACTGGGTTCTCATACTATGATAAGAGGACAGAATCAGGAGAAAATGAGGTAAGAGAACGCATCTTTCATACTGGGTTCTCTTACTGTGATAAGGGGACAGAATCTATTTTTAGATCCGGAAACTATTTTAACTGACCAATGGCTGATGTCCTTCTTCATCACGTGGTTGTAATTTCAATGCGCCATGGGGAAACCGCCCAGCCATGGAACGAGATATAAATAAGTTCCGGCCTAAAAATAGATTCTGTTCCCTTATTATATCAGACGGGGTTATGTTCTCTTTCCTCATTTTCTCTTAATAATACACATAAATAATTATCTAGACAAAGATTAATTATGTAAACTAAAATAACTTCTAATAAATTAGAATATATTTTTTCATAATTAGCCCAAAGCAGTTACTTTAAAGTAAGCATTTAAGTCTAACAAAGAATTTCTTGTACCTACAAAGAAAGACTGAAAACGCTTCTCTCTCTTTGTTGCAGTGATTAATTAAGCAAATCGCCTCGAGCGTGCAGTGTGAGCATGTAATGGCGTCGTCTATTGTCCGTAACAGCAAAGATAACGGAAAAGAGCTTGCTCATTGCAAGAGGCTTCTGCCTATTAGCCTGCTCCAGGCCCTCAGATGGAATTAATTATATGAAATATAAATAATTTTATTAATTAATTAATTAATATTAATAATTTATAATTATTATTAATTATTATATGAAACTAAGTTTCTCTTATGGCGGGGTCTCTTTGTGGAACAATTTGCCCCAATACTTAAGAAATGCTGACTCTATTGGGCAGTTCAAACGTACAATCAGGCAGGTATCTGACCTATCGGATTCCCACACGGCAATCATGTAAAACAGCTGTAAAGCGTTTTTTACTTTTTTTTAGCTTAACTGATGATTTTCCGTGTTTAAATAAAGTTTACTTCTGTACTACTAAGTGAGATGCGAACGTCAGGCCGAGCGGCGAAATATAAGAGGGACTGGGGCGGGGACAAGGTGGAAAACTCGCCCTCTCCACGGACAGTGAGTCATGTAAGCCTTTACAAAATATCCCGAGGGGTAGTGAATTATGTAAGCCTTTACAAAATATCCCGAGGGGTAGTGAATCATGTAAGCCTTTACAAAATATCCCGAGGGGTAGTGAATCATGTAAGCCTTTACAAAACATCCTGAGGGGTAGTGAATCATGTAAGCCTTTACAAAATATCCCGAGGGGTAGTGAATCATGTAAGCCTTTACAAAACATCCCGAGGGGTAGTGAATCATGTAAGCCTTTACAAAATATCCCGAGGGGTAGTGAATCATGTAAGCCTTTACAAAATATCCCGAGGGGTAGTGAATCATGTAAGCCTTTACAAAATGTCCCGAGGGGTAGTAAATCATGTAAGCCTTTACAAAATATCCCGAGGGGTAGTGAATCATGTAAGCCTTTACAAAATATCCCGAGGGGTAGTGAATCATGTAAGCCTTTACAAAATATCCCGAGGGGTAGTGAATCATGTAAGCCTTTACAAAATATCCCGAGGGGTAGTGAATCATGTAAGCCTTTACAAAATATCCCGAGGGGTAGTGAATCATGTAAGCCTTTACAAAATGTCCCGAGGGGTAGTAAATCATGTAAGCCTTTACAAAATATCCCGAGGGGTAGTGAATCATGTAAGCCTTTACAAAATGTCCCGAGGGGTAGTGAATCATGTAAGCCTTTACAGAATATCCTGAGGGGTAGTGAATCATGAAAGCCTCATGTAATCCATGTAAGCCATCATGTAAGCCTTTACAAAATATCCCGAGGGGTAGTGAATCATGTAAGCCTTTACAAAATGTCCCGAGGGGTAGTAAATCATGTAAGCCTTTACAAAATATCCCGAGGGGTAGTGAATCATGTAAGCCTTTACAAAATGTCCCGAGGGGTAGTGAATCATGTAAGCCTTTACAGAATATCCTGAGGGGTAGTGAATCATGAAAGCCTTTGCAAAATATCCTGAGGTCTTCTGATTACCCCCCCCCCCCCCCCACCCGAGGAGATCGGGATATTTTAAGGCTTACGTACATGATTCACTACCCTTCGGGATATTTTGTAAAGGCTTACATGATTCACTACCCCTCGGGATATTATGCAAAGGCTTACATGATTCACTACCCCTCGGGATATTTTGTAAAGGCTTACATAATTCATTCTTTTATCTCTTGTGATATCAAAGCAATGAGCGGCAGTCAGAACCCATTCAGGATCGACAAGAGAACCTCCGCAGAACTGTTTCCCTTTGTCGTAACCCCTCGCCCACATCATGGCGGCTTGCCAGGGCCACGACCCTGGCTTAGCAGCAATGCCTCCTACTATCCGTGTTCCTGTCTTGCTGGTGCCACAAAGCTGGATTCCTAGATAACACAATAAGAAAATAATGTCCCAAGTCTCTCAGTTTTCCTCATTTCTCTATTACTGCACTTCGGTGCTTCTGCCTATTTATGCATATTTCCTCCAGTCGAATCTCGCTATCTCGAACTCGGTTATCTCGAAGTCCCGTTGTTTCGAACTATTTTGCGTTTCTCTTGAGAATTGGAGATAGCGAGGTTCGACTGTATATGAATTAGTCGCATCTTATTACTACATTCTTAGGTAAATTACGTCTTTACCAGCGTTTCCTCCAAGATGTTTAGTTGTCCAAGATGCTTTGAATCCTTGACCAGTATCTGACTCATCTGAGTAGAGCTTGATCCAAAGAGACGTTCCCTGGGCTGTTATTTTAGCAGGAATACTGGATCCACAAAATCGACCTAAAGTTTGCGATTAAAAGTATTTTAAAGTGACCCAGTACTAAGTAAAACCGTGAAATGAAGTCATTCTGCCGGTCAAAACATGCAGTGTGACCATTCTTTGTAAAGCTACTGAACAGTACAGTATTGTACTGTAGTACTGTTTGTTTTACTTTACAGTGTGGTTCTAACTCTGTGGATCAAACCATGCAGTGTGACCATTCTCTTCAAAGCTACATAATAGTTCTGTGCTGTAGTACTGTTTGTTTTAGTTTTACTATACAGTGTGGTTTTAACTTTTCCATATGTTGATCAAGCCATGCAGTATGATCATTCTTTGTAAAGCTACTGAACAGTTCTGTACTGTTTAAACTATTCTAGAAAAGACAGAAAATATCCCAAGGAAAATACGCGCGCTGATTGGTTAAAAATCGTGTTTCTTTTACTCGATAGAAACACAAAAGAGTTGTCGTAGTCATGAGCATTGGGGTATTTTCTAAAAGAAATACAAAACATTTTCCGTTCTCCTATTTAGTAGTTGGATTCTGGGCATTCTGGGCCAATTTCATTTTGATCGATTTTTTTGCGAATTCGTGGTTTTGGGTGTGGTCGATTTTTGATGTTACGATTTTTTTGCGAATTCGTGGTTTTGGGTGTGGTCGATTTGAGTTTGTGCATAATTAATTGGTTCGAGTCTCTCGACTTGTTTGATTTTCGATCGATAACTTTTTTCGTCAAGTGCCAATTTTTCCTTTTGGATCGTCGATGTCCTTTGGGGGGTGGGGTGGGGGTCGAGTTTTAAAGTGGGATTTTGGGTCGAGGTTGGCACCATCGGGTACAGCTTTGCGCAAATGGCAAACACGAGATTTGAGAGTGACAATATGCAAATTAACATTGTAAGTTCAGGAGTGGATGGATATGAAGTTGAGCGTATGGGTTTTGAACTCAAAAAAACTTTGAATATTCATGATTTGATTAAGGGAAATGAACATTTGGTTCTTAAATGGATTCATAGAAATTACAGGTGCGAAGGTACCATTTGTTTTTATATTTATTGCTTTGAAAATCCAGTCCTAAGGTTTCCTACATTAGTGTGTTTTTCGAGGTCTGATAAGAACGAAAGTTTTGGGATGGGGGATGATATGGGTAATCTTAATTATGATGATGAGCATTTTGCTGTTTTCGATTTGGACTATATTACCAAAAGATTAAATGACATTATAATTGAAGACAATGGAGGCAAGGAGTGTATTTATTCTATGTATATTGTAATAGAAGGCGATGAAGATTGGAGATCTCACAAGAAAACCTTTTACAAGGACTTGGACGATGAATTGATGCCTGTTGCTTGGCATCCAAGTCGGGCAATTGATTGGTGTTTTGACGAAGACGAGAAAAGCCTTTTGAATGAATTTCTTGAGTAGTTATGTTAAGGGCACACATTTGTGACATGGATCGTGTCACAAAAGTTAAATATGGTGGTTTAAGAGTTACAATGTCAGTATACAATTGATGCTATGGAGAACTTGACAGTGAAAGACTTGAGGTCAATAGCCAAAAGAGCTGGTGTGAGTGTTCGAGGATTCAGAAAGGTTGAAATATTCACAGCGTTATCTGATATACAATTCGAGAACTTGACAGTGAAGATACTACGAACCATGGCCAGGAAGTCTGGTGTTCGAGGCTTTGGCAGCATGCGTAAAGAGGCTCTCATTAATGCCATCGGATCCCCGCGAGTGGTTGAAGCTAACGTTCCAATCCCTGGTCCAGTTAGACCCACAAGAACAAGACCCGCCCGAGCTTCGTATGGAAGGGCTATTGCTTCTGTCAGGCGTGAAATTATTCAGACCACAGATTGGATAAGATCCAATGTTAGAGATCCAAACAGGAGGGCCATCACCAGGAGATTAAGAAGAGCAGCTGCTGCGGTTAGAAGAGAACCTGAGTTTTTCATCCCCGAAAGACATGAAACGGCTCTGAGAGGCTTTTTGAGGACTTACATAGTAAAGGGCAGAGCTGGCTACGATCCAATTACATTTCTTGGCAAGGTTAGAACACCATTTCGTAGTTTATTGGATGGAATTAGGAAGCCATTCAAGTTGAAGTGTATTCTTTCGTGTGGATTCGCGAGGAGGAACAACCAAGATAATCGTGTTATTGAGCGGAGTCAAGGTCATTTTCATTCACTGATGGAGACAGTGACAGATTCAACAGACACACTTGCTATGTTTGATAGCATCAAAGCTAGACTTGTTGAATTGGTGCAGAAATACGAGAATGAGCACTCTGGATGGGTGTTTGAAAGTGTGATTGACTTTCGTATCCATGTAAACCCGTTTCAACCTTTTTCTGGAAGTTCGTATATTAAATTACCACCTAAATTAGCCACTAAGAAGGCAATCATCAATGTCAAGAATGAAGACCAGGAGTGCTTCAAATGGGCAGTGACATCCGCTGTGTTCCCAAGGGAGAGTCATCCGGAGAGATTAAACAAAGAGATGAGAGAAAACTCAGAGAAACTCGATTGGTCGGGGATAGAGTTCCCCGTGGCAGCACTCAGTACAACTCAGATAGACAGGTTTGAAAGGCAGAACCCATATGGGATCAATATCCTTGGTTATGAGAATGGTGAGCCAACCTTAATCAGGCGTAGTAACAAGTCAGGGGTTACAAAGATAAACCTACTCTTGATATCAGATGAAGAGACAAATCACTACTGTTGGATCAAAAACATGTCAAGATTTGTCGAGTATAATAAACATCATGGCACTCGTTTCTATTGTGACAATTGCCTAAACTCGTTCAATTCTCAAAAGTCGTTGGACGACCATATGGAGTACTGCCTAAACAACGAATCAGTCAAAGTCCAGATGCCCATGGAAGAGGATGGCAGCCCAAAGTACATTACTTTCACGAACCACAGACGAAAGATGCAAGTGCCATTTGTGATCTATGCTGATTTTGAGTGTTTCACAGAGAAGTTGGACACTTGTTTCCCGGATGACAGGTATAGTTTCACAAATCAGTACCAGAAGCACAAGCCATCAGGTTTCTGTTACCTTATCAAGTGTTTCGATGATAGTATCTTTGAGCCTAAGTTGGTGATGAGAACAGCCAACTCCCCCGAGGATGACATACCACAAATGTTCCAGGAAAGCTTGGAGGAGGACATCAAAAAGATCTATGATCAATTTAAGTCTGAAAAAGAGCTTACAATGAGGATTAGCGATCATAAGAAACATGGAGAGGCCACTCACTGTCATATTTGTGAGGGTGAATTGGGGAACGATAAGGTGGTCGACCACTGTCATCTTACAGGTAGGTACAGAGGAGCGGCCCACAAGAAATGTAACCTGGAATTTAGCACCCCCAAGTTCTTCCCAGTCATTTTCCACAACTTGTCTGGATACGATAGCCATTTGTTTATCAAGAAGATGGGAGTGTCAGAGGGTAAGATTGATTGTATCCCACTCAACGATGAAAAGTACATCTCATTCACCAAAGAGATTGTGGTTGAAAAGTTCACGAAGAAGGATGATGATGGTAAGGAGAAGGAGGTTCAGATTAAACGTACCATTAGATTTGTAGACAGTTTTAGGTTCATGGCAAGTGGTTTGGCTAGATTGGCTGACAATTTGCCAAGAGAGTCTTTGTCAAACCTTTCGAGATACTATGAAGGGGCAAACTTTGATCTTTTGGCTAGGAAGGGAGTGTTTCCATATGATTGGTTTGATGGCTTTGACAAGTTACAAGTGTCCACTCTACCACCCAAGGACGAGTTCTATTCGATATTATACGACACTGACATATCGGATGACGATTATCAACATGCCGGAAACGTGTGGGAGACCTTTGGTATGAGAAGTTTCAGGGATTACCATGACTTGTATCTCAAAACAGATGTGATTCTGTTGGCTGATGTTTTTGAGAACTTCAGAGGGGTTTGTATGAAGAATTACGGGTTGGATCCAGCATGGCATTATACTGCGCCTGGATTGGCTTGGGATGCTACGTTGAAGATCACCAAGGTTGAGTTGGAGCTTTTGAGGGATCCCGATATGCTGATTATGGTAGAGAATGGTATCAGAGGTGGAATATCAACGATCTCGACGAGGCATGGGAAGGCCAATAATCGATATATGAAGAACTATAATCCCAGGTTGCCTACAAAGTTCATCACATATTTGGATGCGAATGGTCTCTATGGCTATGCAATGACCAAGGCTTTACCAACCCATGGGTTTGAGTGGATGAGTGATCAAGAGTTGGCAGACTGGAGGAACCATCCATGCATATTAGAGGTGGACTTGGAGTACCCGTTGGAGTTACACGATCTTCATAATGATTATCCATTAGCCCCAGAGAGGTTGGATGTTGATGGGGTTGTTAAGTTGGTTCCCAATTTGAGAGCCAAGAAGAAGTACATTCTACACCACGAAGCTCTGAAACAGTATTTGTCGTTGGGTTTGAAGTTAACCAAGGTTCATAGAGGGATCAAGTTCGAGGAGTCGGAATGGCTGAGGTCCTACATTGACTTGAACAATAGCCTGAGAGCCAGGGCTGAGAATGATTTCGAAAAGGACTTCTTCAAGTTGATGAACAACTCAGTGTTTGGCAAGACCATGGAGAACATTAGGAAGAGGGTGGATATCCAGTTGGTTACTGATGAGAAGAAAGCGCGTAAGTTGATTGTGAAGCCAAACTTCCATCATAGGAACATCTTTTGCGAGGATCTGACTGCCTTCCACATGAAGAGAACGAGATTGGTCTTTGATAAGCCCATTTACTTGGGGTTGTCCATTCTGGATCTGAGCAAGACTGTCATGTACGATTTCCATTACAGGTACATAAAGCCCAAGTATGGGGAGAAGGCCAAGTTGCTTTTCACAGACACGGATTCTTTAGCCTATGTGATAGAGACTGAGGACTTTTACAGGGACATCAGTCCAGATGTGAGGGCTAAATTTGACACCAGCAATTACCCCAGGGAGCATCCATCCGGGATTGAGACCGGAGTGAACAAAAAGGTCGGAGGGATGTTCAAAGACGAGGCTGGTGGTGAACAGATCACGGAATTTGTGGGTCTGAGGGCTAAACTGTATGCTTTCAAGACGGACAAGGAGAAGGAAGTCAAGAACTGTAAGGGTGTTAATAAGGCAGTGGTCAGCAAAAGCATAAGTTTCCAGGATTACAAGACTTGTCTTTTCAGCGGCCAATCCCAGAGACGGAAGATGAACACCATAAGGAGTCATAGCCATGACATCTACACTGAAACAATAAACAAGATTGCATTATCACGCGAGGACGATAAACGTGTGATAATGGATGACGGGATAAACACTTATGCACATGGTCATTTCAGAACGCTGGAAGGTGGTGATTCAGTGTCTTGAGGTACAAATTGAAGCTCTTCGCGAACGAATCCTCGTTTTGGACCTCCACTCAAATAATACAAGACTGGTTGACCCGGTTCGATTATGGTTCGAGCCAAATCATAGACTTCAAGACTCCATATGGGATCAGTAGCCCTTCGTTTGTCCCCACCTTCATCTTCACCAGGGGCATAAAGATATCTGACTTGAACATCTGGAGGTAATCTTTTCTCATTCAATCCCACAGGTCGCTTGTAGTCTGGAGTTTTGGTGCCAATCGAGTTCATTTTCAAAGCTTCGTCGGGCTCTTTTCCAGTAATACGGGTGGTCTCACTGTTGAGGGTCTTCATGATGGCGGGCAATCTATTCACCCAAACTGTGGATCGGGTATCACTAATCATCTCTTGAGCGTATTGATGGCTGAATAGCTTCTCACCGAGAGTCCTGTTGGCCCTCTCCACAAAAGCTTGAGCTCTATGATTCCCAGCTTCACTACGCTGGATTGTGACTTGATGCTTATTCATAAGAGTTGTTACGTCACCCTTGAATTCTGTTCCTGGATCTACCATTAATGTTTGTGGCCACTTCAACTTACGGGAATAAATCCGTTGAAAGGCATTGGCAACTTCACCACTCTCCTTTGAGGTCAATGGCTCGGCATCCTTGTATCTTGACGCGATATCAATCACGACTAAGGCATAGCGGTATGTTTTTCTTCTCACTGTATCGTGAGGAAGAAACAGCAAGTCCGCTTGATGAATCTGATTAGGCTTATTCACACTCCAATGCGGTCTGGGTATATACTTGGGGGCTGGGAGGTAAATTTGCCACAAGGCTTGCTTCTCCAACCACTCTTTGGCGACCTTTTCACTAACTTTGGCTGCTTTGGCCAATTTGGGTATGGCTGAGTATCCTTTCCAGTATCCATCAGTGGAGTAATATAATCGATTTAAAACGTTGGAATCAGTCATTTACAAACAGAATATAAGCATTTTAAATGGCTTCTATACCAAGCATTCTTGATATCAATCGTGTTCCAAGGACTCGCGAAGGTTTGAAGGCTATGACGTCATTAAATAGGGTCACACTAAACCCATCGTCGGCCGAACCTGGTGAGACATTATACATTGAAATACCAAGATTGAGTGAAAATCTTGTGATTGTGCCCGGTAGCGTCTACATAACCTTTGATATGGTTGTAACCGGGCACAAAGACAACACTCTTGTTAATAATTTGGGAAGGAATCTAATTTCACAGTATAAGGTTCTATTTGGTGGTGAAATCGTAGAGGATCTTAGTAGATTTGATTTGTTCAAGACTTATCACGATTTGTTTCTGACAACTGAAGATCGTGAGAATAGGTTGAGACAGGGCATATCCAATGTTAACATAAGGAAGATTAGGACCAATGCGGGGAACAAAGACACAACAAAAGCAAGGGATAATACTTTAGCTACGATTCATAACACTAGATATGCCATTCCATTGGATCACACAATTCTCAAAGATCATGGGGTATTTTATCCAATAGGATTACCACATCCACTTAGATTTGAATTGACTTTGGCTAAAGTTTCTGATGTTGTGGTTTATTCAAACCGTGAAGCACCACCTGATTATAAATTAATAAACATGGAGATGGAGTATCAGTGCATATCAAATGATTTTTTAGCAAGAGAGGCTGTTGGGTCCTACAAATCTGGGAAAGGGTTCACGTATGAGAAAGTACTTCTTCACAAAACCTTTACAATCTCTGAGGCTAATGATGTTGTGATAAATCAGCATGTTAATGTGCCGAGGAGATCTATGACTGGTATACTATGTCTTTTCACTGCCCCTCATACAGAAGGTCTTACAGATTCTGAGATTTTTGCAAACCCAAAGATCACATCAGTCAAGATTGACATAGATGGAGTGCCCAACCAAGTTTATTTGAAAGGTATGATGGCGACTGATTTGTGGCAATCCATAATTAAGCGAGTTGGCCTTAGTGATTCAATTAAGGAAGGTGATTTCTATACAGATAAGTTCGCTTTGTGGATTGATTTGAGGACTTATCCAGATAATGATATACATGGAAGTGGTTTGTACATTCATGCTACTCGTGATGGTGTGACTTTGGAAATTAAGAGAGAAAAGAAAGGAGACAAAGTTCTTACATGTCACATGTTTGTTATTGCTGACGCTGTCATGACCATTGTTAATGGCGGTCTAAAGGAGATTAGATATTAGGCCGCTATATGGTTTTCTTCTCACGTTGTCATGAGAAGAAACATCAATCTAAAGGGGTTAATGTAGTGAGTAATGATGAACGAACTCAAAGACATGATTCCATTCAATTGCATCATCACTGGTCCCACGAATTGCGGAAAGACCCAATACATAGTGGAGCAGCTTCGTGGTCACTATAGGCAAGTGTTTGATTATATTGTGTTGATTTGTCCAACATATGCCCATAACAAGACTTATAGAGGCTTTGCCAAGGGGGACAAACGATTCTTTGTACTGTCGCCAGATGCGAGTGATCATGACGAAATCAACAATTTGTTGATGGACTGTGAATCGTTCTTCTCAGGTACCAATACGCTCCTAATATTGGACGACTGCGCCGTTTCCAAGGACTTGAAGAATAGGTCCAACAAATTCATCGGTTTGGCCTTCTCTGGGAGACATGTAGGGATATCGGTCTGGGTTCTCACTCAGCAACTGACATCTATAGCCAAACCATTCCGTGAAAATGTAGCTTGTGTGGTCTCATTCCACAATCCATCACAAACGGCGATGAAGATGCTTTTCGAGGAGTATGGCGGGGACCTGGATGCTGAAACGTGTAAGAAACTCAAGAAGCAGCTTATGAATGAAAAGTATGCCAGGCTATGCTTCTCCCTTAGACATCCATTCCAAAATTATTTAGAGATACCGGCTCTAACGGCACAACCATGACAACTCCCGAAGAAATCATGAATGGTGAAACTGTAGTGGTGGAACAATCAACACCAACCATTAACGTTGATGATGTGAAAGCTAAAAGAGAAGAGCTGTCAATACTAGCTTGCCTAGGCTCGACCAAGGAGTATCTTGGCGTTAAAATGGCTCTAGGTGATGTCCACAGATTGTCGGATAGGGACGTAGAGAAGTACTACAAGAGGTACAAGATGGTGTCGGGTAAGAATGTGGCTGAAGGACTAATTGATCCTTCTTTACATCTATTGGCCAGACTAGTCAACTGGTGTCTTAGTAGTTACGGCGGAATAGATGAGCCAGATGCTTTGGTAAAGGATTGGAAGAACAACCAGTTGATCAAACAGTGGCTGTCAGAATATTCTGGTTCAATAGTAGTACATGGTGGTGCGATTGCTACGTTATTGATAATAGCCATTACTGCTCTCAAGCATTTCAGACTAAAAGAGCCTAGTCCCCCAGCTACATTGTACGACATGGCTAACACGGATGACCTCGTTGGAGTTGACACTGTTAGGTGAAAAAATTGAAATTGGAAGTGAAACTTTTACGGTTGAAAGCATACTCGAAAGAGATCGAAAACATGTCACAGAGAACAAACTCAACTTCCTCAACTGGTTCAATGACGTCACGTTTTGTACCACTTGCTGAGACTGACTTTGATTGGGATTCCATAGTTGTGGATGAACCCAAGAAGAGTGGAAGGTACAACTGTGCCTTTTCCAAGGTCTTTGTGATGGATGGTGGTGAAAAGAAGAGTTTATCGTTTGAACTGGAAAAACAAGACATATGGGGTTTGTCATGGTCTTACAAAGACATGAATAAAAAGGATTCTGCGAACATTAATGGAATTCAAGTTAAGTATCCATTGACATCATTTGATACCAGGAATGCTCCAACCCTTTCGGAACAGGAAACCCAAAATAGGATTGACAAGATTGTAGAAATCGTTGGGTCCAATCTTCAAAGATTCTACAGTAAAAAAGACACCCGAAAGGAGTTGCCAAATATAGGTGATGCTAAAAAGGCAATATTAAAAACCGCTCCAAGTGATTTGGTGAAAATGCCTTACTCGTTTCCAAAAAACAAGGAGACCAAAGAACTTGACACCTCGAGGCCATTGGAGATGTATCTGAATTTCAAGACGAGTGGTGTTGGTATAGACAAAATAAGGTGTCATACTGTTTTCAAGGGTCGCAAAAGGAATGAGACTTTTAGAAACTACTTGTATGATCCTGAAAACAGCACCCGAGCATGCTCACATATGGCATTAAGATGGGAGTCTGTGTATTATGGAGCACATGGTACAAACGATGCTATCGCTTCTGCAAAATTAGTGGTTCAACATATTAAGTTGAGTAAACCAATGGTTGAATTCGAACCGGTGGCAGATGAAGAGGCGGTACTTGGTGATTCGGAATATGAAGACGATTCAGACGAAGAATCAGACGAAGATGAATATGTTCTTGAGCATAACTAGGTTTAAGAATTAGGGGTTGGGTGGGATGTGAAAGTTTCCTAGTATGCAACTTACTAGGAGACTTAAAGATAGTGGTAGTTTACATCACAACATGACTAAACAAATTCAAACCAATGAAGACACTGCTAAAGTATTAATGGTCACAGCCGCATTGTCAGCCATCGAAATCTTAACAATTGCAACTGTTACATCCATAGTTGGATTAGAAGCAGTAACAGCTGCTACTATAAGTTTGGTAACAGTTACAGCTGTAATAGGGTTTAATTTACTGACCAGAGACTAATGCGGAAAATCTTTTACTCTCCTAGTATAACACTTACTAGGAGACTTAAAGCTTACAGTAGATTAATTCACAACATGTCTGAAGAAACAAGTCAGGTTGAGCAAATCACTAGAGAACCTTCTGTCAAAACAAAGGTCAAAGACCCCAAACGAGTTCAGGCTGGTAAAACGTTATCGGAAAAGAACAAGAGGGCTAGAGAGGCTTTGAAACGTGAAGAGGAAAGGGAGAAGAAAGAGAGTGAAAAGGAAGAGAATAAGGGTAGTTCTGTTGGTGGAAGAGGTGATTGGATACCAAAATATATGCCGTCCCAAACTATTTTTCTAGCCATAGGTGCAATTGGCCTCGCCGCCTATAGCCTATGGACCAACTATCGAGACAGGATACCTGATTTGCATTTTCCACCCATTACATTAAAATCGAAACCATCACAGCCCAAAGTCACAGAAAGTCAGCCCGCCACAGAGGAAACCGATTTAAAAGATGATCTGTTGTGATTCAAAATGGCTGAGAATAAGCTCGTAAAGACAGTTATTGGCTCTGCAGTGCTCATTGGATTGTCAGCTGGGATGGGCTGGCTGGCCAAAAAGGCTCTTAAGGAGTCATTCATCGGCGACCCATCGACCAGTATCATGAACTTTGGTCGATGGGTACTTGTGCTGACTACAGCTACGTATGGCAAAAACTACTTAGAGGATCAGAAGATACTACCCACAAGTGTTTGAAAATGCCTGAAGATACTAACAACAAGTCTTTGAAAATGTATGATGAGATTGAAGTTTTTGATAAGCTTGCCAAATATGAGTACCTGTATGCGTTAAGAGGACATATTCAAAATGCAGTGATTAATACATTTAGGAACAATAGAGAACTTAAACTTGGCGATGTTCCAGATACTGTTGAAGATTTATTCAGATGGTATTACACGGGAGACAATCGATACCATAACAGTTATGGCGAGCCTGAATTGGAAGATTTCGTTTCTAAATACAAAGATATTGCTATAAAATGTGGAAGAGCCCGACAACGGCGACGAGGCCCACACCCATTGGTGACATTTACGCTTGGGGTGTTGACATCGATCGCATTATACACAGGCTCGAAATTGTTTAAGAATAGTGCACTAAATGCTTAAATGGCGACAGTATTAGTCATGCTTGGAGGGGCAGTCCTCAATGCAACAGCCTTCATTGGTGGAAATTATTTAGCAAAGGTCATTAGCGGCTCGTCTTCGGCCGATCTCCAACTTGAAAGGGAGAGGCATGACAAAGCCATGGAGAAGTACCAGAAAGACTATGCTGCTTATCAAGAGAAACGAATGGCTTATATTGACTTTGAGAATCGTAGGAAGGGTGATGAGAATCAAGCCTCTGAGAACATATCAAAGACGGATGAAGCGCTGAGATTGTACAATCAAATGGGCAATCCCCCTAAATTCTCAGACTATTACCGACCCAATTCAGATCAAAAGACTGGAGAAATGGTTTATGTTTCTGGTGGGATGTTAGCCTTGGGATACATTGCCAGCAAGTGGATATAAAATAATTTAGAAGTTTCCATATTCAACTTCAAATATGGCAACTGCTTATGATCCCGATTTGGATCCGACTACACTAAATGAGCCAGGTGATGATGATGGGGATGATACACTTTACTTGAGCCCAATCACAAAGACATCAACCACTCGTCCAATTGATCCTTATGAAGAGGAAGAAACCTCATTTGGTGGTGTTGATGAAACTCGACCCTTATTGATGGAGGAGAGGGAAATAGAACAAGATGAAGCCTGGGCCAAGATTAGATCAAGATTCCCCAAAGTTGATACGTCCAAGTTTACAGCTAGGCTGAATCAATTCAAACAAGTAGTCGTCAAATTGCTTAGGAAAGGATCAAAACCTTATGTGTTATTCAAAGGTGATAATGAATTGAATGATGGATTGCCGGACACCATCAAAAATAGTCTAGGCCCAATGGCAGAAGAAGTCGTGGAAGCTAATGATGGTGAGATAACAAAGAGAAAGACCATGATATCCAAACTCAAGGAGAAGCTAAGATTCCAAAGAGATAAGCCGCTGAAGACCCCAGAAGAAAGTAGCCAAATAGAGACTCTGGAGAGGGAAATCGGCGAGCAGGAGGAGGAGATAGCCAACCTGGAAGGTGAGAATGAAGAGATACAGGAACGAATGTCATTGCGGGATCGTGTAAAGGCCATCTTCAAGAAATACGGATTCACAGTCTTTGCTGTCATGAGTGCCGTTGGAGTGGTCATTGGTGTCATAGTCTCCAACCTATCCAAAGGACTATCGAAATTGGGCAAAGGGGTTGGTGATGGGCTAAAAACCCTTGGGAAGAAACTTGGCGAATTGCTGCCTGGGATGGTGGGCGCTATTGTAAGCTTTCTGTTCAAGACTGCTGGAGAGGTCGTCTCGTTCCTGGGGAAACATGCCTGGCTGTTGATAATGGCGGTTGTGCTTTGGTTCATAGAAGAGTTAAAAAGGAAACGTAAATGAATCAAATGAAGAGCTATTGTGTCAAAGAGAAAAAGCTGACTGATTGTGTACCTGGTAGTGAAACCTTTGCCAAAACATCCAAAGGAAGGCCGATGATGAAGTGTAAATGTTCCAGCTGTGGCATCATCAAAACTCGATTCCTCTCAGATGCTGATTATAGAAATTTAAAGATGACTAAGAAGTAATCAAACAACATGTTGAGCATTACTATGTACGAGTCTGAAGCCAGGGTGTATTTGGATCCCCCACTGGAAAAGGTTCGGGAGATCCAACTCCTCGACTGTATTGTACCCAAACGATTGGTCAACTTCAAAGATCGACAGGGCTTTCTCAAGGAGGATAATCGACCCATCTTAATAATTCAACCCGGTACATACTCTCTACGTGACATACACGCAATATTTCTGAACGATACGGATAATGCCAAGCTATCGATCATTGAGACTGACACTGTTGATTACCTGTATTCCAACAAGAGTTTCAACGTTAAACTCACAAGAGGGATACAAGTTGGTCTTGGGGTGCCTGAAACCATAACACCTGGAAAGTTGTACCCCATAAACATACAGATTAAGGAGCCGCTGAGACTTATGTGTAGTATAGTGGACAATAAGTCGTCATATATGAATAAGACTCAATCTGGAGAACCCGTGAAACTCTCGCCCTCCCAACTCCTTGCCAACATACCATCACAGGATTACCCAGCCATTCCAGTTCAAAAACATAAGAGCCCCATAAACCACTTCGACTTAAGCATCCTCGACATTGGATGGAAGAAACTTGATCTGACGGGTTCTCCCATCACATTCAGTTTACGATTCAGATAACATCTTAAAAGTAAGCGATATTCATTCCAAAATGGATGCATATAAGACGATTTATCCCAACTTAGAGGCTACTGCACCTCCCACGGATGGACCATCATTCAGATTTCAACAATGTTGTGATGCCTTGAACAAGCTAAAGTCTGAATTAAACCACTATGAGACAGTACTCAAAAAATACAACCGATCCAAGGGTGTACTTATGAATGTAAGCTCGACCTGTGGTATATTGTCTTGCGTCTTGGCGGCTGGTGGATTGGGCACATCGCTTAGTGGAGTCGGAATCATCGCATCTGTGCCACTGGGTGTGGTAAGTGGCGTATTTGTGTGTGCATCCATAGCGTTGCAACAAATATCCAAGAGACTGTCCAATAAGGCTGTGAAGCATCAAAACACCATCACACTGGCCAGGTCCAAGATAAACACCATTGAAGACCTGGTTTCCAAAGCCCTTAGTGACAATAAGATCTCTGATGAGCAATTCTCGTTGATCATAGAAGAACTCAAGAAATTCGAAAAGCTCAAGGCTGAGATACGGGCTAAGGCTCAAAAAAATATGAGTGTAGAGGACCCCGTGGTATTGAGGCAGAGAGTGCGCAACGAAATCCTCAAAGAACTAAAAGGAGGACAATAACTATCATATATGAGCAAAACAAATACTAGTCCAAATAGACTTAAAAGGTTGATATACTAGTAACATAACCATGGCTAATAATCAATCTATTGAAGAGAAATTCAAGTCCCTAGAACGTGCTGGTACAAATTTGGGGAAAACAAAGGAATTCAAATCCTTCAATAATGCTGTCGACGATTTGATTAATGGTGGACTACAAATACTCAAAAACAAGTTTATGAACAATACAAATGAAACCACTGAAAACAAAGTCAATGCTATTCATGAAGAAAGGATTATAGAATCAAACAAAGGATTGTATGTAGTTGTTGTATGTTCTGCAATACATTGGACCCTTGGTTTGGCTAGTGCTATATATTTTCTCACATTGGACCCTTGGTTTGGCTAGTGCTATATTCTCTCACATAATGACTTAAAATCATGAACTCTTCTACCCAAAGTCTGGATAGAAGATGGGCTTACTAAACGACTTCAGAAATAGGTATCCTAAGGCTGATTTGAACCAATTCAAATTTGTGAATGATAATTATGGTGGTTATATGGTATGGACACGTCATGGATTAACAATCATGTCCTATGATGACCCCACTGGTAAGACATGGACTGATGGGATGCGACCAGGTTTGAAATTACTACTCTGGATTGATCTTGGACTGGCTGATGATGACACACTGAACTCATTCCCACCAAGCCTAACCATGACCAAACGATACTACCCGATACCCGCCGTTGACTTTGACAACCCCACCAGTAACACCACAAGCATGTTGACATCACTGGACATATACGTGTCCAATACGAAGAAATTCACCGCCAAGATGCGTAACATATTCACCTCCCAAGTTGTAACTTTCAAGTTTGGTAAACAAAGTCGAAAGTGGTTGAACGCCCCCGACATGAACTACTGGCCACAACAACTGAACTTTGCAGTGTGGTGTGCGACCTCTGGCTGTGGGATTAGCCCTTTCGAGAGCCTCAACTATCCCAAAGTCGTGAGTAGCTTCATCAAATTTCATGTGTACTTCACCATAAGACGAATATTGTATGAACTGAGTCTTCCACTCCCTGATGAACAACCTTTTGTAATCAACAACAACCCTTACAGCAAAGTCGCTTATCAACGATTATGCGCTGAATTTGGCATCTCAAACAACTCTGATTTCAGATGGAAAGGTGGACGAAACGGGGGTTTGGGTGACATATTCATCGATTATGGGGCTGGATACCATGGAGTAGGTGGAGGATACCAAAATGTCCATATGGTAAGAAACTATGACGATGAAGCTGATCAATGGCCTGGTGAAGGTGGTAAATTTGCTGATGATGGGGGTAAGAAGGAAAAGGGTGACCTCATCTCATTCATACGTAATGATGACTTTGCTGATTACAAATATGCTTGGTTCATACCAACTAGTGGCTATGGACTCACTAAAGCTGGACTTGGCAGATTGAATCGGTCTGCTGAGGCCTTTGTTTACTGTGTATTGGGAGCGCAAGTCAACACTAGAAACTCGATTGTAGGCACTGGTGGTGGAGCGATTGAGACTCAACAAGAATTCTTGGCCCTGTTTGAGAGTAGTGTGATCGAGAATGACATTTCGAGTTCGATCCAAAGGTATCAACTGGCCACTCAAGAAGCTAAATTAAGACTTGATTTGGCCATTGCTCCTGGAGTGTGGTTGATGCCCAGTAACATGATCATAAACACAGAGAGTGTAGTTGGGTATAACAACAATCTCATGAAGGCCACTGATGAGATGAAATTTGGTGTCAACACAAACATAAACCTGGATACTAAGACTGTTGGAATCAGCCATAATCTGGGATCCTCAAAAGTCAAGTTGCCACATGCAGCTGTAGAGACTAAACGATCACCACCAACGATTAATCCTCAACCTGAAATCAAAGAAGAAACAAATACTAATCATGAAACCAACCTGATACTATTTATCGTTGGAGGTGCAATCATAGCTTGGCTGATCTTCAGATAAAAATTGAAATGGCCAATCCATAGATCATGGCTTCGTAAATCATGACATCATTGGCAATCGTTGGCAGTAGATACTTCGATGACATGTTCTTCTTGAAAGAGCAAATAAGTAAAGCCCTCAAGAAATGGAAGCTGGATCTCTCAGACATTGAATTGATTGTGTCTGGGGGTGCAGAAGGGATTGATGAACTGGCCAGAGATTTTGCCACTGAGAAAGAGATCCCATTCAAAGCGTTTGAACCTCAATGGGACTATTATGGCAAGGCGGCTGGGCCAATTCGCAATATGCAGATCATGGAGTGTGCGACGCATGTATTGGCCTTACCTTCTCGTTATTACTCACCAGGTACCAAATCCGCTATTAAGTTGGCTAGGAAATACAAGAGAGAAGTTATAGTCGTCTATGTCTAATGATTAAGTGAACTTTTGTAACGTGAAACGCGTTACAAATGTATTTTGATAACTCACAAAGGCCCACACTTTTCACAATCCCTTCGTAGCTTAACATGACGGCAAATATACTCTCCACTACACATATGACACATCCATTTCTTATTATTAGTCTTAATTCTACCATGTTTACAATAACGATGAGGGCTACACACTTTACAACGATCTCTCTGTCTATCGTGTGAACAAATTCCACCACCGGGACATTCTTTACAATAATATTTATGTCTGCCATGTTGACAGATACCTGAACCGCCACACTCTTTACAATAATATTTTGTTCTACCATGTAGGCAGATACCTGCACCGGGACACTCTTTACAATAATATCTCTGTCGACCATGTAGGCAGATACCTGAACCACCGCACTCTTTACAACAATATTTTGTTCTACCATGTAGGCAGATACCTGCACCGCCACACTCTTTACAATAATATTTTGTTCTGCCATGTGGACAACGTTTTCTTGGTTTAACTTGAGCACAATCCATTGTGTATATACCACTACAGTACAACCATCGACCATCAATTACACTTTTGTAACGTGAAGCGCGTTACAAATGTCACACATTCTCTCTATTTTACTCCCACGCTAAAACCAAACTTCCGTTTTAATACCACGCCCAGTATAAATGCATTCCATTCATACTTTTACGACATGGCAACCAGCAATTCTATAAGTGGGTTTGATGTTTACTTTCTAAAGGCCCGTTTCTAACGTCGCTCAGGAATGTAATGACGTCAATGTAAAACCATTTTGAACCGGAATTGAACCGGAAACTTTTTGACCTCACTACGCCCCTCTAATATAACTTTTGTAACACGATCCATGTTACAAAAATATCATGCATGATTACCAATGAGTCCCCCAACGCTCCTTCAACTCTTGAAACTCTTCCAAATCAAGACACCAATATACAAACCTACTTGGATGCCATGCTACAGACATTAGCTCTCCCCAAATATCATTTCGGAAAATACGTCTGTGTATGCCCTTCCAAGCCTCATGTAACAACTCGTCTTTGAAACTTATGTACACCTTAACTGAAAGATCTCCGATAAGAAGGTCGTCGACAGAATATGGCCGTTCGAAATCAGAATCCATCATCCCAAACAGAGTTAAATCTTCAGCACCCTTACATAAGTTCTCAGCGATGTCTTTGATACACAACTTATCAAAGTCTTTTGAATATTCATATACTATCTCGTTATCGTCAATGGGAAAATGAGCCATGGTAAATACAAGACGAACCTTCTCAACAAAACACTGGTTGAAACTAGACACCCTATATAATATGCTTGATTTGTACTCTTCTAGAAAATCATAAACTCCTAACCAGTCCACGTTGTCATAGTGAAAGTCAAATGATGTTGGCATTCTCAGATCGTCCATGTAAGGCATTTGCGCAAAGCTGTACCCGATGGTGCCAACCTCGACCCAAAATCCCACTTTAACAACTCGACCCCCACCCCACCCCCCAAAGGACATCGACGATCCAAAAGGAAAAATTGGCACTTGACGAAAAAAGTCATCGATCGAAAATCAAACAAGTCGAGAGACTCGAACCAATTAATTATGCACAAACTCAAATCGACCACACCCAAAACCACGAATTCGCAAAAAAATCGTAACATCAAAAATCGACCACACCCAAAACCACGAATTCGCAAAAAAATCGATCAAAATGAAATTGGCCCAGAATGCCCAGAATCCAACTACTTATTTAAACAATAGAGTGTTTCTGTCGAGGAACTATCGGCTGATAGTTGCCCCGCGGAAATTTGATGTTCTTAAAACAAATATTTGCCCGAGAAGCGAAGCTTCGAGGGCAAATATGCTAGTTTTAAGAACATCAAATTTCCAAGGGGCAACTATCGGATCGATAGTTCCGAGACATAAACACTCTATTGTCTTTATTGTTCACCACTAAATTTTCTTCCGCGCGCCAGTTGAAAAACAGTCAAAACCCACTAAATGCAGATCATTCAAATATTTATCCATACGTACAGCCTGAAATTTCAATAATTCGCAACGTACATTGCGTAAAAAATACGGTATAACTGTCAGAAAATTCACATTTTCACGGACGGGCACTATCCATCCGGGTATTTTCCTCGGAAGGGCACTATGCGCTGATAGTGTGTCTCCGCGGGCGAACACTATCGCGTCACGTGATCAGTTTAAACCAATAAGAATCGGAGAAAATTTAGTGGTGAACTATAATGAGTTATAGAAACACTCGTGAAAGTTTGCGAGAACTCGAAAAAGCTGTGGAAACACTCGCCTATTGGCTCGTGTTCCCACAGCATTTCTCGTTCTCCCAAACTTCCACTCGTGTTTCTATAACTCAATAGGAGCACGGAAAATGTTTTCTGTTTCTTAAATAAAGAATTCAAATTATTCACTATAAAAACGAATAAAAGGAGAACAAGGTGTTTTGATTGGTCAAGAAGAGCCTCTACTTTTGGTGCCTTGCTACCTGTTAGGCGCGGCTACTAGGCCTAGAAAATATGGCGGTTTGTAGGACATTTCAGTTCTCAGGACATCAGTTTAAGTTCTCATCTGCATTTCCTAAGAACTGGAAATCACGGAAAAAAGGAGAAAAGCAGCAATCCAAAAAGTCTGCAGCTAGTTGTTGATGTTTGTGGCAAGCTGTTCATGCGAAATTATCAACAATGGCCGAGTCATTGCACGTGGTAATGAAGTCAGTGGAAATTGGAACCATTTATTTACTAGATCTCCCAAGAGGTAAGCGGAGCATTTATATATTTTTAAGGCTGCCAATCACTAATTATAAATGGATGAGAGAATGAGGGAGGAGAAATGACGGCAAGATTTCCGCACCGGTCCCTACTTCATTATGCATGCACCAAATGAATTGTTCACATGTAAACATTTTTTGTTATTGCAGAATGAAACAATATGGCTACAGCATGCATAATAAAGTAGGGACCTGTGCGGAAATCATTCCGAAATGGCCCCTCTTTACAAATGGTGGGAGTTTTCGATGGGGATCGTATTCTCTTCTTACTGTGAGGATTTGACAAGATTTCCGCAGATCAGGTCCCTACTTCATTATGCATGCAGCAGATGAATTGTTTAGGGTAATGCACATGTAAACATTTCTCTGTTATTGCATAATGCAACAGTATTGCTATAGCATGCATAACTGAAGTAGGGACCTGTGCGGAAATCATTCCCATGATTTTTGCGGGGTACTTTGGTTTTCTTGTAAATTCCAGTTCAATATTGATCTCAGAAATACAAGCGCAGGTACCATATTGTAAGCTCCTTTTAATAAAAAATAAAGTTGAAGTTGAAGTCATATAGTCCAGGGGAAGGTTGCTTCCGGTTAAAATATTGTTTTATATTCCTTTATATGCTATGAATTATTTATATGATTTAGGAACAGGTCATTATTTATAGGGTAGGGAAAAGGGGGTGGGGGAGTTAATTCAACAGTGAATATCCTACAGAAAATTGGGTAAATCAAACAAATTGATAAAGTAAGTAAGTTATACCACCATGAGGTAAAAGGGAGGTGCTGACGTTTTGAGCGTTAGCTCTTCGTCGAAACTTCAGCACCTCCCTTTTACCTTACGGTGGTATAACTCACTTTATCAATTCCTATACTCGCAATTTATATACCACTATAATCAGATGGTATCCTTGTGTGCAGGCAAACATTTGCCTGCTTGTTTTGTTATGTTATGTGTTACTGTGGTCGTAATTTTATGTCTGATTCATCTCACTATTCTTTGCAGTCTGATATCCTCTTCTTATTAGTGGGGGGATAGATTTTTAAATACATAGGCGATTTATCAAATTACTGCACATATTTTATAACTCCCTACTGGTCTTTTTGTGAAGATGTTTTTAAGCTTGCCTTAAAGTTGGATTTAAGCTTTTAAGCAAGACCAAAAAGGAATGTTTTTGAAATACTAAGCTTGCAAAATGCACAATGATGACTTCCAAAAACCAACCAATATAAACTCAGAAAGCTGACCAATCAGAGGGAAGAGTCATAAACACTAACCAATCAGTGTTGACGGTTCTTTGTCTCCATCTCTGATCTCCACATAGTCATATCTGCACTTAGAACTGTCTTCCACTGCAAACTTGTCAAATGTCAAAGTGAGAGAGTGTGTTATGGGAGCTTTGATGATCCATATGCATTCGATGTTTGGAGGGTATGGATTGGGATAGCGAGGGGTCTGGAAAGTACCTGTTCCTTCTGTAAAAGATCCTCCACATTCTGAAAGATGCAAAACATGTTTAGTTATCACTCAACCTTATATTTATTGCTATTTACAAATAACATTGTTTATGGCTCATCAATGCAATTCATGTTTTGCTGGAATTTCTGCCAACTTTTGGTGTGGTGCAGTGGTGGAAACACTTGCCCCTCACCATGTGATCTGGGTTTGGTTCCTGCAGTCTCATAGGGGTTGGGTTTGTTGTTAGTTCTCTGTTTGCTCTGAGGGTTTTCCTCAAGTATCTCCAGTTTTCTTCCCTCCTTAAAAACCATTACCTCCAAAATTCAAATTACCTAGTAATCTAGCTATCATGTTTCTACCTTTGAGCCTTTGGCTCAGGAGATTAAGCAACTAGTTCCCAGACTATGATGTCAAATGCCATCATTATTAAATGGCTCTTTGTTGTCTTGCTCTCAGATCCAATCATGTTTCTTGTGCAATAACATTTTATTGGAAAACCTGTGCAGCATCCCACAGTTGACCGACAGTCATGGAATGACTTCATTCCAGTAGTGACCAGCATCCAATTTCTCATTACAATATTCAGTGTTCATCATAACCATTCATGTTTTGAGAATAATGAATATGATCACCAAAAAAGTGTTGTATTAATATTTAAACAAATTCTCCTCACTGGTACCATACCAAATATGTGAGAACAGTCAGGAGGAAAAGAATATTGATATTGGTGCTTTAACCCTTTCACTCCCAAGAATGACTTAAATTATAGATTTTACTCTGTCTAACGCCAGATGATTTTACTCGTCCAATGGAGACCCCTTGGGAGTGAAAGGGTTCAAAACTAAATCTCCCTAAATCCTTTCATTCCCAAGAGTGACTTTATAGATTAGGGTTGATAGTTAAGTCTGTTGAAGCCTGTTTTAATTAGCAATGCAAGAAATAAGCAATGATGTGCAATCCCAGATGTTTATGTAAGCTGACATGAAAAGGAGTGTGACCAAGATGTATGTTTATATGAACCTGAGGCACAACTGTAGTTGCTTCAACTGAATGTATTTGTCAGCCTAAAAAAATTGCTTTATTTCATCGGCCATTTTCATGTGTGAACTAAAAAACTTATTTCTGATGCTGTTGATATTAATTACATATGATCAATTGGCTGCCATCATACATTGGAAGTTATGCGAGAGATTTGGATTCGAAAGAGGCCAAAAGTGGTATGAGCATAATCCGCAGCCAGTGCTAGAGTCAGATAAGGTCAAGTTGCTTTGGGACTTCAGTATACAGACAGACCGGCAGTTAGAGCATAACAAGCCTGACATCGTATTGTTTGATAAGGAATCAAGAACTTGCCTCATTCTAGACATTGCCTGTCCGTTCGACACGAGGGTCACGACGAAACAACAAGAGAAAATGATTTTATCATGCAATAGATAATATTGGCGGAAGTGCATGTGAAATAGTCGGTGATTTTAATCGATCGCAAAGGTCCTGTTACTATGTCTGTGTTGTGGATGAAAGGGCAAGTTTTGCATCTTTTGCGTGTGCAGTTAATAAAGATGCCAGGTGATTCGTCTGATTTTAGTGTACTAACTAAAAAGTCGCTTACGTTTTTGTTACGTTTAAATGAGATGAGTGGTGGTAGTGAGAAGGTGCTGCCTGTTTCGTTGTCATTCTGAAGTAACTTGAAGTTCTTCAGAATGATGTTCTTGACAGGTAGGTTGCGTGGGTGAAAAGTGAGTGTGAACGGTATTCTCTGGTTCTCTTCCTTTTGTGACGTTTGTGGTGCTGAGTGTTGGTCAGTTGTTTGAGCGCGTTGTTGAGCTGTCTTCACAACTGAGTCAGGGTAGCCACGGTTCTTGAAGAACTGGAGCATTTCTTCTGATTTGCTGGAAAGGTCTTACTCATCACTACATAAACGTCGAAGTCTGAGGAATTGAGAATACGAAATGGAATTTTTAACATGGGTGGGGTGAGAAGACGAGTGCAACAAATAACTATGGGAGTCTGTAGGTTTGTAGTACACACTAGGTGATAGGCCGTTGTTATAAATTGAAACGTTGATATCGAGAAAAGCTATTGAGGTTTCTGAAATTTTCCAAGTATATTTCAATGCTAGGTGGAACGAGTTGACAGAATCAATGAATTGCTAAAGTTCTTCTCTGGTGGATGAAGTTGCGCCAACGCAGTCGTCGATGTAGCGGCGATATAGTTTAGGTTTAGGTCCGTTGTATTGGCTGAAAAATTGGTTTTCAATGTAACCTACGAAGAGATTGGCATAGCTAGGTCCCATTTTAGTGCCCATGGTAGAAGTTGGTGGAGAATGAGAAACAGTTGTGTGTTAAAACTAGTTCGGCTAGATGAAGTAATGTTTCTGAACTGGGCCCTTTTGTAGAGCGCTGGTCGAAATAAAATTTGAGTGCTAGAAGTCCTTCGTTGTTCGGTATCACAGTGTATAAACTTAAAAGAAGTGATGTCCATAGTGAAAATAAATTTGTTTTCGCCGGAGAAGTTGAAGACGCAGAAGATTTTTAGTGCGTGGTTGGTGTCTTTTATGTGGGATGGCAAAGATTTGACAATGGGTACCATGATTTTGTCTAAATAGATGGAGATAAGTTCAGTTGGGCAACTGCATGCAGAAACAATGGGTCGGCTGGGATTGTTCGGTATGTGGATTTTAGGTTTGAAGTAGATTCATGAAGTTCTAGGAGTTGTGATAATCAGATTCTGCCGGAGCCGTGACGGGTAATTTTTGTTTTCAAATGAGATCTTGAATAGTTTCTTTGGTTGGTTGGCATAAAAAGATTTGTCGGAAAGTTGCCGAAAAGCTTCTTGTTGGTAAAGATCGGACCGCCAAACGACTACCGCGCCGCCTTTGTCGGCAGGTTTCATGACAACATCTTTCCGCTTGCTAAGATTTTTAGGACCGCCCATTCTTCATTGGAAAGGTTGGAACATTTAGTATTACGATTGAATTTCAGTTGTTGAATATCATAACGGCATTTTTGGACGAAGAAGTGCCTTTCCGGGGATCAGGGCAACGCGGAAAGCCATAAAAATCTAGAACAGAAGTTTATCTTCCAACTCGGTTCTCTTAATCCCCACGGTATCAACGAACGTTGCTCATTCATTTAATCATTCATCTAATATATTCACTTCCATTCACACACTGCTATGGATCGGCACCAGTAGCATGGTTCCAAACTTCTCTATATAAATTGTACGTAACCCACAATCCTCTCATTCGCTCCGACGAAAGGCTAACGGTCGAAACGTCAGCACCTGCCTTTTACCTTATGGTGGTATAACTTACTTTATCAATTCGTTTGATTTACCCTATTTCTCATGTTTAAATAATGTTTAGTTAAACACGGTTTAAAACTGTTTCCTTTATAAGAGCCGCTTCCTGACGTTGTCGACTACAAATTGAACACAAATAGAAAGAACTTGTTAAGTTTATTTGAATCCTGTGTAAAAGCCCGTGTTCCGGTGTTCGGTTACCAATTTTCACGTTTTAAACCTGGTGTAACTAACCATGATTAGATTTTGTGAATGGATGATAAGACCCTGCATTTAACATTGCATAATATGCCCTTGTTTCTAAACCAGTGACATGTAAAATTACTTAAGAAAGATAATCATTCTTAAATATAGAGCCAAAAATTCTGTGCACAGATTCCATCATCTTTTCAGTCTTAGGCTTGATTTCCCAGTGACGACTTTTCACGGACTTGATTCCTTCATTTTCGTTTCAAAACTCCCATTGTTTGTCTATGTCTGCGAGTAATTCCAAAACGGTTTTGAAACGTTTTTTGCACCAGGTGAACGGATAAAGTCGTGAACGTTTCTCGAGGAAACTCATCACCTTCCTTGAAATGTATACATTGAAATGGACTTACTAAAGTTATTTGCAACTGCCCGCCACGTTGCTAGGAAACCTTTTCCAGTGTCGGCCTCGTCTGACGTCAGAGAAATGTACAAGGCGTTGCCTGATGACCTTATTAGGAGTGGAAGCTTCGAGCCACAGTACGTTCCAAGTTCAGAATCCTTGGACTGTCAGTCAAAATAACAACAATAACAAAAGAAGTTGTGATATCGGTTTTTTGAATTAATCGATCTAATATATGAAGCAAAATGAGGTTTTAACGAATTGACCAAACTGTCCCATGGTCTACGTTCATTGGTACAATGTACGCACTGTGATTGGTCGGTTGCTCATGATCTATCAGTGGACAACCACACAGATTACGTCATAGACAAATTGTTGTTTTTGAAGGAGCCAAGCTTTGAAAAAGCCTTCAAGATTATTTCGGATTGAGCATGTTAAATCTTCGAAGAAAATAGCCGGGGTTGTACAGAGGAAAGAAAACAAGGAACTGAAACGTAAAATTTTAATTAAAAATGATTAAAAAAGCTAGTGAAGTGAAAATTTCTTTTCTAAAATACGCAACACGTGGTTCATAACAAACTGCATATTTCATGTTCCAACTTACGGGGTTTTTTCAGGGTCTCGTGCGTGAACTGAACTTACCGTGGGACCGTCTAAGATCTCCACATAATCATATTTGCATTTCTTGCTATTTTCAATGTCAAGTGATTTGAACTCAAGCTCAATGACTTCTGTTGACTTTACTTCGATCACCCATGTGCATGTCACATCAACAGGGTAGTTTCCCGGGTAACTGGGTGAAGTCACTGCACCAGTAGAACCAGTCAGCCTATTTCCACAGTCTTTATAGGAGAGAAAAAACGCGAGGGTCAATTTATACCACAGAATCTATTTTAGTCAACCAAGATGTTTGAATTTACATTTCAGCGCGCGTTCTATTTAAAAAACACCGGGCAGTGTGCCCATTTGTTGAGGAGTAATTGAACAGCATTTTACTGTGGTGCTGTGTGTTGTGTATCTGTGCAATATGTTTTTATACTCGATCTCTGGATAGAACCATGCCGTGTGACCATCGTTCATCAATCCACTAAACAGTTCTGTACAGTGTCACCGTCTAAAAAAAAATGTATTTTACAGTGTGTTTCTAACGTTTTCATCTGTGGATCAAACCATGCAGTGTGACCATTCTTTGGAAAGCTACTGAACACTACTGTACATACTGTGGTACTGTTTCTTTTACTATACAGTGTGGTTCTGAGTTTTTCATCTGTGGATCAAACCATGCAGTGTGACCATTCTTTGGAAAGCTACTGAACAGTACTGTACTGTGGTACTGTTTCTTTTACTATACAATGTAGTTCTGAGTTTTTCATCTGTGGATCAACCCATCCAGTGTGATCATTCTTTGGAAAGTATTCTATCTTTTTGGGTGATAAACCACGCTGCATGATCGGTATCATCTTGTGAAGAGACATTAAACATTACTAGTTGTTGGTTTTTTCCTAGAAGTGTGATTTATCGCTTCTTTTGAAAAGCTACTGAATGCCGAGAACGTTTTTATGCTGAATTTTATTGGTCATTTAGAGGAATGAATTCTTTCAGCCAACAACTGCACTGCTGTCAGTTGACTCAACGCCTTTACACAACCACCTTTCACTTTTCCATCATGAGGCAAATCAATAAT
This sequence comes from Ricordea florida, assembly GCA_949710005.1. Taxonomy (NCBI): domain Eukaryota; kingdom Metazoa; phylum Cnidaria; class Anthozoa; order Corallimorpharia; family Ricordeidae; genus Ricordea; species Ricordea florida. The sequence continues at coordinate 3,923,147 of OX453283.1, read as the reverse complement.
TCGAATTTCGAAAACTATGATTACGGATTGCATTTTTATTGAAGTTTTAAAGGGATGCTGGTGGGTACGTTGGTTCAGCTGCTCTGAATATTGCGACTACAGGCTTTTGTTTATACAATCTCCTCCTCTGCAATTACCGTAACATTTACAGTCATGAAAGACCAATTTGTTGTAACAACAAAGTGTTTGATCAGTCACCTGATTTCTTCTTCTTGGGAACCCTTCGATCTCTTTCTATCGGATCCTGAAAAACGGAAAGGAAAGTAAAAAAGGATTGAACGCATGTTTTGCGAAGCAGAGCAATTCATCCAGGTAGAACTCTTAAACGTATCTATGACATTGAAAGAAAACCAGCAACTTAGGAAAAAGTAATCATTTCGTTCCATTGTAATATGGAGATGAAATGGCCAAGACGTGGCGGGCTTAACATCATGTTGGTAAAAATTTCTCAGAATCCAAGAAACCGGCATATTATATCATCGTTAGAAAACATTCTCTTTTCGTATTCGTTCCACTTAAAGAAAGGTTCCAACTCACCTCTTGTCCTTCCAGTGGCTTTCCATCAGTAATGGATAAAAGGAGAATAAAGCAAAGAAGTTTGAAACGCTCCATTACGGATCGCCGGGATGAAGAAAGTGCCAATGCCCTATATTCTTAGATACACCTTAGAAAATAATTTGGCGCACCCAATCAAAACAAAAGCGCCAGTCAAAAGTCGACGGCGCGAATGTTATTGGATGAACTGTTGAAAAGTTAAATAACAGTTGGTCCAGCTGCTTGTTCAAGAAGAAGCACATTTATTAAAAGCTTCACTGTTCGTAGATTGCTGTCTCTTACGCGATCGCGCATTTTCTCCCGCACATAAGATAAATTACGATTTAATCGTAAAAGACTGAATCAGTCATTTTTGCTTGGTTTTAATCGATGTTATCCTGGGTGACTTTCTTTACTCGAATATTAAACACAACCTCTTTGTAATTGTTATTGATATAGCTTTATTTCAATACTTTTTTATGAAATCCCTTTCCTTCATATTTTCTTTGTACCACTAATCTGATGTTAACATGGGACTTTTAGTGACCGTCTTGTTAAAAAATGACTTTTACTCTATTACTTATCGTTGTTAAAATGTTAACAAAAGTCCAATTTAAAGCGGTTTTGAAAGCCGATAAAAGATACTACACAAACTAAGAAACAAAACGTTAATTACAGCCAAACTGTCTTTAGTTATTGAGTTTCGTTTGTATGCACTGGTTTCCAGTTGACTGTCGAAATAATTTTGTGAGTCAGCTTTGGTTTTGCATTGCGGTGATAGCTAATTGGCTAAAGTTTCTCATGCCACTTGTTCATCCAATCAAGTTCAAGAATAAGACCAGTTACAGCTGCTGAGCTCGCGCTTTCCCGCGCTTTCTGTCGCTGACGACATATGCTATTTTGGTGCTTTGAAGAGTGTGACTGGTTCCACATTAGAACTGGTTATGTCTGCTGTGACTGATCGGAGTAATTACTCCACGATATTCAATTAAATACCACTTTAAGAATAACTTTTCGGTAACTGGTTGCATTTGATCAATACTTACCTTCACATGCAACGTCTAATACTTCGCAGTGTTTAACAAGGTATTATTTTGTCTACACTATATGGAAATTGACCTCCAGTGTCCTGATTTACAATGGATGAATTCAAATACATCATGATAAAATATAGCTGTCGTACGTAATCGTTATGATCATGTATCATAGTTCTTGATCGTATATGAAAGACCTTTGAAACGCAATGTTGTAAAACAAACAGCATGACAGTATAGTGCTTTCCAAAGAATGGTCACACTGCATGGTTTAATCCACAGATGAAAAAGTTAGAAGCACACTGTATAGTAAAACAAACAGCACCACAGTACAGTACTGTTCAGTAGCTTTACAAAGAATGGTCACACTGCATGGTTTGATCCACAGATGAAAAAGTTAGAAGCACACTGTATAGTAAAACAAACAGTACCACAGTACAGTACTCTTCAGTAGCTTTACATAGAATGGCCACACTACATGGTTTGACCCAAAGATGAAAAAGTTAGAACCACGCTGTGTAGTAAAACAAACAGTACCACTGTGCAGCGCTGTTAAGTAACTTTCCACAGAATTTTCGAGGTGTTGTTATCATATGATAGAATCTAATTTGATTGTACTAGTCTCGTGGTTAACGTATTTGCCAGGTTTAATTTGATTATCATCGGATAAATTGGAGGTTGGCTGTGATTGATTCTGATCTCCCGTAATCAAGAAGTTTATTTGAAGACGTAAATAGTTTTTTGTTCAACTTTTGTTGATTTGTCGTGACTGCTTAGGAGCTGAAGTAAAAAAAAAAAGAAACACATTGCCGCCATATTGTCTGTGCGCCCGCTGGGTTGTCACAGGTCTCCCACTACGAATTGATCCACGTTTCCGAGTTCACATTGTTTAAGTCGAAAAAATTAGGAACCCTGTTGATATCCACTTTGTTGTCGTCACGTTTACTGTCCACTTGTTCGTTCAAGTTTGTCTCGCTCACTGCAAAACGCTGCAAAACGTCGGGTGAAAACGACGATTTAAAGCAGTTGAGGCGTTCCTGTTTTGATACCACGGTGCGTCCTTGAACGTTGTGAACATTACACACGGGACATGATGTGTTTCTTGTAAGTTTAGGATTTGCGTCAGAGATCCCAAGAAATCTGTCGTCTTTAGTGTCAACACTTTTATCCCAGCTCTTGTTTAAGTTAAACTTTTCGTCTAAATACGCGCCAAAGCTCTGTGCGAGAAACTGGTGACTTCCGCGTAGCATCTCTTCCGACATGGAACCTTGCACTGGGGTGCCTCTCCCGTCACTTAATTGCATACTTTCTAAACTTGACGTCGAGCTGTCCATGTACCGAAGAAGTAGATTTTCTTTTCCTGCTCTTATGATCGCTGACGCGAGTAGGAAGACGGTTCCTTCCCCCTTTGCGACGTCAATTGGTAGCTTTCCATCGTAGGTTGCGGCAGTTACCTCAGCTAATGAGTTGAGCAGAAAGTTGACGACGTCAACATGTCCTCCGTGTGACGCGTAGTGAAGACACGTCCATCCGTTTTCGTCCCGTACCTCGATTTCTGCGCCGTGCTCCACCAACAATCGAACGATCTCGAGCTGTCCTCGGAAACAGCTCTTTTGCAGCACTGTCACACTGTGGTCGTCCTTCTCGTTGACTTGTGCACGATGATGTCTCAGTGCAAACTTGACTTGAGCTAAATCGTTCTCTGCGATCGCTTGCTCGAACAGCTCTGCTTCGCTTACTCGTCGTCGTTTTGCCATAGCGTTGGTTCTACCATCAAACATCTCTAGTATCAACCTCTTAAGTCGCACGGCTTTAGCTGCTGCTTTCAAGACGAATGAGTTCTGGCCAAAAAATTGATGGAGATGCTTGATCTACTCGCTCCGATTCGCTGCTCCTTTTATCATGGAAATATTGACAAATATCACACGTCATGGTTTAAACTGATTAAATCTTTGTCTACAAAGACCCTGTTTATTGAGGTATGTCCTTTGAGCTTCGATGGTAGTCTTATGCATTAGAATGCGGTTTTTGTATTGGCAGTGCCCCGCTTCTTTGACTGCGGAGCACGATTTAAGAACGAACCAAGTTTGCCCCGTTGCAGAACTGACGTTCACGAGAAAGTGGATTAAAAGGTCTTAACTAATTAAGGAAAAGAGTCCCTGTTGCCCTATGCCAGTTGTTTCATATCAACATTCGTTCTAATAATAATTAAATGATGTGCAAAGCAATTTTACATTCATGATTGCCAAAATGATTAGCGTTTGAGTAAATAAAAGCATTGGTACACCACAAAAGAATAATAACCGAGTTAAGAGTCATTTATCAACCGCCCACTGTCATCTTTGAGAAGCTCTTCAAATTGCTTTTCGATGCCATTCTTTCCAACCTTTCGTTTATACCAACAAAGTTCCTTAGAAAAAAGCGCGTATAAAAATTTGTGTAAAATCTACTGAAGTCCGTAATTGATGTTGACACAAGGCCTAAGCGCTCCATTCCCATTATACCGACAAGGCAATTAAATTGAACGCAAAATTGGAGGTTGATTTGGGAGCGGTATTTTTGTGTGAAAGGGTCTTCCGCTTGCATTGTGTCGCACGTTACAAGGGGTTTCTATTATGTGATATAAATCAAACCGCAAAATTCGGCGAAATAAAAGGAAAATTCCGTTAAAAGCGGTAAAGCAGGAACGACCGATATATTATTAATTAAGTTGTAGTGCGTTGCATTCTTTTCTTGTATAATTGTAAAAACCGCAGTTCTCTTTCGCAAAATAAACGGTAAACTTAACTCAAAAGAAGTTCGGCAAGAGTGACCACTTTGTGCCCCACATCTAAAAGCAGACACTTTCCGTGCACTGTGTTGTAACTTGTGGTCAGAATGCAAGCTTAGAATCGATAGGAAATTAATTGCTTGCATGTGAAAAGCTTTGATGAGGAATCTTTTACTTCGCTCCGAAGGAATTCAAATTAAACTAAGAGACTTTTGTATAGGATCAGGAGCCCTTTTTATCATCACACCCACCACAAAAGTTGTAATAGCCTCGAGAGGTTATTTAGATTTTGGACAAAACGCAAATGAAATTATTTCCTAATTTCGCGAGTATACCATTTGATTACCTATAAATATAATGGGTAACAAATTACTCCTTAACATTTTCAAACCCTAGACGCCATTTTGGCACCGTAGAAGTTGCCATAACAACATTGTAATTTTACATGTGAAATTATAAATTAACGGTGAACTTTTGCGTCACAGTTAAGGAGTAACTTGATATGACATGATATTACATGGGAAATTAGGAGCAATGTAAGTATCTGGACAACTGTCCACCTACCCCTCCCCTAACCCAATATTAATGCCAACGTTTTAACTTATAACTTGTTGGGTTAGGGGAGGGGTAGGTGCACAGTTGCCCAGATACTGACATTGATCCAGAAATTCATTTCACCCTAAACTAGATGCACTCTGGAATTTTACATTTTCTGCTTAACCAGAATAAAACATTTTACCCAAAGATCCACTAGTGAAGCACTGAACTTACCAACTCCTAAGACAGAAATATTCTGTGTTTTGTTGGTGCAACAAATGTATTAAACAGGGGGGTAGCTAGGATTTTTCAAAGGGGGGGGGGGGGTGACGCCACGTCGCACCCAGGGTACTTACCAGATTGCCATGTCGACACCCACACCGTGTTTTACTAAAAGTGAAAATGCTATTATAGCGTATGTAACTATCTAGCACCAGAAAATATTTATTGCATTTTGAGTCTTCGGATTCGCGTTTTTTCGTAACCTGAATTCTAGGGACATAAAGCAATTATCTCTCAAAGAGGGACGGGTCCCACGGGCGCACCAGGATCCCCAAGCTATCCCCCTGAATAAATACTGTTTCGATATATTTTTTTGTTAAATGTTAGAGTAATGTGTTGTTGCAGGTTTGTTATTATAAATTTGTTATTATATTTGTAATTTTTTTTTCGTGAGGTGTCGAAAGTATTTATTTTGCTTTGCCGCGGAGTTAATTTGCTTAAGAATCTCGCATCTCTTTATCAGACAATCGGAGGTCTCCCGCCAGAGAAAATCCCAAACATTCTTTCAGTGCTTAGATCAGCAAGGAATAGCCATGCCATTTTGTTTTCGATTGGCTGCTCCTTAAATAACGACAAATCGTCTGTTTGATCTGTGCAAGGAGGTTGTGAACAACAACTTCAAGAAAACCCAAACAATTTCAAATTAATTGCAGGGCGAACTAAAAACACAGACATGTTTAACTTCTATTAGCGAACTTTAGGCCACAATGATAAAAACTGACGTTATATCGAGCTGAATACAAGTGTTTTTCAAGTCATGCCCGTCTCGAAAAAAACACCCTGTTCTTCAGTTTTTATGATTAAAATGCCCCTCAATGTTTGGTCTCCGTCGTAACAATTACAAATAATTTTTTTGGAATGCGCTTTTTGTTCTCAGCATGACTATTAATAGGAGTTTTCGAGCGTTGAATTTACTCTCGATAGGGTTCGGTACTCTTTCACGAACTGCTTTGCTTTGTAGGTAATGTATGATAGCTTTTACTTTGACTTGTGTTATTTCTCCTGTAACACTCCTTGATGTAGTGAATTTCGTTTTTTTCATTTTACATTCATGCTTATAATCTGTGTATTATCAAGAAATTTCGATCGAGATACTATATTGTTATGCGTTAAAGACACCAATACAAACACTTTTTTGAACTTCTCTAAACTAATGAGGGTTTCAGAATCAACCTGAGAAAAATAAATCAAATTTTAAAACTTTTAACCTTTTAAATGGAGTAGCTTAACTGGCAACGTACTTGAAAACTATATAGCCTGCAAGCAGACTCTTCCGTTGAAAATGGCGCGCGACCGAAATTCACCAACCCCTTATATTTCGACCGCGCACCATTTTCAACGGAAGAGCCTTGCAGGCTAAAAACTATAGGAAATGTCCTTAACGTTTATTTTCACAAAGCATTCTTAGCCATTGATGATGCAATAGCAACAAGAAGGAAAGTGAATTCAGCACTTATAAGATAAGCTTGATTTAAAGGGGAACTACGGGATAAAAATGACTTTATTTCAAGTGTTGGGCCTTTCCACTATGTTTCATTTTTTGGCATTATCTTTTTCTGGTGGAGTGTTCAAGTTCGAAAAACTACGGAAAACGAAAGGCCTAAAATGTAAATAGAATGCCGCCATCTTGGAATCGAATCGCCTGCTCAAAGGGCGGTCAGCGTTTAGTTGCCTGACGTCACAACGTCAAAGGCAATGTGATATTTGCGCGTCTTCTAGTTGTGAGCACTATTTTGAGTAATAAGAAAGGGTTACCAGTTTGAGGACTTCGTCACTCTGATGGACGAATCTGGGTCCAATTCGAAAGCTTTCGACGGGACGAGCAATGCTGGAAGGTTTATCATCCAGCCGTACCAGTCTGAGCCAAGGATAGATTCAGACGAAGCTGACAGCAACCAGAAGAAATCATGTCTGGTGACGAAAGTGACATGGAAACCACAAACCCCCGACTGTAAAATTCAGACTGGTATGTGAGCTTAATGATCGTGAAGGCTTCGATTTGTTGTCATTAATAGATTCACCGACCTTCTTCTTACTGATAAATCGTAAATAAATTGATCTGGACTGAGCTGTGTCATTCGTATTTGTTTATTTGGCTCGCTTTGTAATTGTTGTGCGTCGTGTACCTAACTTGCAAACTGCATTATCGATTATTTATAGAGAATGGTAGATTACACGCTGCGAAGTTGGAATAACAGTTTAGTGACCGATGCTCTAGCTTGAGCTGCGAGGATTTTCGTGCTACTCGACATCGCTTGGGAAATGAATTTGAGAATTATCACCTTTTGTTTATATAGTAGCCGGCGCTTTCATCTACAAACAGCACCAAACGAAACCGAGCAACGAGAAGGGTATTGAAAAAAGTAGAATCGCCCTCTCCGAAAGTGAATTATTAAACTTGCTTTAATTCTTACTATAAAAAGCAGGGGTTATGATTTTTGCTGGTTACGTAAATGTCATAAATGTAGGGCCATGTTACTGCTCAGCTGTCATTCATTGATTTCACCAGTTTTTATTCACTGTAATAAGACCTAGATGTTTAGGATTGCTCTCTACTCCTTCTGTATCATTTTGATGTTGGGAACGGGAGAAAATTCGAGTTTCATTTCATTACTTAGGTGTGCTTGTGAGAATTGCCAGATAATGAAAGAGCAGAGTCATGTGTTTGTTGCCAAGAAATTGAGCAAGTAATAAATAAGCTAATTGAGACTGTTACATGTGGTGAATGTGAAGAACAACCCACATGTATAACACAGCACCCGGGCTTTCACCCAGTCTGCATAAATAGATGGGTACTCCAGACTGCTTGGTATCAGTACAAGAAACAGTATAAAGACCCATATGATGGGGCAGAAGATAAAATTTTTAGACATATTGCTTACAGGCAATTGGCTCGATGGTGTTGGGAAAAGAAACACCCTATTAGGAAATTGAAATGCACAGATTCTAGATTTTAAACAAAAAATTTTAAAGGTGACATCTCAATCCATAAGACTGACAGTTGACCTGAAATTACAGCCAAAATCACCATGATTTTTATTGCGTGAATTGACAGTGAGATGCCTAACGAGACCAAACATCTAAAAGAAGGCATACATGTAGAATCACGGATAGTAAGTATTATAAAACAACAACCATCGAAACTTCCCTCTGCCAGCAGGGATCTCTCACGGCGTGTGAAAAATGGAAGGAAGGAGAGTAACAAGCATCACATCAAACCAAGACGAAATCGATTATGTACAGGTTTGATAAGTGGCACTGAAAGGACACATCAATATTTACAATCTCTCTTAGTTAGGACTAGAGTAGGACTTGTGTTGTACACGACTTGTTTTTCTAACCAAGTCGTGCTTAACAAAACAAGTCAAACACGTTCGGATGATAGCCTGGGTATTTTTTCTTCTGGGCTATGGCTGTATTTAAATACGGACGGCATTGCGTCGTCCTTCGAATTCCGTTTGCCCGGCTGCCCAGTTAACTGTGCACGGAGATCAGGCTCAAAACAGCTTAGCAAGAAATGTTCACTACAAACAGGGCAGTTCTCTAGTGGAGGGAAATTTGTGCGTCTTATCCTGTCTAGCCATGCCTTCCTCCGGTGATCCAGCGGGACGTGGAAGTAACTCACCCTATCTCCAGCTTTTTTCGTCTTCGCTGAATGATTATTGCAACCGGGGACAACGCAATTCACCATTTTCCGTTAAAAATGCACTGTTCAAGCGTTGGCTCACAAAACAAGCCAAAATATATCGACTATAAGTTGACCGAATACAGCCACGAACGAGATGCGACGATGTTCTGATATGAAAGTCCAGCGAAAACGAGCGAAAACCCATTGACGTTGTTACATCACAACTCACTGCTGACCAGCTGAGAACGGCTCAATTTCTTCCAAGATGGCAAAATTCTATTTACAATTTTTACTCGCGTTTCAGGTACAATATCTACATTCTAATAAGCCGTATGTTAAATATTTTATCAAAACTTGAAACGTACTGCAAAGGCCTTTCATCCCAAAATAAGTAGATTTTACCCCGGAGTTCCCCTTTAAGAGTGACTTTTTATTTCAGCTGGCTAATTCAAAAGTGTTATGAAATTTTTCGTTTTTTTTGCCGGGAGAAATGCCTTTTCTTTCCATGAAAGGTCCAAACAGTTTTAAAGAATTTTAGTCGCTTGTACATGACCATTTTGAGTCAAACAGAAGACCAATGCCAGCCCACAGCATTGATATGACAATTCGTCAGGCGCGATCGATTTCTACGCCAAATCTGTGTATTGCTAAACAGAAATTAAATTATTTGGAGCTTATGTACCTGTATAAATAGAAAAACATACTTTAGGAAATCGTTTCCTTCTGCTTCCAAATTACTTCATTAGTTTTACTGCTTTTTAATCTTTCGATTATTTTCTTTTGCTTTTCAGTTGCATCCTATGAAAAAAGAAAAATACAGTTTAATATTTTAATATATCGTTTTGTTTTTCTTCTAAATGTATTTTACTGCTTTGTATTTTCTCGATTCTTGCGTTTCACTTTTGTATTTGTCCCTAGGAATTACAAAAATAGATTTTGGGAGATCGTTTTCCTTACCCCAAAATTCATTTTGCTGCTTTAAATGTCTTGATTGTTTTGTTGGGCTTATTCTATTTCTCTTCAGGTGCATGCAATTTAGGTAATTTTCAACAGCGCCACATTTTGGTGAACTTCAGCTGGTCTTCGTTCTCACCTTACGAATCACATGTTAAGGATTCATGCAAGACGTTTAATGAAAGCATTTCCGACAGTGAGTGGTATATAAATATTGTAAAAGATTGCACATAGTGCCGTCCTTCATCCACTCCTGTTTTGAGTTATTTTAGGTTGTTTTCATTGCGGTATAACCGTTTCCCGCTGTTTTCAAAATTCCCTAAGACATAAATTAAACAAAAGTTATATTTTTAGCTTTTTAGTCAAAAAGTGCATAAAAATAATATTGTAACAACTTGATTTCTGTGAAATTATGACGATCGGTAATTATCTGTTTATTCAGTTAAGAACTGTTTTCTCCAACATCAACAAAATTTGAAACTTTTCATCTTCTCCGTTTTTTTTTCGTTCAAACCAATTCCTTTTTTTTGTTGACAGTCTAAGCCATCTTTGATGTACTTTTCATTGACGTCGCTATATGCAACCCTGCATCACATTGCTTTAGAAAGAGCCTAGTTTATTCCAATCTTGCTCTGATGGACAAAAGGAAAAAACGGTGGCCAAAAATGTATCTTTTGTTTATATGCTAATTAAACTCACTAAACTCGCCCTCAAGCAACATTTCTTTTGAGTTTTGTCCATGCAAACGATGCTAGCGAGTCTAACTAGCACATAAACAAAAGAATAATTTTTTGGCCGCCATTTAGGGACCGTTCATTTTTTAAGGGATGGGGGGGGGGCTGGTGGGATTTGGAGGAGTGTCAGTGGGAAATTGAGTGACCCCCCCCCTCAGCTTGCCAATTTTTTCACATGACCCCCCCTCAAAAGGAATTTTTTGGGATGACCCCCCCCCCCTGGCCACCTCGAAAAGATGTTTATATTTCGTGAATAAAGCAGGAGAATTTCTCATCAATTTATGAAAACTTCATACCACTTTTTCATGGCTTTTTTTCGCTTGACCTCTCCCCCCCTTTCTCTTCATTTTTTGGGGTGGCCCCCCCTTTGAAGCCATTTTTTTCGCGTGCCCCCCCCCCCAAATACCACCAGCCCCCCCTATTTCTTAAAAAATGAATGGTCCCTTATGTAATCTTGGTTTTATTTTGTTCAAGTCCGCGCCGAGGTCACTTGATATTCTTGTGGTAATCAAGTGATTTCTAGTGCAATTTGGAATAAACGAGCACAAGTAAAGGTTTCAAAGACGAGAAAAATACGCCCGCTTTTTTATTTCCAAATTGCCCTCGAAAACAAATTCAAATTTCTGCCATTGATTTCGTCTTTTATCCACTATTTGGGATTAATTGACGTTCTCAGCCAATCAGCGCATTGACAATTTTTGCTGTATATTGATACAACGGGAAACAGACAGACATGCCCCTGTTCAATATCGTATCTGTTTGATCCTGAAAGACCAGCTCAATTTTTTATTAAAAATACAACAACCATCAATTTATTTATTTATTTTTTTTGCCACATTAAGAATTTTACAGAACAGAATAAAGTAATCAAATCAGGCAAAAAAATACTCAGAATAGTATAAATTGAACAAGCGGAGTAGTTTCAAAAAGTCATGGACTTGCATTTTTGCATTTCTGGGTTGTAACACGCTAGAAAAATAAGGAAATGAAGAAAAAACGGTACCAAAGAGTAGTATGGTATTTATCGATTATTATTGTTGAACAGTAATAAGCTAGCATTAAACGTAGGTAGACAGGAATTTGCTCATCATTGCTTGCTTAATTAAACGCAGAGAACTACTTTTCAATTCTTTATCCAGGTTATACACTGGAGAGAATGACGTCGGAAAGCTTTTTTATTTTTTTCAGTTATCATTATAGCACATATTGCATAGGGAAACTGCTAAAATAACGTTTCTACGAGTTCCATAAGGGAAGATAAACACCTCACTATACAAGGAAATTGTTTATTGTTTCTTTTAGGTGTCATGCCTAGTTCCTCAAATTGTTTGCTAGCGACAACGAGATACAGATATACACATCATGACTGCAGTGTTTGGCAATGAGTATGGAATTTCTGAAACAGATAGGGATGAGCTTTGTCAGTCATAGGGATAGCGAAGAACGGATACGTGTCTTTTGTCTGTTGACGCTAAAGAGCTGTAAAAGCGGTGCCCGTTCGATCCCACGCACTGCAATTTCAGTTGACGTTCTTTGCGTGAACTCGCGAGATAACACCAAACGTGAGAATGCGTGAACTCGCGAGATAACACCAAACGTGAGAATGCGCACGCGGTAAATGTTATTTAACTTTTAGTTAGCCATAGTTCATTAAGCGACTCTGCCCCCTCTTTCTGAATTTTCTGGATCCGTCTCTGCATGCAAATAACGTTGGTTAAATTGAAGAATCAAGACGGCTAATGAGTAAATATTAATGATTAAATTCTAATTCCAGCTGCCAAAACGCATTGTTTTCGTCGCACTATTGTCTAAACTGTTTTAATTCTTCCATTTTTGCTTTTCTAAGGCAACTGTGATAAAGAAACCCCCAAAACGAAAGTGCAGAAGATGGCTAAACATGTATATCTGCTCGAATTTTCTCATATCTGCAGAACAGAGTGTGCACAGTGGGAAGCTTTGTAACTTGGTACCTCGGCACAATCTGTACATAAGCGAAACAATGCGAAAATAAAATATTTTCCATCACAATTTGAATGAAAGTGAAATATGGATAAAGGTAGATGTCCATTGGTCAAAAGTTGACAATAGCAATTGATGTTTATTCCATAACAGCGATGAATGTATAAAAGCACCTGTCGTATTTACCTAGAAGATGTCAATTCTTTTAAAGACGTTTTCCGTTTCCTCTGCATCATTTAATGGAATTTTTTACCTCACGACATGATTATCTTCAAGTTTTCTTTGAAATTTGGAAAGGATGTCTCCCGTAGTAATACCTTACCTCAAGCTCTGGTCATGACAAAAGTCGTATCGTCTGATCAGGCTTTGTTCGGCGTTTCTTGACTTTCGAAGTCGAAGTTAACCATTTACGTAACTTCCTTTTAGATCAGAGTGTCTTCATCGCCGGATATCCAACGAACCCGAAGGCGATACAAACAATGCTGAATCCCGATAACAGGATATCATTTTCATCAAGAAAAGCGTCTTCTGCGACCAAAACGTCAGGAAAACTTTGTGACAGAAATTCCATATCGTCGATAAACGTTTCTGCTCGTAAAGAAATGGGAAATTATTCAAAGAATCTTTTGAGGGGAGAAAGAATTCTCATGCGAAGAGCCAGTACGCCTTGCTCTTCAGCCAAGTCACGGAAATCTGCCAATGAGGAGTTTGAAAAGAGGCAATTTCTCGATCTGGAAACTGACGAGTTGAAAATGTTAAAAATATCTCATGGCGAAATCGCTGATAAGATACCCAGCATGACGTCATCAGGTTCGCAATCTTCCTTAGCCACCGAGTCTGGTGAAGTATTGGACGAGAACCTAACTTTGCAACATATATATCAGAAGAAACTACAAGAATCTAGTGAAAATCTAGAAACGGCTGAAGATCAGAACTTTGAAGGAGCTGCATCGAACTTCACAATGGCAAGGTTGCCAAGCTTTCAAATTGTGGAAGTTGATGATCACGAGAATGGAAAAGAATCAGAAAAAAGTGGTCTTAAAAAGTTTGGAATAATTTCTCCCGGCGATGTTCAATTCCGCGATCCAAAACCGACCGATAATAAGATTAAAGCTGCTTGGCAATTGGACGAAAAATTCTTCTTGTCATCTGAGTTCCCGGATGATGTGTGGGAGGAAGGAACGCGGAACTCTGCAGATAAGTCTTGCGATTTGCTTAGCGAAAGTTTTCCACCTTTATCTGCTACCCATGAAATAAGACGACTATCATTCCCTCTTGTAACCTCAGCGTCTTCATCAGATTCCGGTTTTCCTTCGCTGTCGGGCCGACAGTGCAAAGTCCAACTGCCTTCCACCTTTCCTGGTGTTTCGTCATCATCGGGCGAAACTAGTAACCAATCACCAAACGAAGATAAAGCAGATCAAACGAAAACGAAAACATCCGATGCGGTGTATCCAAAAGACAAAACATTGAAGTCAAGTAGAATTACCCTTAAAACGCATCTTAGTGTGCCCGACAACGTGTCAAAGAACAGGGTGCTTTCAGCCTCCAGGTTGTCGCCAAATCCAGCTTGTTCTTTGTTGCCTCAGAGGTCCGCAGAAAGTCTTGCCATACGATCTGCTTCCAACGAATTCCTTGCGGCACGCGTTGTCACGCAGCTTAACTGCGCATTCGCGGAAACAATGCCTGCAGCTGACGAGGAGATGCAGTCGCGTGCAAATTGCTTGACCCCAAACCTGATGTGCCGAAGGTACAGCGAGTTTTTTTTCCGTCCGACCACGAGTGATAACGTGAGGGAAGATAGCGACTCCTTAATGCTCCCATCGCTCTACAACGAATGTAGCAAAAGTTTGCCAAACTTGCGGGAAGGTAAATCAAAGCGGGTCTTTGTTTCCTTCGACAAAGATTTTCCTCTTGTTAAGGTCGTTAATTTGCAGGGAAAGAGCAGCGTAGCACAGAAATGCCGCCTTATAGACAACGAATTGAATGACGAAGATACAATAGTGACGAGTCTGGTTCAAAGCAAAATCAAGAAGAAAGAAATGGTGAAAAAATGGATAAATTCTTGTACATAAAGTGACAGTGCGATATGCCTAACGTCACTCATTTTGAAGTGTGTTTATATGAGTCCGAGAATGAATTTTTCTGTTTTTAAGCCGCTGAGCAATTTAACCGCGGCGCTGATCTTAATTGGATTTACTATTTACACAAAGAATAAAATAAAAAGGACAAGATTATGCTTTAGAACGGTTCAGAGAAGTTAAATAAAATGAATAGGTTTAACAAGCTGTAAAATACAGAAGTCGCGAAACACTCAAAACTTCATTACGTGATTATAGACGAGCAAACAGCAGAGAAAGATCAAAAAATAATCGGCATTTTGACAACGAAATATAGAGCCTTTTCACTCACTTGATCAGCGGCCTTGTTTTTAACGGAAACAAAAGAAGATGTTTGCATAAGAATAGAATTTAATTGCCGGAGGATCACTTTCGGAACACCAACATGGCTGCCGTGACGTCATGTGCAAACGCTCTATAAACATTTGCGGAGATTCATTCCTGCAACTGTCACCTTTTTGAGAAAGTGCTGTTTGGTCAGAGAAGCCATCCGAATAAACTGTCGGAAGATAAATCAAATTCAACGGAGACTTGAAGAGATATAAAGAGATTTAAACCTCTGTAATACTCAGTAATGGTAATCATACGGTTTCGAGTTCATTCAGTGATTTCTTTGCACAAATGAGTTTTTTAAAAAGCCTTAATTGCACGAGCCCCTTCAGTGAGTGCAATTTGAGCCTTTGAAAATCTATCGAGTGCAAATAAATCGCACGTTGAACGAGAAAACCGTATGATTACTTGTTAATAATTATACATGATAAAAAAAATTGATTTCTAATTTGCGCTGGTGTTACACTTTTGCACTGGTTTTACACTTTGGACCAATGTAAGTATCTGGGAAACTGTGTACCTACCCCTCCCCTAACCCAACATTAACGCTAAGCTTTTAACTTATCACAACTTGTTGGGTTAGGGAGGGGTAGGTGCACAGTTGCTCAGATACTTGAATTAATCCTACATTTTTTGCACTGGTGTATTTTAGTCGCAGCCAGACAAAGTTAGTTTTCAGTTAAAGAGAAAACTATCTGTCAAAGATGTATTCCAAAACTTATCACAAACACAAGGTTGACAAGGGCAAACCATTATTGGATACAAAATTTGGAAAAAAAAGACATATCAGTTAGAGTGTTTTCTCGGTTTGACATATTTGATGAGCATAAATGTACTTTTTTTCTCGAAATAGTTCCAATGGAAGTAAAAACGTCAACCCTAAGGATTTTCAGAGGTTTGTTTTAATTTAAACTAGACAGGGATTTACTCACAATGGATTAAAAACCAAACGAACCAGGCCAAACAAGAAAATTATTGACCTGTTTGTGACGAACACGTTTTTATGTGTATGTGTTGCGCGGAATACCTCTGAGACCAGTGCATAAAGTCTTGAAAACAATAGGTGTTACGAAAAGACTAATTGAAAACATAATTACAAACAGCAATTCATTGAAATTCAAAATTCAAACATGACCCTAAAGCAACTCCACCAGGTTTTTACAAGCAATCTGTTAAACATACGTTTACGCCAGTTCAGCAACTGAAAGCAAGCATATCAAAGGAAGAAATAGAAAGGAACAGGCCAATCTCAATAGAACCAACAGAAAGAGCCGCATCCAAATAATTCAATCGAAATGCACTGCCAATGTAGGCCCCGTTCGTTTAATAATCAACAGGGCCGCGGTTCGATTCAGCGATAAGTGTGAATTATATCTGCAGTTTAACGGCTTCTTGTCTGATCAAAACTTGATATTAAACTCACGTAGAAAGGCGATGGTGGTTCTTGAAATTGAATATTCGGTTCCGTAAATGTTAATTGAGCGGCTTAGTGTTGTTCTCTTATTTTGAAATGTGGACAAGATCAGCCAAAACAGCGTTGTCTTTTAAGCTAGGTCCAGTGTACTTTGTGAAGCCCTTGAAATAGTCGACTGTGGTAAACCGTCTTCCGTCGAAAGCGCGATATCTCGTACAGCAGCATGGGCATGACGTCATAGGGAGCGCATGCGCAGTTTGTAGTCAATCTTAGAACAATACACTACCCTAATTTTTCCATATGATATAACGTGCAGCCGGCGTGGTCTAGTGGATAGAGCAGTCGACTAGGATGCGATAGGTACCGGGTTCGAAGCGCGGGATGGCTCTCGATCTGGCTTGGGGGCCGGGCCATCCCACCCCCTCGGCGTTTCTACGAAGGTGTCTAGGAATTACTCTCCATCTGGCTTGGGGGTCGGGTTATTTCACCCCTCCATCCGCACGATTTTTATCACAAGTTTTTTTTAAAATCCTAAGTTCAAAAACAGAGGCAAAATAAAGCAATACACAATGTCCTGAAGACTTATTATTTTTTTTTACTTTTCTTTCTTTTCTTTTTCTTTTCTTTTTTTTTTCTTTTTGCTCCTTTTCTTTGTACTTTAATGCCTAAATAAAATTGGACTATGATATTTTCCCCTTGCCTATTTTTTTAATAAAATTGTCATTAAGAGAAGGTGCACAAGGGCGACCCCTCATTATATGGGACATAAAAAAAGAACAAGAAAAAAAGGTGAAATTGTACCAGTTACTGTTCTCCATTTTTCTTTTTCTTTTTTTGTTTTCTTTTTACACCTTTTCTTGTGCCTTAATGTCTAAATAAAATTGGCCTTAAGCAATTTTTATTTCTTGCCTTTTTCTTCTAAAAAATTTTTACCATTAAATGAAGATTTACCAGCGCGACCCGTCGTTATATACAACACAAGAAAAAAAAAAAAGAAAGTGTACCAGTTACAGTGTTTTCTCAATGTTAACGTTTGATTTACATGTTTTTTCTCTTTTCTAGACCCCTGATTTCCAAAAATTTCTAAAAATTTCTATTTCTCCTTGAAGTTTCGGAGTCTGACATATAACTATGTGCGAAAAGCGTTAGGTTTAGGGTTAGGGTTAGGGTTAGGGGGTAGGTTAAGAGTTAGGGTTAGGGTTAGGGGGTAGGTTAAGGGTTAGGGTTAGGGTTAGGGGGTAGGTTAAGGGTTAGGGTTAGGGGGTAGGTTAAGGGTTAGGGCTAGGGTTACAGTTAGGGGTAGGGTTTAGGGTTATGGTGGAGATAGTATTAATGATTTCGGTGAATGATTGAGAACGTAACAAACATTAATTTACTTTTTGCAGTTTCTCCTAATATTATCTATGCACAGTAAAGAGTACAAATAATGAGAATGTGAGATAATGATAAAAAAGGATGAATTGTCATGATGTTTCAACGTATTCTCCCTTGAGGTGCTGTAAGCAGTGTATGGGACCTACAAAGGAGAATTTGTGCAGTGACATTGGGACTTCACTGGTTAAGGTTAGTAAGGGCGGAAGAATGTTACAGAATTTTGTCTGGAACAATATTTATTGCTTAAATACACAGCAGTTGTTGACCTACCGTATAATTAGTAAACACGTTCCCGGTCAGGTGCAATTAGCACGTGTGCGATTTTCAACAAAATCCCGTAGGTTTACCGTTATAACAGGTAACTCTTCATGCAGATTACGTGTTAGTAAGCATTCTGGAGCGTTTGCTTCGTCAGACGCTATATCACAAAAACGAGAAAAGCTTTACTAATTTGCCTCTAACTGCTTTAAGCTTGACACAGCGACGCTAAGCTATTTGAACTGGACTGGCGTTATTTCCACTAATTTGCTTCTAACTGCTTTAAGCTTGACACAGCGACGCTAAGCTATTTGAACTGGACTGGCGTTATTTTCACTAATTTGCTTCTAACTGCTTTAAGCTTGACACAGCGACGCTAAGCTATTTGAACTGGACTGGCGTTATTTCCACTAATTTGCTTCTAACTGCTTTAAGCTTGACACAGCGACGCTAAGCTATTTGAACTGGACTGGCGTTATTTCCACTAATTTGCTTCTAACTGCTTTAAGCTTGACACAGCGACGCTAAGCTATTTGAACTGGACTGGCGTTATTTTCACTAATTTGCTTCTAACTGCTTTAAGCTTGACACAGCGACGCTAAGCTATTTGAACTGGACTGGCGTTATTTCCACTAATTTGCTTCTAACTGCTTTAAGCTTGACACAGCGACGCTAAGCTATTTGAACTGGACTGGCGTTATTTCCACTAATTTGCTTCTAACTGCTTTAAGCTTGGCACAGCGACGCTAAGCTATTTGAACTGGACTGGCGTTATTTCCACTAATTTGCTTCTAACTGCTTTAAGCTTGGCACAGCGACGCTAAGCTATTTGAACTGGACTGGCGTTATTTCCACTAATTTGCTTCTAACTGCTTTAAGCTTGGCACAGCGACGCTAAGCTATTTGAACTGGACTGGCGTTATTTCTACTAATTTGCCTCTAACTGCTTCAAAGAGAAACTGCGAGAACCTTTTTTTTCTTGAAATCGACTAACCGCTCTGCACAGCCAACTGAAATAAGTTAAGTTATTTTTATAGTTATATACCTCTTATTAACCGAGTTCGAGGTCCATACTGTAAGTTACGGACCGAGTTTTTTCCGCTCGGATTTATGGCCAAAGCGCGAAGCGCGCGTGCCATAAATTTAAGCGAAAAAAAAAAATGAGGATCCGTAACTTACAGTACGAACAGACAAAACGAGATTTGTAAGATATTTATTATATCTCAAAACAGACTCTTGAATTTAGCGGGCCGTGCAGTGAAGTACAGCCCGCTAAATTGACCAATCACAGCCCGCGTACTAAAAGAGAAATATAATAAAATGTTTTATGTGA
This sequence comes from Ricordea florida, assembly GCA_949710005.1. Taxonomy (NCBI): domain Eukaryota; kingdom Metazoa; phylum Cnidaria; class Anthozoa; order Corallimorpharia; family Ricordeidae; genus Ricordea; species Ricordea florida. Next base: position 3,903,886 of record OX453283.1, on the reverse strand, counting down.
GCATACGGCGGGGCAGTACGTTTTTGAGTAGCAGGCTGCGTTTGAAAAGTAGGCGTCTAAGCAAACGAGCGCCGAGGGCGCGAGCCTCTTGGGGAGTCTGGGGGCATGTTCCCCCAGAAAAGTTTGAAACCTAGACATTCGGAAATTTGCCATTTCCTGCATTATTGGTCAGTAAAGCCAGAAAGGTTATTATTTTTACTTTCAAGAAAGAGCGGTAACCACCACCTATTGAAACCTCTGCAGACGCTCTTTGACATTGTCCTATTTAACAATTATTCGCCGAAGGCGAAGTGATTTTCGGTGAATATTCACTGAGACGAAGTCGCCGGAGGCGAATCATTGTTTTAGTATAAATACACTGGTGATTATTTCAAAAAGAAAAGAAAAAGCATTGTACAACACGAAAAAATTTTATTTCATCAAAAGCGCGCGAACGACTGGCAGACATTTTGTTGGTCAAGGTGATTATCGGCTGATAATCCGAGATAGCGAACCAATCAGAGCGCGCGATTTTGTATAATCACCTGAGTATTTATACTAAAGCGTAATAAAATATCTCTGATTAATAACACCAACCACATTTCGTACGAAAAAGCCATCTAAAATTAATTCTAACTAGATTTTAATTAATATCTACTCAAAGGGAAACAATGGGGGTCATTAACTCAGGATAAGGGGGAGGGGTGGCTGGTGGGATTTGGGGGGGTCATGCAAAAACAAAATCAGGGAAAAGGGCGGTCACGTGAAATATTTTGGCAATACTTTTATGTCAATGATTTAATTGACGTCTCTTTCTTTTGATTGGGGGGCGGGGTCATATGAAAAACTTGGCAAACTGAGGGGGTTCATGCAATTTTTAAATGGTGCTTCCCGAATCACACCTCCCCACCCCCCTCCCTCAGAAAAAATGAAAGGTCCCTTATGGGCCTCTATCTGAAACTAAACCGTCCAGGCTAATAAATCTCTATTTCTGTTAGTAAAATTACCCGTAAATGGGCGAATGCCCCACACAAAATCGTTAGAAGATCTCTAATAACTAAAATGATATGTAATAGCTGGCAGGAGCCCATTACCAGGAGCGTGATTCTCCCATACTGGGTCTGGCCATCAGCACAGTCGCAAAAGTGTCTATTTTTAGATTTCCTTTTTCCGCGAAACAAACAAAGTGTGCCTTTTGTGACCAATCACAATGTGAGATCTTATTACGTCACTAGACAAAGTAACGTGCAAGAAAACGCTGTATTTCTCACACTGAATACTCATAAGACTGAAGGTGCTCAAGTCGATTTAATACGATGCCAGAAATTCAAACACGGTTTGTGGCTTAGTAATTACTTTTATTAAATTTGCTTTTATTGCACGATCGGCTTCTTTATCGTAAAGACAGGAATGGTGTAAGCTGTGTTGGACCACGCAAGTACGGAAAACGGACTGTGCTAATAGTTTTTCCGCATATTTTTCGCTTCTGGGGCAGTCATCATGGTACTTGCTTTTCGCGGGAAATCGGGATCCAAAAATAGACACTTTTGTGACTGTGCTGATGGCAGGATGTACCGTACAATTACGCTCCTGGTAATGGGCTCCTGTGATAGCTTATTACATATATACAAAGCAACTTAGAATCAATAAAAGTCTATCTAAATTTAGTATCACCCAACTAGTGGACTAATGCAAATGCCGCAATCTGATTGGCTACGCTACTAGTGGTCTATTAGTAATAGTCCTCGAGTAGCGAAATTCGTGGCGCTTTCTTTTGTTTTATTCCCAAATAAATCTTTCTTCAACTTGCATTTGCTAACTTTATTATTGCTTTTTCTGTCCGACTAGTTGGGTGATACTAAAACAATTAGACCCTTCGCCCTCAAGGGCTACGGATCAATAGCCCATTCGGCTTCGCCTCATGGGCTATTGACCCGTAGCCCTTGCGGGCTGCGGGTCTAATTGTTAAATAACCTCTTCCTTATTTGGTCTTTCATTCACCAAGATGGCTGTGACCTTGATCTTAGCCTACAAATTAAAGAAAGGAACATGGGTCAGTAAGGATAATTGTAGGATATTAAAGGTTTAAAGCTTCCCATTCAGTTCAATTCAATTTATTTGTTTGTTCAAATTACAATATAATGACAGTTGTAGGCGACCCGCAATTAGCGAAGCTATTCTAGGCACGCCACCTTTCTAAAACAAATCCTGTCTCTGTTATTGAACACATATTATTAAATAAAATCCTGTTAAAATCCCAAAGTACATACAAAATAATTAATCAGTTAATTGGTTAATTAATTACACAGTTATCAAGAAACACCGTTGAAACATGCCTAATTACAATTTAAAATGATCAGATTTGAATTTCAACTTAGATTTATCGAAAAGTTACTTTTTATTATAACTTTAACTAGCGGACAAGAGATATTTGCAAATTTAAGTATATTAACGCAATTTTAATTAAAGCAATCGCGATTTAGGCTTAATTAGAGCAAACTTCTACGGGATTTGAATCAAACACCGTTTGCGTTTGTGAATGCGATGCACTAGTAGCTGAGCTTTGATAACATGCAAGCAGTGTGCAGGTCAATTTTGGGTTCATAAATGTGCATAGAAGAAAGAGTTTTCAGATATCAATCGCTACACCGTCACATCTATAGATGTTATTTAATTACCCCGTTTGATGAGTCCTGAGAAAATATTGTTCAATTTCTTTACGTGTTTATTACTGTTGCAAACTTATTAATAATTATTATCTTTTGCAAGCTAATCGAAATCGCTCAACGCTCGCGCCAAAATTCTGATGGAAGTAGATATACAAAAGAGTCAGAAGAACTTTTCCATCTTCGGAGAAACGCTATGCGTTGCACTATTAGACCTGGCGGCCCTTAGTAACCAAGTGATTTATCCGTTACCGTTGGTTCTCCTTGGTGTGTCGTTTATTCCTTCCTCTTGTTTTGTTTTTTCCACTTTTTCACCTTTTCGAACAGAGCTCTGTCTCGTGGAAACGCTAGTATGAAACCACGTTCAACGGACAGCCCTTTGTCAGCATCTTCGTGTCCAATTACCGCGTAGTCTTTGCCTGCTTCCAACATGAGACAGTCGTCACTTGAACCGATGCAAGAGCACTTTGATTGTGACCAGATCCTACTTCTGTTGTTTCTGTCACCAAAAGGTATAATGACTCGAGTCACGTTAAGTTCCATGGAGAAGTTGCCATCAGGTGTTTTACCAATGGATAGCAGAACACCCTTGAAAGCTATAATAAGGATAAAAAGCGGACGTTAATATATGATCCTGTTACTGTTGCAATTTGCCACGCCATACAGTGTGGGTTTCACTTCCCGAGTCAAACCTTGGGTCGCACAGTGTGGTTCTCGACTTATCCCTGTCAGGTCCTTTCACTCCCAGAGTCAAACCTTGGTTGATGCAATATGGTTCCACCTGTAAGGCTTTTCACTCTCAGAGTCAAACCTTAAGTCATATACAGTGGTTCTAACTTTCAACTCATTCACCCCACAGTCAAACATTGAGTCATACAATGTGGTACTATCTTTTAACCCTTTCACTCCCACAGTCAAACCTTGAGTCATACAATGTGGTTCTACCTTTTAACCCTTTCACTCCCACAGTCAAACCTTGAGTAATACAATGTGGTTCTATCTTTTAACTCTCACTCCCACAGTCAAACCTTGAGTCATACAATGTGGTTCTATCTTTTAACTCTCACTCCCACAGTCAAACCTTGAGTCATACAATGTGGTTCTAACTTTTAACTCTTTCACCCCCACAGTCAAACCTTGAGTCATACAATGTGGTTCTTACTTTCAACCCTTCAGTTCACTCCCGCAGTCAAACCTTGAGTCATACAATGTGGTTCTTACTTTCAACTCTTTCACCCGTAGTTACAAATTAGTTGTTACCTAGCATACTCTCAATTTCTAGGGTGGTTGGCAAACCTTGAGTCAAAACCGCCCACTTATTTGATTGCAACTTTTAACACTGTCTCTCTGAGACCTTATGCAGGTGACACACAAACAACGAATCCTTCATCTTTACTCGCCTTTACTTACCAAAGTCAAAGCCGGAGCGGCGGAAGAGGACTTTAGTCAAATAAGATCTTCCTGTGGTTTCAAAGAAAAAATAGTACATTCTCATTCAGAATTGTTTTATGTTAGGTGGACACATACGTAGATAGATAAATGCTTAACACGGTATCCACTAAGCTGTGTATTTTATATTCCCTTGTATTTCTCAAAGCGTGAAGGATTTTTGGTACATTATTGTTACTCATTTTTGCAGGACTCAAATTTCGCGATTTTCAAACAATCACTATTAAGTCCCGCGGAAAAAACGTTCGCGCGAAGGCTAAGCGAGCGAATTATAATACCCTGCTGTAGGATATTTTTTTTTTCAATTTTGAAATCAGTTTACTACATAGTCTACATGAGGGAACGCGCTATGTTGTCGAAGGATGGGAGAAGCAGAAATTGCTGGGGATAGTAAATGGTGAGTCAGATCTTTCTGTTGATCCGGTTTAGAAGCTGACAATGTCATTCAGCTGAAAGCGCAATTCGGGATGTAGCAGCTGTCGTAAGGCCTTGTACTATTGGTTCGGTACCCAAGCAAAGGACAATAAAACAAACAAAACAAACAATGCTCCAAGCCCTAAAACAATGGAAAAGTTACACAGAGAGGTCCATTCAAATAAGAAGTTTAGGAGAGCTGCTACGCTGTTGGAAAGAGGACGCAATCACTGCACTCTGCGCTTAATAAAGGATGGAAAGATGGAGAGTAAAGTGAAACGAGGTGCCGCATACACGAAGCCATTCGTGAAGCTGAGCATCTGATCAGCTGAAGGTGTTGTACTATTGTTTCGATACCCAAACAAAGAACAATAAAACAAACAAACAATGCTCCTAAAACAATGGAAAAGTTACACAGAGAGGTCCATTCAAATAAGCGGTTTAGGAGAGCTGCTTCACTGCTGCAATTCGACTGTGTCTTTTAGGACTCTTGTGTAGCTCTGCTTTGTTGCAAATGAACGTGACAAACTGTTTTCAGCTTTTTTTTATTTTGTGTATATGATTTTGTTCAGTGTAACAGAAACAAGCGCTATGGAAAGTCAAAATCATTCACGCCAATTCCGAGACTAACTTTTTATTTATGCTGTTCAGTATTTTGACAATTTTCGCGAAATTAAGTTCCCTTATAAAGCATTTTTCTTGGACAAATCGCGAAAATTAAGTCCCGCGAAATACGTGTATTCCAATTTCGCAATATTGAATTCCCGCGAAAATAAGTTAAAACAGGTGGGTTCCTGGTTACAATAAGGTATCCATACTTACCATCATTCTTGCAAGTGGAACTTGAGCTTCCAGTATTGGGCGCTGAAAGTGAAAATTGCACCGTTTCTTACTTCAGAAATACACATCCAATAATTTCAACGCGCTGATTGGCTTAGAACACATCAATTAATCCCAAACCTTGCAGAAATTTGAAATGGAGTGCAGGCTCGAGCAATTTTTGTAGTCTTTGAAAAATTTACTTGTGCTTATTTTTTCCAAATTGGACTCGAAATAATTTGATTACCTATACAAATTTGATCTCTTGATTTTTGCGAATAAAATTTTAACCTTAGTTACAGTTAATACACCCTTCGTTTTGGCTTTGGTTTTTTGATGTGACAGTGATATCAGGACTTCTTTAATTTGAATATCCAGACTTCTCCGAAAATAACGTGTTGCGTGACTTCAGAGTTATTTCTTTGTCCACAGGCTTCTAAACAGAATTTGCAACCAATGGGCTCACGATAATTCACAACTATTTTAATCTAGCGAATGAGCTCTCCCTTGATTAGAAAAGTAATATCAAGGTTTAAAATGAATGATTTGCCTGATAATATCAATTAGTTCTATGGTCTCAGGACGGAGTCATTTGGGTGGTGGTTGCGACGTTTCGACTGCTTACTGCTTAGTCTTCTTCAGACGATAATTATTTGCCTTGTGAAAAAACAGCAACAACAACAACAATAATAATAAAACGTGTATCCCTATTTGATAAAGCTCTTATATTTAACAATTATTCGCCGAAGGCGAAGTGATTATCGGTGAATATTCGTCTCGGTGAATATTCACCGATAGTCACTGAGCCTGAGGCGAATAATTGTTTTAGTATAAATACAAATGCACAGGTGATTATTTCAAAAAAGAAAAGAAAAAGCATTTTACAACACGAAAAAAATTTGTTTCATCAAAAGCGCGCGAACGACTGGCAGCCATTTTGTTCGTCGAGGTGATTATCGGCTGATAGTCCGAGATAGCGAACCAATAAGAGCGCGCGATTTTGTATAATCACCCGAGTATTTATACTAAACTGGTTTAACATCGATGTCAGTTTGATCGAGCGCTTGTGAAGTACTTGCCGCATGCGCAGTTATTCCCTTGTTCCAGCTGTTTTTTTCAGTTAACTCTTGCAGGCAGAATTACTTGCTCCTGTCAACATTGTGTCGTGATCAACTCTTATAAATAAGGTGCCGATAGCCCATCTGAGCTGTTTACTCTGGGAGAGGTTTCTGGAAATTTAATTAGTCTGTTCGGGTCAAGTGCATTGTACTCGATTATAGTGAAGATTCCGCACTCATGGCCTGAGGTGAAATTTTAGTAACGACTTTTGGGCCTTCAGTTACCAAGGTGCAAGAGATACCGTCCGTTCTACGCCTACGCGTCGGCGTTGGTCGAGAAAACTACTGGACTGTTATTCGGATGGCGGCTCCGTTTTGAATCGGCTTATCTAAACTAGAGCTGAACTCGAGATTGTGCGGAGCAGTTACAGACATCCAAATACTTCAAATTGTCTGGATTATGTTACTCGACGCTCTATAGGAATTAGTATTGAATAGCAGGACTGCATTCTAACACGAATCAAAAGCTCTTTTTGTTTTCTAATATGGATTTTGAAATCATAGAACACATAGTGGTCACGCACATCAAGGCAAAGAATATATCGTTCACGTTTCTGGATTGACTTTCATTAGCCAAAGAGCCACATATCGAGAACTAAACCGTATAGTTAAACAAACTGAATCACAGTACAGTTCTGTTCAGTACTTTACAAAGAATGGCCACACTGCATGGTTTGGTCCACAGATGAAAACGTTAGAACCACACAGTACAGTAAAACAAACAGTACCATAATACAGTTCGGTTCAGTAGCTTTACAAAGAATGGTCACACTGCATGGTTTGATCCACGCATGAAAAAGGTAGAACCACACTGTACAGTAAAACAAACAGTACCACAATACAGTACTGTTCAGTAGTTATTCAAAGAATGGTTACACCGCATAGTTGATCAACAGATCGACAGATGCGGAAAAAGTTAGAGCCACACTGTATAGTAAAACAAACAGTACCACAGTATGGTGTACTATTTAGCAACTTTCGTTAGGGGTTGGTCAGAACTACTGAACATGAGATTTCACGATGAATTGTTGACGCTCTTGAGTATGGTTTGCTTACCTGAGAGTACAAACGATTTCGGAGTCATACATATGCCATCATCGTAGGTCGGCAGTTGTTTGCAATTGTATTTCTCTGGCCAGGGTATATCACTGCAATCGGCTTTGACTCTTTCGCAGACTGATCGGCATGGTGCTATAGGGCCGGTGGTAGGTATCCCCGTGTCGTTGTGGATGCAGATCGGATAATGGATCGTGCAGGCGAAGAAAAGCAAAACCTCCGAACACAGCGATTTCAATCTATGAGCGAGATCCCATAGCGACTCGTTCAACTTTTTCTGCTCTAATCTGAGAGCGAGATCCCAAAGAGTCTCGTTTATTTCTTTCTGGTTCAATCGAGCGAGATCCCATAATGACTCGTTCACCTCTTTCTGCTTTTCATGTCCAAATAAATTCGGCAGCCGGGTTAGGTTATATGGAAGGAATTTACACCATTGCTCATTGATGGGTTCGCATCTCTGCAAATCTTCCTGACCGTTGGTCAAACGATCAACGAAACACACCAACAAACAAAGCAAGAAAATCTTCATTTTTCCCACACGGTCCAATATTAACACCTCATTGGTATTGAATGCCAGACCCAAGGGTTGATACGAGAATTATCTACACCGGTCATGCAGACACGTCGTGACAATAGATCATCAAGTGAATGTTTGCAATTGCTATGGTTTAATTAGGCCACTCGTTTGACACGGTGTATGGCTTTCTCAGAGTTGTGGCACATACAATAACTGAAATATTTGACTTGTATGGAGAGGTCTCTTTAACAAGTTCCAAACAAACCAATGAAACAGACGAAACATATATACTTAATGCCCTACACACTTGATGCAAAGTCAATCTTTCAAGTTTAATCATTAAACCTTTTTATAAGTAGAAAAACTGGAACACAACTTCTTATGCAATTGCGATTTCACGTCACCTTTTTAAACTCAAGTCAAGTGCTTGGCAGTGAAAAGCGCATAAAGTTTGATAAGGCAAAGGTCAGTCTATATAAAGCTTTTAATGCTACTGTAGATTAGGTTTCAAAAACTAATTCTTTTTCAACGTTCAAGATACAGGATTAAAGTTCAAAATTCCATCTCGTAAAAGAAAAAAACACTATGGCAACAATTGAACTCGCCGAGTGTTCTGTTCAGTAGCTTTCTCAAGGTATGGAAATTTTTCATGCATGGGCTTGTTCTCACTACAGTTACGTAAGAACCATATAAGAAACTTAAGTCTGATTTTCTTCGCATACTAACACATCAAAATTTACAATTCCAAAATCCATTGGTTTCTCTCTGTTTTTTTTTTTCTTTTGGGCACTTTTCCAGCGGACCATTTCACAGAATACTCACAATCCATCAGGAAAAGGGTTTCATTGTCTGATATCTCGTGCTGGTATGCGTTCGCTAGTCTAGGACTGTCTGCATATTGGAGATAACACATATATGTAGACGATTTTATAAAAAGAAAAGGGGTGAATGTAAATAATGATAATGATGAGCTTTTTCCATGTAAAAAGAAGTATGACCAAATGCCTTTCTATAAGAAAATACTCAACCAGCGAGTTTTATTTTAGCCATATACACAAAATTAAATATAATAAAGAGAATATACCACTTAAGAAAACAGTACTGCTGAAAGCTCCCTTACACCGCAGAGGTTTTTTTTTCTTGTCGTCAGAGAGAGAAGGGAAATGAGGGCTGGCGAATGGTCCTTCAAAAACTCTGGGTCTCGCAAAATTTTACTCAAATTTCACGGGTCTCGCAGTCTCGTTTTTTAGCGGTTATGTGCGTCTCGCAGTCTCGATTTTTATACGAAAGAGTCTCGCACTCAAAACACTTTGAAGTCTCGGTCTCGCAATCTAAAAAGTCAAAATGTCTCGGGCTCGCAAAGAAAAACGCTTGTCTCGCCGTCTTACAAAGTCTCACATTTACCATTCGCCGCTCGAGAAATGGATTGGCGTTCGGTCGATTTTTTTCTTTTTGCGCACGCAGATTGCGGATGTGAGCGATGAATAAGGCGATTTTGCGGATTTGAAAAACATTGAGGATCGTTGATAAAATGATCAAAGGCCTTTCAGGACTTATTGTGACCCTGCTAGCTTTATCTCGACGCGTTTGCTAGTAAACAATCGCGCACAAGGACCACAGAGGAATTACAAGAACTCAAGTTCAGTTGGAAAATACCTGTAATGTTAGATATGTTCAGTACTAAAGTCTCATCATTTATTTGCGGATTCGAACGTGAACAACGTTTTCATCGGATCAACGATTTTAAAAGTCTTAATTACGTAATTGTCGATTTTCATGCCCCTATTTCACCCCCCTCTAATAGGAACCAATTTAGTTGATTGCCAGTTGAACACAACAATCAAACGTAACACTTTGGATCTTTTTTCAGTGTAGCACTGAAGAGTCACGCCCAATTATTTTCGTCTCAGCATACGTCACTCTACAAACCTCTTATCTTAGGCACGTTTCCGGTTCTTTGAAGAGCGCATTATTCTTGCATTGAATCCGGCATTGAATACAAATCCTTAACCGTATGAATCAGTTCAAACCATCTGCCAAATATATCCAATAACTTCTGTTGCATTAACATGGTTTAGACAGTGTCTTATGTAAGGAAACAAGATCACTAGAATCCGACCGAACGCAATACGCAGTAATTTTAATCTATCTGTCTGTTTTAGTGTTGTGGTATTTTTTAGTTTTCATTTTTCGTGTGGTATTTGTGTTTTTTTTTTCTTCGTGACCAAAAAGAGGTCAAAGTTATGAGCGCTTAAGAATGATATCAAACCTTCTGCACCACAGTAAAAACTTATCACGCACGTACATTCAACTTAAGTTGCGGCAACGGTTTTCATTGGTCACTTTTCGTGCAATTTCCGTTGCTTTACGGCTTAATCTTCAAGTTGAAACGACAATCGTTCTAGCAAGTATTCACTTCTAAATGCCCTTCTGTCACTAATTCAGTAGAAGCTCGGAAGGCACACGAAAATGGAAATAACCGTTGAAACTGACTGTGCACGGAACGTGCAATTTAATGATTGATCATCAACAGAAAGAAATCAAACAAGTGCAAATTAAAAATTGCTTCCTGTTCTTTCAATTTCTTCACAAACTGTAGAATGTCGCAGTCAGAGACAAGCACTGAACTGAGGATAGTCACCAAATGGCAGAAGTTAGTACGTGTCAGAAAATGTACCTTCCGTTTATTGTCTTTATACTGGTTTTAAGCGATTTTTGCTGTCTTCCTAGAGCAGAGTGCGTACCCGACCTTTTTTTGAACGACATTTACTTCATGTTAGTAGCAGCAGAATCTGGCTCATTTCGCTTAAGCTCCCGTCTCCTCCCTCCTGAGGAACTTCAGAACGCTTGCCTGCGCTCTGTTCACATGCGTCTCCTTGCTGACGTTATTTTTTAAACTAGTTTGATCTGGACCGTCTTCGTTTGTCCAAAACAGTTGTCAAAATCAAGTTGCATTGGAGGTGAAATATTTTTTGAACCTCATGTTGAGCTTTCTAGAGCTACGTATATTTCAGTGACTTTACAAAGAATAGTCACACTGCATGGTTTGATCCACAGATGAAAAAGAACCACACTGTATAGTAAAACAAACAAAACCACAGCACAGTACTGTGCAGTAGCTTTACAAAGAATGGTCACACTGCATGGTTTGATCCACAGATGAAAAAGTTAGAACCACACTGTATAGTAAAACAAACAGTACCACAGCACAGTACTGTGCAGTAGCTTTACAAAGAATGGTCACACTGCATGGTTTGATCCACAGATGAAAAAGATAGAACCACACTGTATAGTAAAACAAACAGTACCACAGCACAGTACTGTTCAGTAGCTTTACAAAGAATGGTCACACTGCATGGTTTGATCCACAGATGAAAAAGTTAGAACCACAAGCAAGACAATTCTAGGCCTAGGCCATATACTGGAAAATGTCCAATATATAATCCAAAATAGTTTCCCTGTACAACAGATAACTGTTTAATTTCTAACTTTACAACATGCTTTACGTGCCCAAGTCTATCTTTAGGCTGGTTCTTTTATTGTGAATTACATTAATAAATACTTCTATCATCATATGTACATGAATGTTGTTTGTTGAATTACACACTTCTAGGCCTATTTTACAAATTAAGTATGATTGGTGGAATCTAGCTGGCACGTGCATAACCATTGGTTCATCACGTGATAATCATGCCCCTGTATAAATGATTGTTCTATGGGTAACTGCTCTGAAAAATTGTTTACATTGCCAGATCTAATCAAAGCTTATCTACTACATGTTTATTTATTAGGCAAAAAACCAGAAGATACTAATGGCTTTGATTTACCGTCTGCTCGATGTCCCTAGGTAGGTTCGACAAGCTAACAATCTAATATTGTAATTAATAATATGCAAAGCCTACCCTATTTCAGACCAAAACGTCCAATGGTGATACAGTCGAAGCTGTCCTTGCGACCGCTCTCATAATCGAGCAGGTCTAGTTATGACCACCTAAGTTGTGAAATCCCGTTTAAACTTCACTCTGTAATGAAAAGGTCTCGTAAGCAACCGCTCCCGTGAGCCACCGCGGCCACTTTTGAGAATTACCAAGTGGACTTTTCCTTTGGTTTTTTGTTTTTTTCCCCAACCACCCCCCCCCCCCCCCCTCCCCCACTATCACTTTTCTAATGGTCCGTCCCTAAGCTCTCATAAGCGACCACTCAAAGAGTCGGATTCGCCTAACTCAACACTTTCAACAAGTTTTCAACCTCAACAAGTTTACAAATCTCTTCTTTGGCTGGCAAGAAAACTGATACTTTTGATACTACAGCTATTAGACTATTAATAACCACGCGTTTTTATATTGCGCAAGCTTTAGCCAATAAGATTAAAGCTCTCGTAAACGACCAAGTTCGGGAACGACCACGTTTTCGAATTCCAGGCCTGGTCACTTACGAGAGCTTCTACTGTACAAAGTTTTAGACTTTTTTAAAAATGGGTCAAACACCTTACCCATCGGCCTCCATAAACCTAACTAGTGTTTACGGTGGAGTAAGGGACGGACCATTAGAAAAGTGATTAGTGGGGGGGGGAAACAAAAAAACATATTCATGCGAGGGAAAATGCCAAGAAAAAAAATTCATGCAAAGAAGAAGGTAAAAAAATCATGCAGAAGGAAGGTCCAATTGTGACTTTTTCACACGTAGTAAAAAAAAATTCGTGCAGAGGGGTTCACCTGAAAAAAAAATTCCTGCACAAGCAGTGAGCGAAAAAAAAATTCGTGCAAGCTGAAAATTCCCCACCCCCCTCCATCACTTTTCAAATGGTCCGTCCCTAAACACTAGTTAGGTGGAAGTACGAAGGCTACTAGCGTTTAAAAGGTTTAGTTCCCATCATTATGAAATGCTTCGACAACTTGTTTACTCCACGAAGGCGTTATGACAAGACCCCGTGGTAACGTGACGCTGGGAGTTCCTTTTTTCCCGCCAAAATGGCATTCGTTTTGGCGTGTTGCACACTCACGGTTGGAAGCATTCGTACTCGCAGTAAACCCTAAAAATCCTCTAGTATGAGCTGCCGGTAAAAATCGAACGAAAGGCCTTTAAAATTGTAATCAATTTAAACAAATCGCCGTAATATAGGTTCCACTAAGCTATCTACACTAATCTATCAATCACTGCTCAAGACGATTCGTTGCCATGACAATTCTTCCTGTTCATTGAGCTGGATTCCAAGGGTTCATTATTCCAGTTCTTTGCACAATGATGTCCTGCAAAAGCTTCAGTAAAACGCCACATACTTTTGTTCCTCAGACATTGTTTCTCACACTTTCTTCTCGGTCTAGAAAACTATGAATTCTTTGCAGTCCATTCTACTTGAGTTCAACACTTTGATTTTTGCCTTTGTCTCTATTAGAAAGCTTCCTTTTTCACTTAGTTGAAATGATCTGCAACAGAATATACAATAAGCAAGTGTCAAGCACTCTTGCCCAATCACTATTTCTGCTTACGACACTAATTTAACACTGGCATGTGGCTGGTTCCGAGGGCGGGCACGATTAGGCGAATCCTGGGTTCTGATTGGCTACCCGAGCGCGCACGATGTGCTTTTCTTGCCAACGAGAGTAAAATAGATTTATGAGCCGCGCGCTTCACGTTTGGGCCATACATCCGAGCGGAAAAAACGAGGATCCGTAACTTACAGTACGGACCGAGAAAACGAGCTAGGTTTGTAAGATATTTATTATATCTCTGGAGAGATTTTGGCGACCAAAACAAACTTTGTAATTTAGCGGGTCGTACAGTGAAGTGCGGCCCGCTAAATTAACCAATCACGGCGCGCGTGTTATCTGAGAAATATAATAATCGGGAATATCGCCCACTATTTACTAATTGAATGAAAATTTAGATGTTTTAATGAAGGAGGAAAACCAGCGCAGCAAAGAGAGAAACAACAACAAACCCAGCAAACATGCCGTCCAGGAGAGCAAACCAGGAACAGAGAGGTGTGTGTTGGGGGTAGGGGGGTGAAGTTCGATTGATTTCACATCTGCCCCACCCTCTGGTCCCACTACAGTCTCTACTTTCTTTGCTTGGAGTCCTCAAAGTATCAGCGTGTGTGTTCCTTTATCACCATACCCTGCCCAAAGGTTACAACCCTCGGAAAGAAGTGCACACTGGCCATGCTGGCCTTAAAAACGAGAGAAGAAGTTTTCTTACTGTGGGGAAGTTTCTAAAGAAACTAAAGCTACGTCGGTGGGGAATTGAAACACAAGAAATTGGGATAATCAAACGAATTGATAAAGTAAACGTCAGCACCCCCCTCTTTTACCTCACGGTGGTACAAATTACTTTATCAACTTGTTTGATTATCCCAGTTTCTCAAGGAGTTTTCTTAGCCGCGTGCGCTCTCCTCGCGTGGCCCTCGAAATTCGCAGCACCTACCACGCAGACAATCAACTCTAACGTAACCAAAGCATTACTTCACCTTTAAAGGTGTCGACGTTTTTTACCAGCTCCCTCAGAGTTTTTCCTCGTCAGGCGCCTCGTTAGTCGTCTCTCCCATTTTTTAAACTTGTCAACCCAGGCCCTTTCCCACCTTTCCACCAAACCGGTTTCTGGAGACAGGATAAGCTTGTTTTGGGACACATCCTCGTGACCCGCTACCAGGACCTCAGGGATGGTGACGTCAACCTCTGGACAGTTACAGTTGGTCTTGGTGTGTAGTTGGATCGTGTCCCCCCTTCGAATCCTGATTTGTCCTTCTTGTATCACTCTTTGGACGGTAGCTGTGATGATTCTTTCACCTCCGCGGGTAGCGACTGACTGGGTACGCACCTTAAGCGCTGCAAAACAACAGCAGAGGATTTCAATTTTCAACTGCAATAACATTCCTGCAAAAATGTCAACGCTCTTATTGGCTGAGAGCAGAAATTGAGAAAACGAGCAGAAACAGGAACCCATTAATGGGCTTCTGGCACAAAGTTGAAATTCAGAGCAGAAATTTCAAATTAAATTTTTGCATGTATGTTACTAATACGTAATCAATTGATTTCGAGTAGAATTTTGTATAAATAAGCACATTGCCCATGTCAAAGAGAAACTGTTTTGAATTTTTTGATTCTGAATCGTGGAGTTTAAAGCGTTTTGCAATCGATATATCTGGTTTCTTTGGATCTTATAGCTCTTTTTAAAATCCGGGTCAAGATTTACTGAAAGGAAATTGAAATATTGCGCCGATATAGAGCCCATTCACTCACGTTATTAGCGGGCACGTTTTTAACGAAAACAAAAGAAGGTGTTTGCATAAGAATAGAATTTAATTCCTGGAGGATCAGTTTGAGACACCAACATGGTCGCGTTTTCTTTGTTTGGGAACACCAACATGGCTGCCGTCATGTGCATACGCTCCATCGCAAGGTAATAGGTTCTAATCGCGTTCGAGCCTGAATTATTTTCACGTTTTCTTTGCAACTACTTAAATTGTTTACATAACTACGACAATGTTTCACTTGTTCAACCTTTCTTCCCCAGTTCACATATATTCACATTCAGAAATGAACTCGTTAACTTACCGAAACTATACGCATTTTCCTGGTACAATTGGAAGTTTAACCGACTTTTGATGCACTGACAGGACACTGCAGAGACAAAAACAAAATTCACGGTTGGCATAAAGTAAAATTTTCTTCAAAACACTGTAGCAAATAAAAATTAATAAGTAAAGTTCATTAGGTGTTTTGTGATTGTTTCCCAATGCCAATCGCTGACGCCGTTGAAGCAAACACGTGCGTTCATGTGTATGCCACACCCGCAAATTAACTTAAGAACTATGTCCATGGCTTGAATTTGGGTTAAGTCGGCATGTATAGTCACACGCTGTTGCTGTTATATTTTCCATCCTTAATGTGTGTAGTGTAAAACAGCGTGATCCTAACTTTTCATACGTGGATAAAACCGTGAAGTGTGACTAATGGTTCTTCGCTTGGAGAGCCATTGAACGAAAGCTACTAAACAGTACTGTGCTGTGGTACTGTTTGTTTTACTATACAGTGTTGTTCTAACGTTTTCATCTGTGGATCAAACCATGCAGTGTGACTATTCTTTGTAAAGCTACTGAACAGTACTGTACTGTGGTACTGTTTGTTTTACTATACAGTGTTGTTCTAACGTTTTCATCTGTGGATCAAACCATGCAGTGTGACCATTCTTTGTAAAGCTACTGAACAGTACTGTACTGTGGTACTGTTTGTTTTACTATACAGTGTGGTTCTAACGTTTTCATCTGTGGATCAAACCATGCAGTGTGACCATTCTTTGTAAAGCTACTGAACAGTACTGTACTGTGGTACTGTTTGTTTTACTATACAGTGTGGTTCTAACGTTTTCATCTGTGGATCAAACCATGCAGTGTGACCATTCTTTGTAAAGCTACTGAGGAGCACAGTATTGTACTGTGGTACTGTTTGTTTTACTATACAGTGTGGCTCTAACTCAGTTTTTCATCTGCGGATCAAACCATGCAGTGTGACCATTCTTTGGAAAGCTTCTGAGAGAAATATAAGTGTCATTGTCTGTTTTGCTCTGTGGTATGGTTGTATTCAGAATTTTATTATCTGTACGTGTGAACGGAACACCACTTCCTTGGATGAATAGTAAAATAAGCGAATCAATGAGAGAACGAGACTGGTCTCATCGAAAAGCACGGAAATCGAACTCAGTCAGACACTGGAACACTTACAGGAAACTGAGGAACAAGGTAAACCGCTTAGTAAAATCTGCCAAGACGAAATATTACTGTGATATGATTGAGGAAGCCAAAGGGGATCACCAAAAAATGTGGAAAGCTGTAAACGAAGTTTGCAATCGTAATTCAACCTCAGAAAATGTTCAATGTATCATCTCCGATGGCATCCAGCACACCACGCCGAAATCCATTGCTTCTGCTTTGAATAGCTTCTTTGCGTCTACAGGCAGGCGCCTGGCTGACAAAATAAGGACAACCTGGTCGAATCGCAACCTGGTCTTAAAGCAACCGTTATCTCAGCTCCAGTTAACTGAGTTAGAGGAATCGTTTGTGCTTCAGCAGCTTACCACTTTGAAGGCACACAAAGCAATTGGTTTGGACAAAATCAGTGCGAGACTGCTGAAGAGCTCTGCTAATACGATCACACCATCTGTCACTAAGCTGTTGAATCTATCGATTCGTACTGGTAAATTTCCTAAATTGTGGAAGTGCTCCAAAATTACAGCTTTGTTTAAATCTGGTGACCGAACAAATGCGTCGAACTATCGACCTCTCTCTATTTTACCTACACTCAGTAAAATTCTTGAGAAAGCTGTGCATTCACAGTTGTACCAGTACTTACTTACGAACAATCTACTCACAAGTAAATAGTTTGGATTCAGGAAGGGGCTTTCTACTGTATCTGCTTTGACATCATTTGCCGATGAAGTCTTATTCAATATGGAACCAGGTAAACTATGTGGGGCCGTGTTTTTGGATTTAACCAAGGCCTTCGACACTGTGGACCACGGAATTCTGTTACGTAAGCTTTCAGAGATTAGTTTATGTGAGAACTCGCTTCAGTGGTTTCGCTCTTACATCACTGACAGGAAACAGCGCACATGTTGTGGGAATGAGTTGTCTGATGAGTTACCAGTCACCCACGGGGTCCCTCAGGGAAGTATCTTGGGTCCCCTGCTATTTGTCATCTACATCAAAGATTTGCCAAGCGTTCTAGATGCCTGTCAAGCGTCACTCTATGCAGACGATACGGTGATCTACTACTATGGGTCTTCCTCCCAGGAGCTGATTGACAAGCTCAATCAAGACCTCCTGGCGGTGGCGAAATGGCTGAACGAACATAAATTAACACTGAATCTGGACAAAACCAAATGTATGCTCATAGGCAGTAACAGGAAACTAGAGAGCAAAGTTGCTCTAACTGTGTCAATTTTTGATCATTATGTGAACGGTGTTACTTGTTTTAAATATCTTGGAATTTTAATATCGTCTGATTTTACCTGGACAAATCATGTCGAATACATGGCAGGAAAAATTAACCAAAGGCTTGGCCTACTTAGGCGCATTAAGCATTTATTAAATAGATTTAGGCAAACCTAAAAGCGGAGCTCCTCACACAGTCCCTCCAAAAATGCTTGAAAACTTGTAGAAAGATCTCAGCTTTATGCTTATGTCCCTCCAAAAACGCTTGAAAACTTGTAGGAAGAAAATTTTTCCTCCAAAACCGCTATGAATAATCCGTTTCTTCAGCAAAACATTGTAGACTACTGTAGACTGCTGGCTGCAGGTTGTGTAGCCGCGGCAAGCCGCGGAAAGCGCGCGAAAAACAAAGCCTCGTTTCGGTTTAAGACCTTCTAAATATCCCGGATGACTATGGCCGCCATGTTGGGGCAACATCGTCGTCGTCGTCGCTAGGCGCACGCGCCCGCGAGCTATGCCGCTAGCCACGATGACCATGAAAAATCAAACGCATGGTTTTCTCAATTTCTATCCTCGCACGGTAGTTATGGGGCTCCGCTCTGCGGCTCTTCGAGCCGCTGTGGAGCTCCGCTATTACCGTTTAGGGCGCGCATTCTTTTTTATAAAAGTCTTGTCATGCCCTTATTCGAGTACGCAGATCTAGTTTGGGGTGACAAGCATAATGTAACGTTAATGTCTAGCCTACAAGTTTTGCAAAATAAGGCGGCTAAAATAATTTTAGATCGACCGCTGTATTCATCTGCGTCGCATGCATTAGCGACTCTGAAGTGGATAACATTAGAGAAAAGGCGTTTCCAGCGAAGATGTGCGCATGTATATAAATGTCTAAATGGACTTATAAATCATGAATTGACTTTAGTAACACAGCAACATCAGCATAATTATAACACCAGACATAAAGTCAATCTCAGACTCCCCTGCGTTAGAAGGAATTGGGGAAAACAAAGAACTGCCTATCACGCTGTAAATGATTTTAATTCTCTCAGCCAGATAATACGAGACTCTGCCAATGTAAATATTTTTAAGCGACAGGTTTTTAATTTTTTAATGTAAGTGTTTTATAAATTTCTTATTTTTAGTCCTCTTAATTTTTAGAATTTTTTTTTTTTAAATTCAATGTAGATATTTTAGTTTTTAGTATTAATCTTTGAGGTCCTTTTCGAAAACCACATGTAAGTGAAAAAGTTTCCTCAATAAAGATTATTATTATTGTAGCCAAAGTCGTTTGTGAATGGCGGTAAGCTTTTTTCATGAGCTGGTGTTTGTTTTAAACGTCACAAAATATTAATTCTTCGGGGTTTTTTCATCAAAGTTGCTCTCGAAGCTAATAATGATAATAAAAGAGGTTTGGATAAAGAACTTTCCGGCAACAACTTTAATTTATACAACCGCTCTTTTTGATATCGAAGAAGGCCGCCTTTGAAATCAAATGTTTATAAACACCGCAATATCCGCTCCTTTGTTTAGCCAACGTAATTTGTGAATCGTTATAAATGTAGTCCTCTGAAGGTCATCCCCTTTCGCTCTAAAGCAAGGCAAACAGGGATTTTAAGCACGAAAAGACTTGTTGCCGCGAGGTAAGTTTGTTATTAGACGATTGGCACAACCTTGCACAAGCTTGCTAACGATTAAAGTGCTTCCAAAGATTACAATTGAATAAATGAACAGTAACGGCGTTTCGTTAGCTCAGTTGGTTCTAACTTACGGTGCCGACAAGCGTTAAACGAGGCGTAACTGAATGTCAAAATCGATTTCACCTCCAACACGAATCAATTTTTTCTTGTGAGTAATTTTATTCATTTCGTCGACTTTGCGAGAACTGACTAAGGCGGAATCCAGAAACAAATTGAGTGATAAAAAAACCAGAGTTGTCTTTGCAGACAGTCCGGGATAGCTCCCCTTGCGACCATAGTTTGGAGTCAGTTTGATTGTTGACTTCTGAGCGATATTACTCAGATTCGATCCCCCGCCTTAACAAATAACCTACCAATATAGACACATAATTGCAAAGCGGGGTTCATAGGGCACCGAAGTTAAACGGATCGAAGACAGCGCTGATAGCAAAACGCAATTACAAGCACTTGCCGACGAAACTGTTCGTGACAGGCGTGTAAATCCATTATTGTGTAGGAACTTAAATTGTTTGAGCTAATGAAATAGTTCGCATTTTTTTTTTGTCAAATCCGCCCCCTGCACGGGTGATTCCAACAAAAGAATCTTAACGGAAACAACTGGGACTTTCTGTGTATTTGCAAAGCGGTCGAAGAATCCACTTTTTTATGTAATCTTGAGTTTATAGTGAATCAAACGTAGCTAATCTGTTTGAAGCGTTTTAGTGTTAAGTTACGTTAAGTTCTCGTCAGTAGAACTATCAGAAGAATTTCAATTGGAGGCTATCCTGCCATTTGTCAAAGCAAAAACGATGACAGTAAGGAAACAAAAACGAATTTGATGGCAACCGATGGAAGTCTTAAAGACGACGTCGACGACAATGGGAACAGCGGCGGGGCGGTGTTTGGGCAGGAAGAAATACGCTGGGTAATTTCCATATTTTTCAGTCGCAAAAAAGAAAAAGTAATACCACGAAACTGATTCTACAAGGAAAAATGTCCATTCTTGTTGCCCTTTTGTAACAACCGCATATTTTCTCAAAAAAGTTTCCCACACCGATTTTAAGATGTGAAGTAAACATCTCGCCCAATAGCGGATTAGTGATAAGTGAAAATGATATATTTTCTTTCTTTTAGTTCATCAATTGGTGAAGTTAAAATCTAGCACTCCAGCAATTCAAAGCAAAAAGATGGTCACCGAAAACTGAAAGTAAAGTAAACATGAGATATAGAATCCGGGTAGGCTTGTCCTTATCTTGTTAAACTGTATACTAATCTTTGGGTCTTCTTCATTGATACAATGGAAATAGCCAAGAAAAACGAAGTTACTTTGACAACTTCGTCGGAGATTGTAACCGCAAAGTTTTGAAAAGAGTTTTTCAAAGATTAACGGAGTGCATCCTTTAAGAAACCCAAATTTTAATCCTCAAAAATTGTTAACTTACCTTATAAACTCGCAAGGCATTTTTATATATGGAATTTATGTGAAGGCTCGAACCGTTTTCGGCCCTACCGTGTCACCTAGCAACGAACATTCCATTTTTAGCTTTGTCGATGCAACCCACAAAGTAACAAAGAAGGGTTATTAAATTCACCGGGAACATTTTTAAGATATCATATCCTGGATTATTATTTCTGGCTTTATTCATTTTTATACCTTTGAATGATTTAGATACCAACCAATTGTCGGTTTTTTGCAATATCCGGTGGAAATATTTTTGGTGTTTGAGAAGGGCTCAGCGAAAATTGATGCGCTTTACAGGATTTGTCAACAATGGCGGAATTGTCCCTTGCAATTAAAAACCGACGAAAAACCATTTCATCGTTTTACTACCGGAATTCATATTTGAGTCTTGCCATATCACGGTTCCCTTTAAACTTTCATCTGCGGGCAAACCAAAGTAAAAACTAGATAGTGTGACCACTTCTTCTGAGTTGTACTGTATCATGGCACCGCTCTGTTCAACTTTTCCATCTGTGGATCAAACCGTGACGTATCCATTCTTTTGAAAGTTACTATAAAGTACTGTACTGTGGTACTTTTTTGTTTTAAAACAGAGTGTGGTTCTCACTTTTTCATCTGTGGATCAAACCACGAAGTGTGACCATTCTTTGTAAAGCTACTGAACAGTACTGTACTGTGGTACTGTTTGTTTTACTATACAGTGTGGTTCTAACTTTTTCATCTGTGGATCAAACCATGAAGTGTGACCATTCTTTGTAAAGCTACTGAACCGTACTGTACTGTGTTGCTGTTTGTTTTACAATAGTGTGGTTCTAACTTTTTCGTCTGTGGATCAAACCATAGTGGGACACCTTCGTTTGTTTTACTCTTCAGTTTTTCAGTGTCGGAAATCCTCCGAGCAGTGCATTGCATGTTCCTCGCAAAGAATTTTGTTACTTTTTGTCAAAGTTGGTATTTTGCGTAGTTGATTAATCTTCTTTTTGCCACCTTAAAACGTTTTTTGGATTAATCTTTTTACTCACAAGCGATGAAATCAAAATGCTTGTTGAAGCGCTAGGTAAACGTTACAGAGACATTCTTTAAACGTTTTACGCTTATGCAAACAACAAGTGCATGTCTTTGGACTCGCTTTTAAGTTGATTATCAGTTTTTGGCATGAAGTCTTGTTCGTCATCTTTGCATTCTTTATTTATACACGACGAGAGATAAAAGCAATTTGGATGCGTTTGGAGTCTTGTAAATTGGAAGTTTTGATGATTAAAATAAAACATTAAATTAAATTTAAAAAAATATGACATGAATGCCAGAATTGAAATACGAATAAATAAGACACGACTAACACTCAACAGCAATTAAAATCTTGGACATGCCATGGCATATAGTCGCGTTCCCTGACATATTTGTCCTTTTTACATTGCGGCAAAAAGATAAATGTGTTGCGAATTCCGTAGAATAATTGGAAACAGCATTCCAAGATACTGCGCCTTATTTAACTAATTGAATTTCAAAGAAGGTTACTTTTCCTAAAAGACAAGGGTGAAATCTGCAAGCAACTTGCGAGGATAAAAAACCAACCAAAAGCTACCCTTCTGTATAGGTTTCTCGACCCTCTTGCGCAATGATTTGCAAAACGGTTTATGAAAGAAAAAAAACTCGGTGCAATTGAAGCCGACGCAAATTGCAAGCATCAATTCTATTTTTAGTGAACTAAATTCACAGAGCAACCTTACATTTCAGGGTTTTTCAGTTTTCTGTAAATTCAACGAAGAACGTGTGCCGACCATGTTTGAAACGGCTTATAAACAAATGCGCATAAGACGCGTGTATGCTCAAACGTTATTTCTAATGTCAAGTTTTGCATTTTTGTGATTTCATTGCTGAAGTTTTTCAGGAATAACGACTGTATTTTCTGAGTTCAGTTTATGAAAATTCCTTACAATGTTCTCTCTGTAAAGGGGTCAATTTACCGGCGAATTTTTGGATATTCAAAACCATGGAGTTGGTCGGTTTGATTGAGGAAGATTTTTGCCAGTGGAGAATGAAACTAAAGAGTAAACTTACCTGAACTCACAAAAGATTCGGGTTTGACGCACACGTCTGTGTCGTACAAAGGTAGGTCTTCACATCGCACGTGGCCAGGCCACTGCCGTTTGTATCTCCTGATGGTTGGAAGACAGTCACGCTTTACTTGTTCACAAACCTCACGGCATGGCCGAATTGGCTGCGAAAACTCAAGCGCGCAGATGGGCAGATAATACGAGCAAAGAAAAAACGCAGCATATTTGGAGCAGTTGATTGTAACGAGATCTCTGTACTGGTCGATGACGACCTTCCGCGCGTTCTCTTGCGACAGATGCTCAGCAGCGTTCGGAAACATGGTGGAATTGTACGGTAGCTGCTTGCAGAGCGGGATCCATATGTCTTCGCACCTTCGGGTTTCCGTCAGTTTTTGATAGGTCGATTCGACTATTGATACATGAAGCGCTAGGAAAATTATCACCAACGCCATTGTAGATTCGAATATTCCTCGCTTGGTTACTTGCTTGCTGACTTAATGAAAGGTACGCCTTGGGTTCTCACGTTTATGAGCGCAATTTGTGTTTACTTAGCTCCTTATATACCCTAAGTGGCTTGATGTTGGGCCGGCGCGTTCATATATATCAACGCATTCATGTGAATTAAAGGCCGAGGATTAGAAGAGCCTCTAATTGTCGGCCTCGCACAAGCTTTATTATCTTGTCAACACTCAAGTGACCTTTCACACAAGTTTAAAAAAGGATTACGCGCACTGCGCTATCGCAAATTATAAAGGATCTTTGAAGTTTAGTGTTGGTATGCCGCGAACTAGCCTTGTGTTAGCGGCGACGAAAGGGTGTTAAATAGGCACAAGCGTGGTGACCGATTTATGGCGCAAATATGTTGAACCCGAAGTAAATCTTGATAAGAAGCGTCATAGTGCTAAGACATTCTTTTTGAAGATCATTTTTAAAGGGGATCTAAAAAATCCGCTTTAAGAAGTATTTTGTAACAAATTTAGCTGGTTAAGTAAACAGTACCACAGTACAGTACTGTTAAGTAGCTTTCCAAAGTATGTTCACACTGCATGGTTTGATCCACAGATGAAAATTAAAAGTTACAACCGCACTACACCATATATTACCAGTACATCAGTAGAAAATGAGAATAATGCGTTCTTTTGGGCAATTAGTGTGATCCTAACTTTTCATCTGTGGATCAAACCATGCAGTGTGACCAAGTGTTCTTTGGAGCGCGACTTCAAACTCCGCAAAAGCTACTGAACAGTACTTTTTCCTGTGGTACGATATTTATGTTTTACTATGCAATGTGGTTCTCACTTTTTCATCTGCAGATCAAATCATGCAGTGTCACCATTTTCTGGAAACCTACTGGACAGTATTGTACTGTGGTACTGTTTGTTTTACTATACAGTGTGGTTCTATCTTTTTCATCTGTGGATCAAACCATGCAGTGTGACCATTCCATTCTTTGGAAAGTTACTGAGCAGTACTCTTGGCCATTCGTTGGTAGTCTAATGTCAAATGTGCCTCGCCATTTTTAAATATTTTAACACCACAGATTTAATGGTATCTTTGCACGTTTGCCTATTAGGAAAGACGAAATAGAATGTTCGCAGTCGTTGGGTGTACAGTTAGCAAATCGCGCTTTACAGAAGTTAAGCCAATTCCAGCTATTGCAGTAGTTTCTTGTGCTCGAGGGGCAAAGCACTGATACATAGCGAACTCTTGAAAATGCATGATCGCTTCTCCGCTGTAGGGCACTTCACAGGAGGTCTAGCAGCACTTGACGGCCTTATGAAGCAAACTGCAATTACTGAATACTACCTGAACGCATTTCGAATTTGCCGAGGGCTGACTTGTTGGTGAGTCGTTTTGCAATGTAATCAGTAAAAGTATTCGGCGCGCATTTTAAAACTTCCGGGCTTATTCGTCGAGAGAATCGATGCACTTTCGACGGGCAACGTGCTTTGCTTTGAACTTGTTCACGTTAATAGCTTACAAACGATGGAATCCCTGAGAATCGAATCAACAGGTAATACTTCTTAGCTGAACACATTTTTTAAATAATAGTTTTACGTTGACAGAATCCCACTTAACAAAATTGACAGATCAGTGATGTGAAAGGTGTAAAGCTGTTTTATTTTGTTTCAATGATTTATCGCATGCCTTGTGGCAAATAGTTTAGAATAAAAAGCATTCCAGTCTATTAAAAGAAAAGTGCTTTTAATTCCTTTGTTGTGAGACATAGCAGCGATTGCACCTACTGTCCGCCCAGTAAATAACCCAGAACTGAAGAGGTGATATTTTTGTGGTCAGAAAAAGATTACAAGTTATAATAGTGCGCTTATAAGCTGCTATCGTTTTCACGATAACTTGAAATCGTTCATTTCCGTGTGCAGATAAAAGATAGAGTTAGCAAACATGGCCCTTAACTCTCGGGCTAAACCTTAGAGCAAGCTGTGTTTGCCTATGGCACAAATTTTAACATACCAACGCGAAGAAATGCACTTTTCATGAAAGGAAGATATTCGCGGTCAAAAGATAATTGATTCTTCTCTCGGTTTCTGTTGCCCATTAACCTTGTCTTTCATGATACCAAAATAGCTATCGTGCAGAATTTTACTGCCCGATTCCATTTTAACCTGAATATCACATAAAAATTGTCCGCGAAGGAAAGTCAAAACTCAGACATTTTTTTAGACAGACAGAGAAGAGGATATATTTTTTGCAAAGCAGTCACTTGGAGTCTATTTTGTACTAAGCTAGCCACGTTATACTTTGACTCGCGAGCAATATAAATAAGTAATTAATCTTTTTTAATTTGTAGTTTGACAAGGTCAGTGAAGGCGGAGATTCAAAATAGAAGTGACTACACGCAATCCTGACAACAACCGCCTGATTACAAAGGACTATTTTTGTACTTTTGCCATTCAGTAGCGTACAAAATAAGCGTTGTTTTCTTAAAGCTTGGAAAGTTGCAAAAAATCTCAAAAATATACGCGTGTTTTGTCGCTCTAGCTTTCCGGGATCTCGCTGCTATGGGGTCAAATTCAAAATGGCAGCATCATTGCACATAAGCACGATACCATGAATTTAGCACTGAAAAACAGTTATCGGAAGAGCCACATCTAGGTTTTTCTATACATGCGACTTCGGAAAATTTTCTTACTTAATTCCCTTTAAATCAGGAGCCCCTTAACGGTTTTTTGAAGCCTATTTTTAGCACGTTTTTCCGTAACCGTGGTGAAATAAACCAGACATGAAAGCCAGAATGGCAGATACAATTTAGATAGTTTGAAGTTGGACAGAAATTACGTTCGTTCAATTTCCAAAGTGACACTTTCTCTGTTACGGCTCCGTGTGTCTTAAGCTTACAAAGGTTCTCCCAGAATGTTGTTCCGGTTATATTTTACAGCGACCTTTTTTTAAAAAGTGATCTGCATTTAATGAACCGATTAGTCTTACATTTGTTTTGACTTTTTAACGCACATTTAATTTCAAGACTTGGCCACTGAATCCCAAAATATTGTATTTGAGAAAGAGTCTGAAAACCCTATTTCTGTAATATTCAAAACAAACATCACTATATACGTTGGTACTATTTTAGTAGCTTCCTGAAAAAATAGTAACACGTTCGGCACGCTTTTATCCACAGGTCAATAAACTAGGACTATATAACGATGTGCCGACTAGAACTCTGTTATACTGTCTGAAACTGGTAAACTATGCCACAAGGTTTGAAAGCTTACATTATTTTGAAACTGAGTTCTTTTGCTCGATTTGCTTCCAAAAGTAATTAACAGTTTCAGACGAGAGATTCAAAATTAGAGACAGGCTTCGTTTTAAAATCAATCTTCGGTTGGTCGTCTCGTCTTGTTATCTTTTCATGCAAATTTCATTATCAATCGTAACAGTTTATTACAAGTTCGTTTTTTTTTTTGCCTAGTGAATTGATGGTCAACAAGTTTTGGACAAATGTTTCCGCCCCCAGCATCTTGAAGTGTTTGAAAACATGTTTATTATCAATCCAGGAGAGAGTAATGCTTTGCATCACGCAATGGCAGCAATTAACCGAAGAAATTGAAGAAATGTTGACTAAATGCTTTGTCACACTTATAATCAATCTTAGCTTCTCTTCTCGGTAGTCAATGTACAACATATATTGGTGAGTTATATCATGTCTAATGTAATACCGCCAGATACAACATAAGTTAAATTATGCTACTTAACCAGCGGTTCTTTTGAAAGTCATCAAGTCATTTTGCGTGCTCTTTCTCACGGCCGCCTTCAACGATGCGTTTCACGCGGGAACATACGGCATTTGGCGGGAAAAATTTTGTCAGCCACCAGGCTTGCTTTTGAGAATGGAATTTTGCAGCAGTGAAAACCAAGTTTTACGTGGCAAAGAATTCAGTTCAACTTCTTTTCATTTAGAGGAGAACTTTTCACTGTTTGGTTTAACAAATTTGCATTAGTACAATAACGAGAAGTTAGATATTGAACATGTCTGAGTGCCAGAGGATTCATAAACAAACTCTCAGTTGAATACCGCCAGATTTAAAATCATATTTAAATTTGGAGCGACGTGACAGGTTGTGAAACTATTGCTAACCTGCGAGCAAGCTCTCCAGCGGTTATTTTGCGCGTGGCTGCTGGGGACGAGGGAAAGACGGGACAAGCAGAATGTCCGAAGAAAACCTACGTAATCAGCTGATAAAATCGACCAATCAGAACCCGCATCCAACTTTTGGACGCAAACTCCACATCTCCATTTTCTTACCCTATCCCACCCCTATCATGCGTGCAAAAATAATGTGAACAACTTCAAATTGCTCTCGGGCTAAGGCAGTGGAAGAATACGTGTGTGTAGGAGCCCATCATGGGGTGTGTGATAAAGTGGAATGCGCAGAAATATTATCAAAAATATATTGACCTACATCAGCAGCCATGATGATGGGCTCTTGTCTATTTATAGTCTGTGTGTATAATCATAAGGGGTTGTCAAACCCTAACCGTGTAAAACGCTGGCCCTTTTAATTGCGGTTATTAATTTTGTTTACTTGACAATATATATCCTTAACTGGGTATTTATCGATAGTGCCAACTCTTTCACTTCCTCAGTAGTCAAATATCATTTTAATTTTGACTCTGCTGATAATAATGTTTACTCCCGCTTTGACGGTCATAAAATGCAGTTATTACTAGTAAACTTCTTCCTTAGAATTACCTTGTCAAATATTGCGTTATAGGACTTAGCTCAAATTAAAAAGAAGCAATGATGTATATTAGTACGGTGTCAGTAATACAGTATGGCGAAAAGCTTTGCAATGGTTATATTTTGTATACTATGGCTCTAACATTTAGCTCTCCTTCTTCCGCGGGTATGTTTTCATGGGTTATGTTTTCATCTTTTTGCGTTAGTTTTAATCTGTTTCTACACCAACTGAAATTTGAAGACTAAACACTGTGGCTCTCACTGCACGACTTTCCAGTCTGATAATCATAAACTCTTCTATCTACGGATTGAACCATGATATGTAACCATTCTTTGTAAAGCTACTGGACAGTACTGTACTGTAGTACTGTTTGGGGTACTCTACAGTGTGGTGCTAACTTTTTCATGTGGGTCAAACTATACAGGGTGATTACTCTTTGGGAAGCTAATGAACAATTTTGTACTGTGGTAGTGTAAGAGAGAGAGAGAGAGAGAGAGAGAGAGAGAGAGAGAGAGAGAGAGAGAGAGAGAGAGAGAGAGAGAGAGAGAGAGAGAGAGAGAGAGAGAGAGAGAGAGAGAGAGAGAGAGACAGAGAGAGAGAGAGTTTGTTTTATTCATTTATGAAAAACTAATTACAATCTGATCACACAGTCGGCAAATAGCTTAGCTAGTCTAGGCCGACAGTGTGGAGGACGTTTTGTGTTGGTGTCTCGTGCATGAATGAAGTCCAAAAGTGTGACCATTTAGTTAACTTTTCACGCTTCTTCTACCATTGAAAAATAACTTAGTGCAATAATTGTCTGTGGAGTGTATTAATGCTAAGCACTCTTTAGAATTAGAAGTGTTTTTCTCTCCTTGCATTTCTTCTATTATTGACCTCGACATTGAAATTTAAATCCTTTCAGTATGCGGGTTGTCTGTCCCATGAACCTAGTTTAAAGGGCTTTCCCCCACAAGTCTCCCATAGCTCAGAGGTAGAACGTCCGAAAGAGTTGTTAGGGAGCCATAATTCTGACCCCACTAAGCGAAGTCAGCTTTTTATTTTCCAAGTTTGTTTTTGACATGCATAAAAACACAGCTTTCAAGAACGATATTGGTATTTCCAAAACGCTCAATAATCCCTGCACTGTGCACTTTGACTCTGCGAGGTTAATGTTCTGAAACATCACTTGTATTGAGTACGTACTTAGAAATATATAAAGTGCGTAATTAGTGTGTTATTTTAGTATCAAACTACAACCGTTCAGATTTGCGCCCCATTTTAGGGGCGTGTACCCTTGACTCTCTTGCTCGAAAAGAGTCTGGAAAAGAGTTGCGGGCAAAAATGGCGGACAAACATGGTCGTGGAGCATTTTTGAGTTACTTTGCTTGAGGAGCCAAAATGAATACTTTCCTCTCATTACGGCTTTGTAGCTCTTTTGTACAAAGTGGTATCTTTTCTCGATTTGCAAATACTGCTGTTATTTCAAGGTAACTAATTATTTTGAGAAAGAACTAAGATATCGCAGCCATTTTGCATTATATCGGTATGAACTTTGTATAATGTTTCTCTTCCTAAATTTTAAATTTTACAGAGCCGTTCGGCCTTCTTTCCACGGAAAAGGATTTACTTCTTCGAAAAGAATATTACAAACGTTTTTAAATAGATTAAAAGCCTTTCACACCTGGAAAATCGTAGAACAAAGACACAACCATTTGCAGTCGACTTCAAGATGGTTGTTTGCAAAGTATACAGGCTGCTTTGTTTTCGGAGGACTTTTTGTCAGGTCGAAAATATCCACGGCATACTGTGGGCTTAAGCTAAGTCACAAAAGCTCACTGGATCGGAATGAAGAAAAGAAGAAAGAAATCGCCAAACCGCCTCCAAATTTTGACTTCAAAGTGTTCTGGGATTTCTTGCGGCCTGATCTATGGCTCCTACTGTTAGCGTGTTTGAGTGCTTTTGCTGTTGCTGTGGTAAATATTAAGTTGCCATTGTTGCTTGGGCAGCTAGTGAATGCAGTCTCGTCTTTATCTGGTGGAGAACATGTAAGAGATTTTTTTGAGGTGTTAAGGGCACCAGCAACCAAGTTGATATCGCTTTATGGAGCACAGGCAGTTCTCACTTTTGGATACATTGCTTTGCTCTCCTGTCTTGGTGAGAGGTTGGCAGAGAGAATGCGCAATGCACTGTTTGTGGCATTGATTCGGCAAGATATTGCCTTCTTTGATATGCATAAGACCGGAGAACTTGTAAACAGGTAGGGTGATCAGGTCTCTTAGATTAATAATAATAATAACAATAACAATTATAACAGCAACAGTAACAATAATAATATTAATAATAATGATAATAATATTAATAATAATGATAATATTAATGCTCTTAATAATAATATTAATAATATAAGGTTAAGATAGCTGCTTATTGGCCCAGTCCTTTATTGCATTCTTATTAACTGATGTCAGAAGCCTCCATCTCCTATACAAGCCCCTTAAGTCAACCCTTTCTGATGAAAAGCTATTTATAGAAATAGTTTTCACGGATAGTAACCAATCAACCAATCAGCGCGCAGTTCAGTCATGCTCCGTTACGTTGCTTTTTGTGTTCTGAAGAACAACAATGGCAGAAAGTGTGGGTGGAAAAATGCAGACTTCCTCGGAAACAATGTATTTTTGCGGGTAAGCCTGTTCTAAAAATAAGTCTTTACGGGAAAGAGTTGATTCAAAGGTACAGCACAAATTGAGGTTCCAAGGAAACAGCTCCTGCTGACGTAACTGAAGTCAATAAAAACGCAAAAAGGAAGGACACCTCTATGCAGCCATCTTGACTAAACAAGGTTGCTTAATAGAGAATTTATGTTATGACTGGTTTTTTTTGTTTGTTTTCCCTTGTGGATTAGGCGAGAAAGCCCAGTTAGGGTCATCTTGCCCGGGCAGGTAGCTGATCACAACTTTGGATTCGTCCCATCTTGCCTTTTCACAGAACCTACATGTACCAGAAATTAGAATAATTGTAATTGTTATATACCTAGACTTTCACTCAACAAAACGAGCACTGTGATTGGTTGATTCTTAGTCACGTGCCTCCGATCAAATTTAAATGTATCCCGACCAGGATACAATTGCTCAGTTGTTGCCCGCGCGCCAATTGTGCGGTCTTTTTTTGTTTGTTTTTGCTATATTTTGTTTTAAGTTGAAATATATAACAAAGCACTTAATGTATGGTCCCTCGGGAAACTAGTTAGTTTGTTTTCCCTCTCAGGAAAACAAAACTAACTGTTTCCCTCGGGACCATACATTAAGTGTATATTATTGTTACTATCATCTATATTTAAAAATAATATAAATGTTGTAGGTTAAAGTGAATTTCAAGTCAAAATGGCTTCAAACTAGTTTGATTTGTTTTTTCCTTTGTTTCAGATTATTGGAGGATTATGGAAAAAAAGAAAAAACAAATCAATCTAGTTTGCAACCATTTTGACCTGAAATTCTTTTAAACCTACAACATAAATATTAACCATTGTTACCAACCTGCAATTACTGAATTGAACTAATACCATATTCTCCAAACATGTCAAGAAATGTAAAGGACTTGCCAAGGAGAATTGATACTCAGATGTAGGAGTAAAAGGGTCATATTGTTTTTGTTTCCTGCAAGGTTGACAACTGATGTCCAAGATTTCAAGAGTGCTTTTAAGCAAATTATATCACAAGGATTGCGAAGCACAACCCAAACAATTGGCTGCGTGGTGACGCTCTACTTGATATCACCCAAGCTGACAGCGATGATGATTGTTGTGCTACCTGGGATCATCATCACGGGCACTCTGTTTGGTTCATTGTTAAGGAGGCTGTCAAGGGCAGCCCAGACGCAGGTTGCTGAGGCAACAGCAGTGGCTGATGAGGCCTTAGGGAACGTTCGAACTGTAAGAGCATTTGCAATGGAGGACAAGGAGACAAAGTGGGTAGTAAGTAATGTTAAATGAAACGGATCAATATAAGTACCTGGGCAACTGTGCACCTACCACTCCCCTAACCCAACATCAATGCCAACTTTTTAACTTATTGTAACTTGTTGGGTTAGGGGAGGGGTAGGTGCACAGTTGCCCAGATACATACATTGATCGAATGAAACATTGCAACATATGCCTTTTCGGTAACAATACCTAAAAATTATTAAAAAAATTATCTCACTCAGAGTGATTTAGGACGAGAATGGGAAAACTCTCACTTGAGATACAAAGTTGAAAATGCAATGCAAACTGGAGTATTTTTGGCAAAATTTGGTACGTTTGATATACTATGAAACAAAAAATGTATCACATGCTTCATATGATTCCTCAAATTGACTTAGTGGAAAGTAGAAAAAAAAAATAAATGTGCAAATGGTGTTTCATGACTTATCCAAACATGTCAAATATATTGCAAGTGGTTCATGTCCAGCTATATTTCCCAAAGCATGCTTTTGACAAATGTTGTGAATTACTTAGATATACTGTAGGCATTTATCAAGTTTTCCAAATGTTCCTCTGGAAGTCTCCTTTGTTTTGTTGCAGGCTTTACTGCAAGCAAGTTTCCAAATCCAAGACATTGAATGAATTTCTTGGTGTTGGAGTTGGAGCATTCCAGGGTCTTGCTAACTTAGCTATTAATGGCCTAGTTTTGATTGTCCTTTACTGTGGTGGCTCCCTGCTAGCATCACAAGAGTTAGATGCTGGAGACTTGATGAGCTTTCTCGTTGCTACTCAAACCATACAGAGGTATGATCAGTGCTGGAAATCATTCTCAATGAAATCAGGGGTGATGTAAGTGCAACAGGTGCCATGTTACACTCC